>CM044549.2:23624099-24154099 GCA_024416835.2 Perccottus glenii
CAGAACAATATGTGGTTTTACAATAAAACCTTTGAGATGTGGTGGCTCGCTGTTAGCATGTGTAACCCATGTGTGCACAACACAGTGTAGAAACTAATTGAGCCATAAATATTTTACCATTGTTCTCCTCGATAGAGAATATCAAAGCTTCTCCTTTCACAGCATTCCCATAGCTTTTATCTCAGAGTGGAGCTAATATTAATTTCACGGAAGTGTAACTTCCTTGGAAAAAAGCTTGGGATAAAAAGTGATGTCATCTAACAGAGATGAGACGAGGGCTGGACGGACACTTGAGCACCTGGGACTGCACAGCTGCAACTACTGAGCAACAGCTGCAGGTCTTTGAAGGGGGTTATGATGTGTGTGAAAACTTTCAGTACAGAGTAGTCAGAAGAAAGTTATCTGTGACAGTCACTACTTCACACTGACTGCATTTACTCTAATCCTAAAAGCTAAACAATGCCGAGTACTCTTGAAGTATTTAACATATTAATGTGTGTGTTACATATGATTAACAAAAACATGAACACACCTGATCTGAGGAAAATGAGTGAGCAGTTCCCACAGACTCTGTCCACAAGAGAAGGAGTCCTGCAAACGAGAACCGTCCTCCATCTGCAGAGCAATACGCACCTGAGAAAAACAGTGAAGTCATTTATTTAACCATTGTATAGGAAATCTCTTTAGCAGCTTCTTAAAGGGGATCTTATTGGCCTATATATCACCAGTGACCGGTTTTAATCTCTGAGTGCTTTTGTATCTTAAGTCATAGTTTACAACATAAATTTGTAAAAAGCTATAAGATAAAATACATGACCCTTCAACTAAAAAGAAAAGTTAAATGAATGCTTCATAAACAATCCCTGTTCCCAAATCTCTCAGTTGATGTTTTCCACCAGAAAAACAGTCAAACACAAAAAGAAGAAACGTGACATTAACATTGACATGAGCCAAACACTTTTGTAGTAGAAGTACAGGGCAGATGTGTTTTCTAGAATGTAGAGGATACTGCTTTTATTAAGCATCAAAGCCTCTGTAGGTGGTCATTTATTAGTGCCGTTTGGAGCTGAAAGAAAATTATTTGATAATAAAAGCTGCACATGTTGGCCCACCTCTCTATGCAAAAATGAGGAACACAGACGTCAATGTAGTAAGTTGTTCTTGTGTTCAACAAGTTGTTTATGTTGTTTATGCCAGAACAGCACGCTGGAGGAGATGAAAAGAGCACATTAGCAGCCCAACACAGTTTGCTTTGTGAATGCGTGTGGGTTATTTGGACTTTGAGTGCTCAAGTGTGTGTGAGGTGAGTGTGTGTCAGGGTTGTTTAGAAAATCTGTGAGGTATCAACAGTCAACCATCAATCAAATGAATAAGAACAACAGATCAAACCCAGGCACAGTTTTACTGCTTAGATTATAGCAGAGTGATGTCAAAGGAAAAACACTCAGCTCCAAAGTGTACTGCTTTTTTTTTTTTAAACAAATTAGATCAAAGTGCATAGGCAAGAAAGAATGTTCCAGCTTTTTCCAGGTACAGACATTACAGTCCTGTGTAATACAGACCAGAAATTGACAGAAAACTCATCCCATAAAGGCAATAATCAACAAAACTATGAACATGTAACTGACAGAAGTAAAAAACATGACTGGACACATTAAAAGACCATCAAAATAATTTTACATACCCAGTTAAGTGTGTGAGCCTCTAAATGTAAACATACAATGCACCTACAACCAAACACATACATTTTATAAACTAACCTGACTGTCCACTGCAACCTGTTTCTTTGTACTTTGCACCATTTCCAGTTTAGCATTGTTGGGCAGGTTAGCAAACCTCCACTGCAGAGTCAAGTCAAGAACTGTCCTCTGAAACCTGTTACAAGACAGAAAAGAAACAGAGAAAGTTTTAACTCTACTAGATTTAAAATGACATGTTTCTTCTTGATAGCCAAATGATACTCACTTCAAACCGTGATCTTCAGAGTTAAAGCCATGCTTTTTGCAGACGTCCTCCAGCACCTGAGGACACAATAACGACAAATGAG
This sequence comes from Perccottus glenii, assembly GCA_024416835.2. Lineage (NCBI taxonomy): Eukaryota > Metazoa > Chordata > Actinopteri > Gobiiformes > Odontobutidae > Perccottus > Perccottus glenii. Next base: position 23,626,147 of record CM044549.2, read on the forward strand.
CCACAGTAATAGCTGACTCTAAATCACTGCATTCATTCTCACAAAGCAGAAACTGATCAGTCACTGGCTAACAACAGCTAGCCATACAAGCTAACTCAGCTGTCAGTGCCATGTCTTTTTGGAAACAGAAACACACAATACAACACTGCATCTTTCACAAAACTATTTGAAATGATTTGTAACAGAAGTTACCTGTAACAGCGGTGTGTTTGGAGATACTTTAACAGTCTGCCGTCTTCCATTTGGAGTCAAAACTGTCACAGCTGTGCCGCTGGCTGCCATTGTCATCTGTTACGTCACAGTGTTTATCTAAAAAAAAAAAAAAGCTTTATTGAGACGACATTGACACACAACGGCTTCTGTTCATCAAGTTAACTGTCGGTTGACTGATAACTAAATCTTACAGTGCGGTAGACTAGAATGTAAACATGAAACTATAAAATACAACAATTCACACATTATTTGACTAAGATTAAGCTGCTGTACATTGTGTATTAATTTATTTTTTGTGAATAGTAGGCTAGAATTGATTGATTGGCTTTCTGTTTTTTTTCTATACATTTTGATCCCCAAAATTCTGCAGCTCACATCATAATAGAATAATCATAATTTGGTAGGCCTAGCCTACTGGTAGACCTATACATGTTAGACCACTACCATGTTAGACCACGACCTAACTTCATGGAATTATTAGTTATTAAACGTTTTTGCTTGCATTTTTGTGCAGCATCATAATCAAAAATCCCATTTCAGCTATAAGTTTCCTCCTGTCTCCAATGTGTTTTCCATATGGACAGCAAGATGTGTCATATGCAGTCGGACAGAACTTTAAGTGGAGAGTCAAGGTTAAAACAGCAAGAATCAAAGGTTAAAGTCATAGAGTCTGGCTGGACACATGTGTGCAACAAATGGATCTAAGGCCTAACCTACGTCTGACTGACCACCCCAGTTCTATAGGCTATGTGTCAGTCCACCAGGGAAGGACAAAGACAGAGGTGAATACAGCTCTCATTTCTGGGGGGGAAATTGCCACCGTCTGAACAAACAAACAAACACACACACAATCCATTTTCTGTTCCACTCAGAAGGCTAGGAACTGCAAACTATAGCTACTACACTAAATCATGAGCTTTTAGCGCCAGAGTGAGGCTACCTACTTTAAAATTAGTGTACTTATTAATAACACTTTACACATTTTAGAAACTATCATAAAACCAATCTGAAGCCAAAGTTGTAGGCTATTTGAGCTCTATTGATAAAAATGCAGGGACATAACACCGTTTTCATGAGACTTGAACCAAGGTGCTCCTTTCATTACTCATTCCATTACACTGTATTTATATTATCCTATAGTGGGGCTGGACCTCACTGTTACATGTGCGCTATGGGACACACAGTGACCTGTCCCACCGCCACCCTTCCCTTTCACACAGCACATTCAATCAAACGCACTTCAAAGGCAGCGCGGTCACGTGACGATACCACATCAAAGGGACCTGGCGCACCCGCGATCCCTCCGAAGGGGCGTGCCATTCGCGTGACACCGACGCCCCGCCACGAGCATCGTCCAAAGCATCACGATGATTGGCCCGCGGGAGCGAAAAACGCGGGGCACGGGGAGGGGGCATCAAATATAATCCACTGCTGCTGCAATGAGCGACGGGTCAATCTACAACCAGCCCTGAGGAAAATTAAGGAAGGCGAGTACAAGGATATTTCACCATGACATTGGAAAGACCTATTGGATACGTTCTTTGAACTGATAATGGATTTCTGCTCCCTTCGGGCTTGTTTCCAAGAGTTTCCCTGTCACAGAACTTTTACTGTTTGTTAGGACATGCTTGTTGTCTGAGACCAGCAAACAAAAATGCAGCGTGTGGCTGTGCGCTCATGTGTGCTGCTGCTCCTCCTCCACCTGTGCGCCCCGGTGGATACCAAAAAGGTGCGGGGCAGAGGAGCGCAGTCCCGCCGTGTACAGCAAGCCCCCACGTACAGAGAGCGGGTGGACGGGCCAGAGAGCTTTCCTTTAGACTTTACAGCCGTGGAAGGCAACATGGACAACTTCATGGTTCAGATTAAGAACTTGGCGCAGTCGCTATACCCTTGCTCCGCGCAAAAGCTAGACCAAGATATGAAGTTGCACTTTCTCAAGAACGAGTCTGTCACCTGCAACGACGGCTCCCCGGCGGGGTAAGTGCCAGTCAAAACTATGTGACACTGTTTTAATCAAGGCGCAGTTGTGGTCAGTGCTCTGTGTCTCCCTCTGCGTCATTAGACACCTTCTGTGCTTTGCGCGCAGCCGCCAAGTTCAAAAGGCGACATAGTGCACATTGCTGCTCTATCATGTCAATAGCAGTGGTTATAGTCCCTTCAGTACAGGTCATTATAATAGATGAAAGATGAAAGTGTTCTCTGGATTTTGTGATCAGCAGGTGGCCGAGCTCTAGTGCTTTGACCATATACATTTAACTTGGGATAAATCCTAAGGGGACGATTCTTAAGTACACAGACCAAGATTAAAGTCTATTGATATTTGTTATTTAAGATGGATGAATAATAACAGGACTTTTTTTTACAATCAACTATGACTTCTTCAGGAAACGAGTGCTGAAGGGCTACCAAATGAATCTAAAGGATCTAAAAAGGTCACAATATGGACAGACACCACAGTTCACACAAAGTCTTATCCATTTCAGCTTTTGTGAATGGACAGTCCTTTCCTAGGGACGAGAGAAGTGTAAGTCAGAGTTGTGGATAAACATTTTTGGCACTATACCTAATGTCAGGGCAGCTGAAAGGGGGGTACACTTGTCCCAGGACCTCAGGGTCTGGGGGGCCCAAAACTAATCCCTCCAATGCTTTAGTAATATGGACAAAATGATATATGGGGCCTCTGGCATTAGGGTTTGCCCAGGGCCCCATAAGTTCTTTCTAACGTATTTAGTTACATTCTCCACAACAGGCCTATGCGGTACACATTTGTAGAGTATCACGGTTGGAGTTGATTGTGTGAACAAGTGTGTCCTGTGCCATATGCCGCCCAAGCTGTCACGTCTGTGTGAGCGTTTACGCTGCCAGGATGATGAGTTTCCTCTGCTTGTTGTTTTAAATGACTGTGAAGCGCACTAAACAGGCTCCTGCGGAGAGTTTTAGTAATGGCATCGGAGCCAAATCTTTCATGTCAGGATCAAAGGTAGTCGTCTGGGGCCTGTGTTGCATTTGAACACAAAATAAATTCACAGGATTTTGGCCTTGCTGTTGTTGTTTTTTTTTGTATAGATACTACATCAAGCAGTCCAAGGGCAGCAAAAGGTGGTTGGTGTTTTTAGAAGGTAAGGAGCAATTGTAGTTGTTTTTTCTCTCAATAACCTGTGACCAAACCTGAACAACTCTCTGTTTTGACCAGGTGGATGGTACTGCTTCAGCAGACAGACATGTGACAACAGGTACGAGACAATGAGGAGACTGATGAGCTCCACCAAGTGGCCATTGACCAGAACAGGTGATAATACACTCATGTCATTTCCCACACATCAATACATCCAAACACTGTAAGGCTTTCCACGGACTGCAGCATTTAGACCCAAAGAGCCACTGTGGAGTTTATCAGTTTATCAGAAGGAAAAAACTTTCCCTGAAGGAAAGTGGCTCATAGAGATGTTTGTATTTGCATTAATGTTTCAAAGTCAAGCTCAGTTTTTTTTTCCTCTGAGCCATCAGGGAATCTCTTGTTTGTTTATACTTCCCTCTCTCTATGTAGACTTTACACCGGTGGCCAGTGCAGCAGCCACACGCCTCTTTAGCGCATGAATGTAATTGCTGACCAAAGCAGGGATCATTAATAACCTTTTTTGCCTCAGGAACACACAAACATGAACCAAAACATATACATCAACTTCTGTGAATTTTAGCCAAGATCCTGAATAATTTTACCACCTTCCCTCCATAAATCTTTGCTGTTATTTATTTTTTTACACAGGAACAGGAATTTTGTCTCCACAGCCAGAGGAAAATCCTCACTGGTGGAATGCCAACATGGTGTAAGGATCATTACTATCGTCTGCGTTTTGCTTCAGACATGGGCTTTACAAGTTGCCAATAAACTACATACACTATGTTTTCAGTGAAAATATAAATATGTGTCATAGTTTTATTTTATCTTAACCTTTTTTCTTTTCTGTACAGGTTCATTCCTTATTGTTCGAGTGATGTGTGGAGTGGAGCCACACCAAAGACTGAACACAGTGAGCTACAATAAATAAAGTCATCTTTCTGTTTGGGTCAAGGCAGTAGTGAGCCTTGCACCTCTTTAGCATAAAACATGCTTAATATAACTATCTCTATCTTATCTTGGTCATAATATTTTAAGGCAGCTCCCAACGATCACAAAACCTAGTCAATCAAGGAAGAATTTTTTATTTTTTTCACATTCTGTCTTGATTTTTGGTCTGAACACATTATAAAACGCATTATGTGCAGGATTTGCAACACGACAGTGTCTGCGCCGCATGGTTACACTTGTTTTCCACAAGATTGTGGAAGTGCATTACATTGTTGATCTTATTTATAGTAATTGTTATTTCAGTTTTTGTTTTTAAGATATTATTTATACGTTTGCCTATATTTCATTTTAAGGAGAAGTCACTGTTTTGTTCAATAAATACAACATAAGTCAATAAATAATTGTGATTTCAATAATGACCAAAATAATTGATTTTATTTTTTATAATTGAGCAGCCCTATAATATTTTATGTTATTTACAGATGACTATGCCTTCATGGGGTCTCTGATAATTCAAGAGGTGGTGAATGAGCTGCTCACTAAAGGTTTAGACAACGGTAAAGTTCTGCTTTTGGCGGGAAGTAGGTTAGTTCACTGCAATTTTTCTTTTAATGTCTATATCATTAAGTGTACTGTATGTCTGCGCTCACTTACACAGCCTGACCTCACTTTTGTGTCCATCTAGTGCTGGAGGAACTGGTGTTCTGCTCAATGTGGACCATGTAGCTGAGCAGCTGAGGTCACAGGGTTACATGGAAGTGCAGGTCAGAGGCTTGGCTGACTCTGGCTGGTTCCTGGACAACAAGCAGTACAAATTTACCTCCTGCCTGGACACAATCAGCTGTGCCCCCACTGAGGCCATAAAGAGAGGAGTCAGGTTTGATGGACATAGGGTCTTGTGGTACATAGACCAGTTTAATTACGTAACATTTGCCCCTCATTTGATGATTTTATTTTCTTTACAGATATTGGGGTGGGCTGGTGCCAGAAAGCTGCAGACAGGCTCATGTTGGTGAGGAGTGGAACTGCTTTTTTGGCTATAAAGTCTACCCCACGCTAAGCAGTAAGTAAACACCAGGTCATTTTCAAAGTTTTATTTTATTTTTTAAATACATTAATAAAAAAAATTTTTCAGGCCCAGTTTTTGTTGTACAGTGGCTCTTTGACGAGGCCCAGCTCACGGTTGACAATGTCCACCTGACCGGTCATCCTGTCCAGGAGGGCCAGTGGAGGTACATCCAGAACCTGGGGCAGGAGTTGAGGAGAACACTGCGGGACGTACCGTAAGGCTTAAGCTCACAACTTTCCCAAACATTCAAAATGCAAAACTAAAAAACATATTTTACTATTAACTACTTTACTACTTTACTTTAATATTGTGTTTTATATGGCAGGGCGATATTTTCTCCAGCCTGTCTGTCACATGAACTCATCACCAGAACGTAAGATTAATAAATAATAAATGAATTTTAAATCCTAAAATAAAGCTTAACAACCAATTGTCTGCCTGTTTCTGCAGCCACTGGATGGACATTCAGGTTAAAGGCACTTCGTTACCCAGAGCCCTTCACTGCTGGGACCGCAGTCTTCAAAATAATTTCAATGGTAGCCATGGAAACCATAGCCACTCAAAGCACAAGATGCCTTCAATGAGGGGCTGCCCATTGTATCTAGTGGACAGTTGCCCGTGGCCGCACTGTAACCCATCCTGTCCAACCATCCGGGACCAGCTGACGGGACAGGAGATGAGTGTCATCCAGTTTCTAAAACACATGGGATTTGATGTACAGAAGATGGCCCAGCAGCAAGGGATGGACCCAGGAAAGCTGCTGGGCATGCTCAATAACGGGAACTGAGACGCAACTGGCAAAACTTAAACTGACATTTGAAAGATAATGAACTGAACTCAAATGAGAAAACTGAACTTATTATGAAGCTTATTTTCCTTAATGACAGAAAACTGTCTGCATTTGAGAAAAAGACAAACAGACAAAATACACGTGTTAAACGCCTGGCGAGTTAAGCTTATACATTGCTCCGTAAAAAGATATGCTATTATAAATGTGTTCATAAAACATTGGAGGGGGTTGTACAAACTCTAATTATCTGGATAGACAGAAAAGAAAAACACCTCAAGTTCATTTTTGAAGGTTTGGTGCCAGTTCTTCACATTCATACATTCAGAGATCATTAAGTGGTGCTGCTGTTTTCAAATATGCTGCTCTTTCTTACTTGGAGAAATAATTTAAAACAATATTTACTAATAATAATAATAAAAAAAAAGTTACAAAGACTATTTTTGCTTTTTATTGGGCATACCAGTTACTGAAGTTTTCTTTCCTTCTGACGCATCTGTCTCTCATTTAAGAACAGGGACAACACAATCTCATGCATGTATAAAAAATTGTCACATTGTCAACACTTGTACAGATTCTTAGTTTACTCAACATTCACACTAACCAAAGTAATAAAAAAAAATAAGACTGATCATAAAAATGACATAATTTAAAAAACATTAAAACACAATAGGACATCATCATCATACACAACCCAATCTACAATATACAGTGTAATAAAGCATTTGATATATTTATATAAAAAGTAAAACAACTATGGAAACAGTTGATGTGAAAGTGCTGCTCAAACTGGTGTAAAACCTGAATGATGCTCCAGTTGAATTCACAAAGAGTTGTTGCACCAGTTATTTCCCTTTTCCCACATAACATCCAGTTCTGAGCTTCTCCAGTTTAATCCAGAGTCCTGTAGGCAGTGTTTTGCAAAACTATTCACGTTAAAACCGGTGGCTCAACAGACACTGTTCTGGAAAAACAAACAAAAAAAAAGTACATTTTAGCATTTTAAGCACATTTTAATAAAGCACTCAACAAATACAAAATTTTTCTCAAATACAGACCTGGCTGGTAAGTCTTCGGGTCTTTCTTTTCTCGTGGATGGACTGCAGGCGAGTGATTAGAAACTTTTTGTCCTCTCCCTCCTGATATAAAAGACAGGAATATTGACAAATTACATACATTTAAGATGTTTTGACTAAGATGTATATTTATAGGTACTTACATTTATTATCTGCTCCTGCAATAGGTCGATGATCTTTCTTTGACCAGCAACCACCTGACTGTGGAAGTAAATGACTATCCTGATGGACAGAAAATACATGCTTTAATTAAAAAGGTTCAACACAAACAGACTCCCTGTATTGCTACAGGCCTGTATGCATATTAATTTGTGCGTGTGGACTCTCACATAAAGATACCGGCTCCAACAAACAAGAAAAACGGGTTTTCAACCAAATATGAGTGTGCGCTGGCCAACACAGACAGGTTGGAATTATCTTTCGCCAGCTCTGTCACCCAGCGCTTTCCTGCCTGAATCATAGTTTTCAGCTCACGGAATGGGCCGCACGATGAGGAGGGCTTGAGACTAAAGACAGACAAAGGGAATATTGTTATAGTTTAAGATAGCAAGCAACACCAAGAATTATGAAAACGTGTAATGATGTCTGAGTGTGTACCTCCACATGGTGTAAGTGACACACACACAAGCACCAACAAAGGAGGGGATGCAGAGAAGAGTGATGAAGATGGTGGTCATTTGGCTCACTCTGTATGGTTTCCTCGGGGCCTGACAGTTCATCATCACACTGCCCTGTAGAGACAAAAAACATAGATGAGCTAATGTTAACATGATGAACACAACACTAGTGTAGTTGTCAATATTGAAACATTTAAAATTTGGGAGCTAAAGAAATTTAAAGAACATAATCTTTTTATTCTTACGGTGTTTTTATATTTCAGTGCTAATTTGTTGAAGACAGTAGATGATCAGTTTAGCATCATTATGGTCAAGAGACAGAGGTTTATGTCACTGTACCTTCTTAATATAGAAAAGCAACAGAAGTTTGAGGACCTGCACAGCAGGCAATAGGGGGGTGAAGAGAACGCCTAACCTGAAATAACAGGACTCACCATTAAACAGCAAGAACAGTAACAACAGTAATAAACCAATAAAGCTAAATCTGTATATGTTATGTACCAGGTCAATGTCTGTCCATAAATGAGATCCAGGACATTTCTAGGAATATCAAACACTGGTTTCCTACGTCGTCGTAGCACCTTCTCAGAGAACAATCTGCAGACAAGAACATTTACACAATGGAATATATGTATTTTGTTATCAATATTATTAAAAGGAAGTATTTAAGGACAATGTAATTAATATCATTCACCTACCTCCAAAGAAACTCTCCAAACAAAGTTTCCAGAAGTGTGAAAATGAAGTCCATTATCAGGAAGCGATAAAGTTCTTGACCAACAAAACTTTCCCAGCACTGAAACTGAGATGTTATTATGTCAACCTAAAATCAGATTAGGTAAAATGATTTATTTAAGACAATATTAGTTCACATCTTACCTTTCGTTCATCAGATGTAGCCACATGGCCCAGCCAGTGGTAACAGAGGACTCCCATCACACTCATTTTGAGCATCAGGTTTCTAAACCCCCACACAAAGACACAAGTGCATTAGTTAAAGAAACAACCCTAGACAAAGACATTTAAAACTGAACCTGTGGTTATACCTGCTGATGCCCACATAAGTACGAAAAGTGGGCGAGTTGTAGTCCTCCATCCAGGCAGCAGCATTAAACAAGCCAGGCATCAACAGGTTAATTACAGACACAGCGACAGGAAGAGCCAGCATCCTCGCCTCCACAGTGTTCTTTTCGAGACAAGTAAAAAAAAAAGTTATTTACAGCAACTAATAGATAAAAAAATAAAGCCAAGTGAAGTCTAACAGTAATACATGATGAAGGAAAACAGAAAGACAGGCAACACAGCATTCAGTCTTTCATTCATCTTCTACCATTTATCCTTTACGGGTCACCAGGGGCTGACAGACGGCTGTTCACCAAGTTTCATCATCATCCCTGCCTTCGAGTCACAGGAATCTCACCTTGTGCATGTATTCAGAGAAGTAGTAAATGCTGAATGCACAACCAGTAATGCTGGCAATGCAGATAGCCCAGGCCAAGGCGTGAACGGTCAGTCCCCCCAGCTTCTGGCACACTGTGCTCTTTACGTCTTTGTGATTCACCTCTGCCAACAGCTCCTAGAAACAAAACAAGAGAAGTGAGGGACGGGCGATATTGTGCGAGGGAGGGAAAAGTAAAAGGAACAAAGAATGTATCAAATTATCACATTCCTTTCTGGCAAATACTGAACAAACTGGAATTAATCCTTATCCAGCTCAATGTATATACCTTAATCTGAGTGCTGATATTCTCAGACATGAGTTTGACAGAGGTTCTTTTGATGACCTTGAAGTCCCAGGAAGAGAAGACCTTTATGGCCAAAATGCTGTGTGATTTATCAATTCTGAAGCTCTGGCCAAATGATTTTGACATACTGTGGAAGATAAGCAGAGATACATTAACATCAGCCGATAACAACACCAAATATAATTTTAATGGCTGTAAATGTACCTGTACACAAGGATGATGCATGTGATGAAAAAGGATGCCCCGATGGTGGAGAAGTAGGCGAGTGGCATGTTGTACGAGTGCGTAGTTGTGCAGTGTTCGTTTTCATTATGCACATTACTGCAGGTCTTTCCCAGCGTGTAGTTAGAGTAATATCCATAGTACATTACCGTATCTGAGAACCTGCCCTGAGGCAGAAAAAACAAAAACAACAATTCAGTTGACTTCATATTAGCTTAATAAAGAAGTGTTTTTTTTCCACCTTACCGCTCCAGTGAGTAGTTCCAGTCCAGTGAAGTTGTGCTGTCCCGGGGGAGGGTCAGGAGGATGCACCGCTTGTGGCAGCACCAAAAATGCACCAGTCACAAGGAAGAGGAAGAGGTTGAAGAAGAGCAGCGTTTGGAGAAAGAGGAAGTAGGAAAGAACACCCGTACCAAAACGTCCACTGACTCTTTTCAGAGGCACCTGCCACAGCTGGAACAAGTGCAGGAAGGACAACCAGCTGTACCAACTCTGCCTCGCAGCCTGAAAGAGAATTAAACAACATACTGTGAGTATGAAATGTTTCCAGTGATTGGACCATATCAAACGTTGTAACACATACATATACTATAAGTCACACCTTTAAGTACTTGTAGTTGCAATAACACTTTGCTCTCATTCAGAAAACTGTGACTAACACTTTACATAAATGCTGAGTCGTAAATACTTGAGCAACAGACCAAGCAGTTAACATGCATGCTCTGTAAGCAACATCAAAGACACACAGAGGAACTAATATTTTTTTATAAGCTTGTTTGTTTCAATACCTCCATTATTAGTCTTATCTATAGTTTATAAAAAGGTTTATTTTCCCTTCCACAAAAAACATGGCACTGGTCATAACTATAGCTTAACTACTCACTTATTACTGTCAAATATTTTAAAGAATTAAACCTAATAAAATAATATTTAAAAGGATAGAACATCGCAGCACAATGCCTCATTAAAAGCTAAACCCAACTTATACTTTAGATCAATCACACTGAACTTGTACAGATCACACAACACCGCTCATCTGACTCACAATGATGATGTAATATTTGAGTCGACTGCAACAGGGGATCTGTCGATTAGACGGTGTGTGTTGTTCCTTTTGCAACGCCGACCTCCTGATGACAAGGAAACAGGAATTTACACTGACAAATACAAAACAGCATCAGAATAAACAGGAACAGGAACCATGTTTAACCTGAGTTCACGCTTCTCTTCCAAACAGAGAGGCATCCCTCGGAGCATCCTCACTCTGTCACTCATTGAGAGGTTTTGCAGGTTGTTCACCAGATGAGCCCTTTTACTTTCTGGAAAACACAACATGACAACATGAAATAGATGATTTATATAGATCTTAGTTGTATTGGAAATAATGTTTGTGGTGGTACCCTCCCGGCCGTTTCCGTCTGTACTGTCTGCCTCAATGCCGTAACCCCGAATGCTGGGCCTGGACGAGTGTGAGAAATCGCGAATGGAGGGTCTACTTTGTCTGCGTCTTCGAAGCTGCATAGTTTTGTTGTAATACTGAGAGATGATGGCGCCTCTGTTGCGTCCTGACAAATGTGTGAAAACAGATCGTTAGGAGATAGCTACAAGACTATCGTTAGGAGATAGCTACAAGACTATATAGTTACTTGATCAATGTCTTAATTTTATTCATTTGGTCGTAATTGTTGAATATACAATAAATGAATATAGATGCTAGAATTAATATATATAATTATATAAACATTAGGTCACTTACAAAAGGAAGTAAAAACCTGTAAAAAGTGTGCCTAACATGTGGCACTGTTATTGCAAAACAATGAAATCATTGCCGCCTGAGCCAGCGCTAGACAGGAAGAAGACAAAAACTGTGGTTCCTCATGTGGCTCTGTTTAAGTGGTTAATTGTCTTTTGACTGCACAGTGTGTTGAGCACAACATTAGGATCACCAAGGTTTACATACACTTTACATACTTTATTTAATGGCTTTTGAGATCAAACATAAGTGTAAAAGTTAAAGATATAAGCAACACATAAAAATATCACAGCTGAATTATGAGTAAAGTTAGTTTTCTTTTGGTAATCAACTTTTAAATCCTGTTTGTCTGCAGTACATACCAATGGTCCGACTGGGCATGGACTTCAGGACTTTCAGTGTGGCAGATGACCAGCGTTCTCTAATGAGGGAGTCCATTTGCTGATCATCATTTTCTCCTTCTGTCTCCCTTCTTTCATAAAGGTCATCTCCCGGACTGGGCAGATATGACACATCGTCTGAGGAGAGGACAGACAAATTAAGAAAGTCAATAGCAGTAAAAGTAGTTAAAAGTTACATTTGTAAAAAGAACAAACAAACACCTCGTCCTTCTTCATCCAACTGTCTCTGAAGCTCCTGCAGCTCTGTCTCAACAGCATCATTTTGACTCTGCTCTGCTATCAGCTCGGTGAACGAGTCATGAACCCTGTCTTCATCCACTGGGCTCCTGGGACACATGGAGCAGAGAGCTGCTATTAGAACACAACAGGATGAGATATGGCAAACAAAAGGGTAGACCCGGCCCATTGTGCTTTGAGGACAGCGGTCCACTGAGACAGCCGAAACAAGATGACCGTCTGAGTCAGGCTGTACTGCTCCTAGTGTGGGCTGCAATCAAACTGCAAAGTCAGGACATTAAAACAACTCTTCCCTCTGGATGAGAACCTCTTCCTGTCATCTTTAGACAACATTACTGTCTGTTTTTGAGCTTAAATACATACTCTGCGGGGGTTTAATTTAAAAATCAAATCAATATTAACACTGAAAATTTCCCTTAGTCCTTGGTAATCACCTTAAAACACTGTGTTTGTAAAGATTTCTGTAAACACACTGCTTGCATTTCATTGTTATCCTCTTCTGTTTAATTGCCAGCCAGTGACAGCTTACGTAAGACAAGGAAATACATTAAAAAAACAAGCAAGTAGTTTGTGGTCTTTGTTTAAAATATTAACCATACATCTGCATGTTTCAAGTCTAATTTAGAAAAAAATAAGGGAGGGTCATATTTGCTTTTTATTACACACTACTCATTGTTTTTACGGTAAATAACTAAAACACCTAAAAGACATATTCTTAGGACTTAGGAGGCTCACTTACTCCAGTCCGGCTTCCATTAAAGAGTAGTCCAGGTCAAAGTTAACACTGTGCGCCATTTCTTCTTCTGGTGTTTCGCTGGTTTCTGTCTGGCCGAGGTTTGACTGCACAGGATCACGCCCTCACCTGCTCAGACTCATACCATGTTTGTGCCCCGTGTCTGATAAAGGAAAGAGGGGGAGGGGTGCACAAGGAGGCGGAGAGTCAAGAGAGCTTAAGGTATAAATTCCAGCAGACATTGTTACAACTTGTCCCAAAGGCAGACCGAGAGAAACAAACCAACAGTAATTTGCACTTGATTGTACAGTTACAGTCTCTTTAGTTAAAATAACAACACCTTTTTTTCCCTTTTTAACACAATGTTGCATTGACCTTTGTGCACTACACTTTTTTGTTTGCTTAAAGGACATCCTGCAAGAAGTCCTAAAAAGATGCTAAGAGTGTCCAAAAGTGACATTTTGTATTTTATATATTGGAATATTAGTTGTCTTAAGTTAATTGTAGATTTGTATGAGTTGTTTTACATAATACACCTGTCACAATGAATGCCAGTCAGAAGTTAGTCAACCATGATGTCATGAAAATGAAAATGTGACAGCCCATTAGTGTTGTCAAAAATATAATATACTGAAATATCTCAAACGATACGATACTCATTTCCCGAAGTATCGATACCGAGTATCGATAGAGTTTTTTTTTTTTTATGACTTGCACTATTGGTTTCTGAATGTATGACAATCTGAGAGGCCTTTGAACAAGTGCACTACCTCAGGGGTCTTAAAAAGGCAGACCGCGATCTGGACCGCAACACATTATTCATAATTACAAGCGCATTGTAAAACATATTTTTGAACCAGCACTTCTAGGAGTGCTACGTCAACACGCGCTGGTCCTCAGGTTACTATGGTTACGGACAGAGCAGCAGGAAATTTCAACATGTTTAGCGTAGCCTGATAATGAGTTAGAAACAACTAAAATTTTAAAGTTGAGCCTTGGCAAAACATAATAAAGATTCACTGAGGTTATAGACGGAGAGGGGACGTTTATGTTAATCAGAAAATACAGCTCCTCATCTCCGTGTCAGTGTCAAAGCTAAACAACAGCCCTTTATCCTCTAGTCCTGGCTGTTTTGATGAATGAATGAATTCAGAACTGAAGCAGGACTGGACAGTTTTCATGTCGGGATTTAAAAGACACTAGCTCAGAGGGAAGTGAGGACGTCTAATGTGGCGAGTTGTACATTTGTCTGTCGACTTCTTTATTCTGTCGTAGGTTAAGTACTGACCCGTTTGTTGCATATTTGACCTCATTTACAAACAACGTGAGTAATTAGCTCACGCAATTCACGTTCATTTGAACCCAACACATGTTTATTTGGGTGATTAAAAACAGAAAAGGTGTGAAAGGAGGGTTTGGAGATGAGTGACACAGGTTAAGTCTTCCTTACGTTGTGTCAGTTTCTGTGTGAATCCTAAATCCTGTTACAGAACTAATCATAAGCATTTTAGTTAAAATGTTACCCCACACGGGGAAAATACAGGAAATAAATATTTCTATTCTAAATTTTGAATATATTTAAAGATGAACCTGCTAATTAAACAATAACAGTTAATTATTGGCAACAGCTAATGCTAAAGAAATGCTCAGTGCTTTTTCCCTTGTTCCTGTTGTTTTCAGAGGAATGACAAAAGGAAGAGATTAATTATGACAGGCATCTTTGTCATATTTGTTTAACAAATATGTTTTGGCTTGAATTGATGATTTTGTATTTAAAATGTTCTCACACATGTATAAAGGAGTATTAGGCATTATATGCAGGATTCCAGGCTGTTGTCAATAAACCACCAGGTCCTGAGCTTTAGCCTCTTTTGATTTTGTAGTATTTTCCTTTTGTCTGTGAGCTGTGTTTGGTGAAAGCTAAACACTCAAACATCCTTCTCATGTAAACAAAGGATAAAAAACAGAAAACAGTGGATTATCAACATTCATCTCCATATTGTTTAAGAGGCTGTAGCTGTGGAATAAATGAAACTTTACTTTAAAGAATTATATTCAAACACATATCTTTTATTAAAAATTTCCATGACCCCTCACAGTGAGGAAAGTTAACTAAGGTCCAAGCGGACCTTGGCTGATTTTAATGGAAGACCCCTGCACTACCTCAAGACGTTTTTGTTAATGTAAAATATACCTCATATCATGTTCTATATAGACATGTTATATTTATCTTTAAATAAAACAGTTGTTTTCCCTTTGGTTTCGAAAATGGTATTGAATATCGATATTTTTGAAGGTATCGTATAGAAGTTAGAAATTCCAGTATCGTGACAACACTACAGCCCATGTTAGAGTCAGATGACATGGTCACCAACAAATAAATATTCATGGATCAACACAGAAAAGAGCAGATTGTCAGATTTCACAATGAGACTGTGTCTGAGGCAGTTTTAAAGAGCTGCTCCCTTGGTGCTTATTCTCTCAGATCTGTGCTCATATCAACCTACATCAAAGCATGAACAGGACAAGCTCTGTTTTAAATGAGTTACAAAACAGGCAGCATAAACAAAAGTAAATTAAATCCAGACACTCTTTAAAGCCTCTTCTACGTCACAAAAACAGCACAAATAATGACTTATTAGCCAATACAAGTACACATTGTTTAGGCCTGATCAAACAGACCATCTCAAAACATCTGAATTAAACAGATCTGAAAACAGGGTCCATTCCATTGTTCTGACAATAATCTTAAAATGTAATCTATTTGTGGCACATGCTTCATGTTGCTGAGGTGTTACTTAGGTGTGCTTAACATCTAATACACTTCCTGTTTACACATCCTTCTCAGAAGTGCATTACTGAATGCTTTCAATAATTAATTCATTTATGTGTGTGTGTATGGATTGCGCGTTCTTTTTTTTCACAGCTATACATGCATTTACACTCTACATAAGATAGTGTTAGAGTGGAGGTCTTACTTATAGTTCTCACTCACAACATGAACTTTAATCCGTATTGAGGCACATAATGTAACTCGACTGCACATAGGCTCTCATTTATACAACACATTTCTCTCATTATCTGAGACATTCTGGATCATGTTACAATTTATTTACAATACCAGACCAACATCTGCTTTACACAGCCCTCCAAAAGAACATTTCCTGTCAAATATCCAATGTTACCGTTTTACAATATGATCAAGGGATTTTAATGTGGTGACTTTATGCTGTAGTCCTGTGTGGATCCAGAGCCAGGCCACAAAATAGACAGGGTGGGGTCAACAAAGTTAAATAAGTCAAGTAAAATAGTATGTGGAAAATAATAAAGAGGAAGAGATTGCTGATTTAAACTTGTATGTAAATAGGTTCAAAAGACAAATAGATTTGGCAAAACGCCTCTACTGTCTGTAAAAGAAAACAATGGCAGAGGGGGATAGTTTATAGGATTGGGAGTGTCCACTCTCAGCTTTCAACCAGACAATTGGTTCCCACAGTGCTGGAGAAAACCAACAAATGGACCAGAGCAACTGGATAAAGATAGACAAACAGCAACAGTGACTCTCTCAGGTTTGGACGAAATACTGCTATCAAATAAGTCAAACAGGCTAAATATTGTGAAGCAAGTTATCTACTTAGTCACAGGAAGAATAAACGTTCATGCATTTAATGTTAAGGCATGCGTGTGCAGTCTGAAATCAATTACAAGCCTCACCAACCTCCCTTTCAGAAACCCACGCGGAATTATATGCTAAAATGGAAAATTATGAGCCTTGGCACAGCTAACATAACAAAAGCTCCCTTTACCGCAGCACAAACACCCTGCAATTGTACAATAGACGTCGAAACTAAAAGAGATTCAACTGCATGAGCTGTGATGACTTCACCAAGATTTTCTTTTTACCCTTGAGAAGCACAGAGCAGCACACAACGTACAATCACTTCATAACAACAATTGTCCCCTTTGCTTCTGTCAGATTAGTTTGACTGACGACGGCCAATGGTTGTCAGCTGCCCCGCTACAGTTTCAAAAAGTTGTCAAAACTTTACAGGTTAGCTCAAATGTACAGCTTACCATAAAATAAATGACACCAAATAGACAGAAACAGCTGGTAAATGCCGATTATGTTGACAAAATTGCACACTTACCCCGCCACTACAAACCCGATAAAAACATTCTGTGTCTAAACTTCGCTCGTTGCAATGCACAGCGGGGACGAACCAACTCATCAAGGGAGGAGGGGGATATAAATGTGTTTGAATCATCTACAAACTCAGGAGCTACAGCTTCTGTTAAAAAATGTAATCAAGAGGAATATGATATTTATTTTATTTTATTAAAATCTTTAACAAATGTGTCAATACTATTTTATGCTTACGAGCAAAATATGATTAACCCCCGCGGAGTTACTTCAATTGGTTTGTTCTGTTCCTATTGTGAACAGAACTGCCTCAATATAAAAATTTAAAATGATGATACACATTTACACATTTTCTCCCCCCACTAACACATTTATTTATTTATTTATTTATTTATTACACACACATTTAGGGAAAATATTATTAGAAATTAAATAACAATTTCCACATTTGTATTCACATTATGCAGGACTTTGGAACAAGGAAGCCCACTGATCATTTACAAGAGCTGTACCTGTGGATGTGTTTTGGACCAGCACATGAGGATGAAGGGATGGAGCTATTTCAAACTGTAAATAGGACAGAAATTTTCAGAGATTACTTAATCCATGTGCAGGTTTCTTGGTAAATGCGATAGCACTGACTGGAAGCTGACAAATGTGTTTGTGGTGCAGGCAGTGGGTGGAAATGACACATATACCGTATGTACCATAGTTACCTAATAAATGTGCAGTGCACATAAGTGTCTGTAAAGTTTGTTCACTGTTGAAAAGAAAAATAAGATATGTTTGCTTTCACATCCAAAATGAATAATGCAAAATGAATAATGCAAAATGAATAATGCAAAACAGATAAGGGTTCAATTTTCATTATTAAGCAGTCAAGAGATGTGATTGTTTTGATGCAACAATGAAATAATTCAGAAGTCAATGCAATGCTTGGACGTAGATTATGTTGTGTTTTTTCCATTATATTATAAAATTAAATGTTTTTCTGTCATAAGTATTGCCTGTTTGGCTTCCTGTCATGTGATTTCCTGTGAACTGTCAAAGTAGCTGTATTCAGTTGTTAACTATCTCAACCCACCTTCCATTTTGCCATCTACCAAGTGTTAAAGACAAAGCATAAAGATCTTAATCAACAATATTTACCTCTGATCTGCCTCTCGACCATCGACCTTGTGACATTGTGTGGAAACACTCCGCAGGAAGGTTAAAAAAATAATTTGCAGAAGTTTTGATTTCAGATTGCTCTTTTTATTTTGCTCTTCACTGACGTTGTGTGAGATCATCCAGAAATAGGTCGAAATATGGACGAGCACAGAAACATCAGCTTCATGAGGCTCCTGTCAGGTAACACTGTGCACTTCTGCATTTATTATTTATGTTTGTGAATGATTTGTGTGCATGAGACATTTTGCTTTTGTCATGTACAGTGTAGTGCCAGAAACAAAACTTTAATTTAACATTATTATATATGTACATTCTGTTGTACTATCTCAGCAATGTAAATATCAATACTATCTATTGGAGATAATTTGTTGAGAATGTTGTTTAACGGTTAAGTGAATTTGTTTTGGCCTGATGGTGTGAACACAAGACAACAACCAACAACACATAACAGTAGGCAAAAATACAGTAGGCCTATGTGATAACGCCTATACCCCCCTCTTTTTCACAGATGAGAGCACTCAGTCCACACTGTCAGCACAGTCTTGTGAGTATTATCAGACAGAGATATTTGACATGCTGCCCAGTATGCAGGCCATTCGGCCGGAGCACAACAGACGGGTTTACTGTGAGGATAGTGAGGTTCATCAGAGTGGAGCAGGAGCAGGGGATGCACGCAGCTTTGAAACTGTGCCAAGAAACAAGACGTCCACACAGCCTCTCAGGAACCTGGCCATGTGCCTTCAGGCAAAGAGAGAAGCCTGGTAGGATCATCTCACCAAATGAAACTCGGAGTCCTCACCATTTTCTTTATCAGAGTAAAGTGTGGATGAAGTTTGATGCTCAATAATGGCATTCAAAGATGCAAATTGTAATGGGTCAATGCACTCATTTCAACATGTCAGACAATATTTATAACTAACAGCTTGTTAAAACGTTTAGTGACCTAAACGTTTAGTAATACCTTTATTTTGGGGAAAAAGATTTGGAGGTAGAAGATTCTGTATTTTAATAGTTTGGAAGTATCTGTGGGACTTCTCATTGTGTTTTTGGAAAACTCTGTCCATAATTAGAGCAATCACAACTGTTAAAGTCATCCATATATTCTACACATCCTTTAGGTTCCACTTTTTTATAGTTGCAAACTGTTCTCTTTATTTAGTCTAAAGTGGTCTAACACAAACTAAATCCCATAGGGACAGGCAAAAAATGCAAAAAATCCATGTTGGTTTTTGGGAGTCCTGGAGGCGGAGCCAGAGTATCAAGAGGAAGCGGGCCTGGGTGCAGATGGGAGAGGCTCTCAGAGGATTGTTGCTATGGCAGGGAGCTTTGCATAGTATTGGAGGTAAAGAACATGCTTTCACATTGTTTCAGTATCTAATGCATATATTTAAACAATCGCTGATGTGTTGTAGGCCGGTTCGGTGTAGGCGTGAAGGCCTATTTCATTTTCCTGAGATATCTGGTGTACTTGAATCTTCTGCTCTGCACTCTGATATCAGGCTTCATCCTGGGCCCCACAATAGCTTATGATAGAGACTTCATCAACAGTGAGTCAGCTTTAATAACATCTCAGTAAATGTACCACACACTCCCTGGTGGATATGACAACCTTTTTTTTTATTTTTATCATAGAATCCATCACGTTTTACAGCAACGATTCAGTTTTGGATTTATTCTTGGGAACAGTAAGAGTTGATTCAGTACTGTATGAATTGGTATTGAGTGTATTTATTTGAATAATCTCTATATCTTGCAGGGCTACTTGATTCGAACTCCAGTCTTTTTTGGTTTTTACAAGCGTTATTCAATGAATCGTCCGTGTTTAAACACCCCTTTGCTGTACTTCATCGGAGTCCTCACCATTTTCTTTATCAGTCTTCTTTTGGTAGTCCGGAGGTCAGTCAGGACAGCACTCACATAGCTAACTGTTTTATTTTTATTTTTTCACAATCAGTGTTATTATTACTGTAAATCCTCTTCCTTTTCATCCACTGTCGCCAGAACGGCTGTGGGTTACAAGCACACTTTGAACCATGGGAAGCGCTACCATACATTTGTATCTTACAAAATCTTCTGTGGCTGGGACTTCACCATCCAGGACCCTGTTGCTGCTTCTCTAAAACATGGCTTTATCCGGAACGACCTGAAGGTGAGCGCTCACACCAACTGCACTATTCATGCATGTCAGATGTTCAAATGACTTTACTTTCACATTAGGGAAGAGTAGGGTCAGATGAGCCACCCCCCTTTATCAATTAAAGGCACTTATCCTTTGAATAAGACTAATATTATGTGGCATATTTGATATATTGGTGTTTACATAGAAAATTCATCCAGGTCTAAAATGATTCATCATGCATGTTGGGTATGTGTCAAGCTATAAACCATGGAAATAGTTTAGCTAAATATTATCCTGAATAAGTAAGCTAGCTTGTTTTATCTAAAAGGGTGGCTGTGGGGTAAAGTCAATGACTATATAAACTTTGGACGTTTTTCGCCCATTGGTCCCCTATTCACCAATATTGTCATTAGGAAAGGGCAATTAAATGGCAGTTACATCTGGGCTTTTCCGCTTTTACTCCATAGTAAAACAATAGTTTTCAGATAACATAATAAAATAGCATAGTAAAAACCTAGCTCTAGAGACCGGAGCCATCTTTTGTACCAGGCTGATTTTTACACTTGTTAAGTCCCCATTGGATTTCTCGTTATAATTCGCTTTTGGAGCCTGCCCTCTGGTGGATCGCTGTATGTCGCTGTATATCGCTGTTAATGGCGGCGCCCTTATTAATGGACCTTTTATTGGGTTCCATGAGAGAATCTTTTGTGAAGTGAGCCACATGTGGTGGGGTAACTTGAGCCAATAGTCCAACCTGAGCCACCATGAAGAACTGAAACTAAAAAAATATTTTGAGTTACGCATATAGTATGTAAATTTTTAGTTCATCACATGGTTGTTTGAGTGTCTTGAGTTGGATAGTGACAAATCTACTAAGAGCCTATATTTTTCTAATCTATGTTATAGATCAATTTCCAATAGTTTAATCTGATAGGAGACATCCTGTATGTTAATATACTCTATTTACCCCGCTCCTTTATGTTTCAGTGACCATAAATGTAGATCAGCACCAATCACCACATTCAAACTGTTGTTTATTTCTCTGTTTAGCTGTTCCTTGACGAGCAGAGATTCTTCTTGCGTCAGGCCCAGAGGACACTTGGGCAGTGGGTCTGTCTTTACCTGCTGCGGTTCATCCTCAATCTGCTTGTACTAGCCCTGCTAATTGGGGCCTTCTACCTTATTTATTTTGCTACAGAAATATCCCAGTCTGAATGTACTAAGGTAACAGAACAGCCACATTTGTTATTATTATATTGATGATTTTGCAAATGTCTTACTTCTGCTGTGTGTCTAGCTGGGACATTACCAGTTCATCAGTGTGCTTTGCCAGTACCTGCCTCCTATCACTATCACCCTGGTCAACCTGTTCCTCCCTCACATCTTCCGTAAGATCTCAGCCTTTGAAGACAACTCCTTCACTACGCAGATCAATGTCACGCTTGTCCGGTAAGAGCAATGAACACAGCCAACACTCTCACAGTTACACATCTACATTTACCATCTGTTGTTTCCACAGGAGTATCTTTTTAAAGCTGGCCTCTTTGGGGATCTTTTTGTTTTTCCTTTTTCCCACTAAGCCCGACAATGTGAGTGCACATATTTCGTCAAGTTGCCTGTGATTGAATAAGAGACAACGTCATGGTGGTTTTGTAGTGTTGGGAGAACCAGTATGGCAGAGAGATGTACAAACTGTGCATCTTCAACTTCCTCACCACATTCTTCAACACCTTCTTTATAAATTACCCCAGGAAGTGGGTTTGCTGCTTGTCTTTCTTAGTCATCACTTAAATGTCACTATATTATTTTTACAACTTATTTTTTGTCTGTCTGACAGGTTAGTGCAGGAGAGGTTCCCCACATCCCTCGTGGCCCGTTTGTCTGGGAAACAGCGGTTCCTGATCCCCTTTAATGTGCTGGACCTGGTTTATGTCCAGACAGTGTCCTGGGTGGGGGTTTACTATTGCCCTCTGCTGCCTCTCATAGGAACTGTCACACTCACAGCAACTTACTACATCAAGAAGGTTGGTGGTTTACATGGGATTTTGACCTTCAGTATTTAATGTGTGGAATGATAATAGAATAAATAATATGGCATTGAGATTTTAAAAAATAACCACGTTTTTCAGTTCTCTTTGCTGCGGTGCTGTGTGGCAGAGCAGAGGATGTTTCGCGCTTCCAGCTCCACAGTTTTGTTCCACTTCATGCTGCTGCTCGGGCTCCTGATGTCTGGAGTGACTCTGGCCTACAACTTTCTCGAGTAAGAAATTACAACAGTTATATATACGTGCGACTAACACCAAGGTCACTGTGATAGGGTTTAGCTCAGGGGTCTATAAGGGTTAGTCTTTCTTACATTCCACACTAAAATGTACACAATGCTCAGGGTTTAGTTGTGGCATTTGTCCAAGGTTAGGCTAGATTACATTGGATAAAGATTATTTAGTCGAGTCTCATTTTTACACATCTACTGATTCTTAACTCTTGATTCATTTCCCTCACAGACATACGCCATCATCTTCTTGTGGTCCATTTGAAAACGGGGGCACCGTGTTTAATGTGACAGGAGAATGTGTGAAAACTCTGCCCAGTCCTGCTCCGACCGTTCTGGACTATCTCACCTCTGAGGTCTTTGCCCTGCCTTTACTAATGGCCCAAATGTGAGCATCAAGAAGTACATGTTGTACATCTGCAGCAGAAACACTGGCTTTGCAGCATTTGATAAAAATGCTGACAGCTCTATTTTCTCCATTTTCAGCATAATCTTAACCTTCTATGTCTCACGGGGCAGAGCCAACAAGAAGGCAATTGAGAGACTTAAACACATGCTAGTAATGGTAGGTTACTCACTTTTAGTTTCCCTTTGTGGTTTTGTCTTACTGTACATCACATTAGGCATGTAAATGTATGTTTCTTCCCTCAGACCAGTTCAGATAAGCGCTTCCTGGTGAAAAAGCACACCACAATGCTGAGACACAGAAGTGCAAACACAGCTTCTGTTCAGCAGGAGTGGAGCAGGACATCGCGTCTCGAACAGGATGCCTCTGAGGGCTCATAAAATGATTATGGTCTCAAACAGTCAGGGTTGGTCAGGGTTGGTCCATGTGCTTCTACTTAAAAAAGACATTTAGCTTTTACTTCAGTCAATAGAAGCCTGTAAGTGACCAAATGGAAAAAGTTAAAGTCCAGGGAATTTTGTAAATATTCAGTTATTTGTATATTTGAGTGGTTGTTGTATTTCTTATAATAATATTACTAGTTTCCAAAATGTCTTGTTAAATATTGTATTGAATGCTCAATAAATGCTCAGTTACAATAAACGGGAGTTTGGTTGTCTTTTGAACAATAGAAATGAACAATAACAGAAATATATATATGTAGTTATCTATTTTTGTGTAAAGAACGTTTTATCTCCAAACAGCACGCACACTTCACGCCTTCACTCACATAAAGCCACACAGCAACACGACAGATAAGCACAAAGCTCTTATGTCGAATCTACCGGCTCTTCATTTGCTGCCAGTTTGGGGTGAGATTGTTGTGAATTTTCTTTTAAATGGCACTTTAATCTCTGTAATACATCTCACAATATGCTGTTTATTTAATTTTTTTCAGCTCTGGCAAATTGGTTTGTCATGATAAGTAAGTTTGACTGGACTTTATATATGTTATTGTGTTTTTAGTTTAGATTTAATATCAACCTGTCTCCATCTTCCATCTCCGGGCATGTTTTTCAGATGGGTCAGAGTCTCTCCGTCCCATCCTGACCGGTCCCACCATGGCGTACCTCAACTCGAGGGTGGCCTTCAGGTGTATTACGCCTGACGCCGCTCTTCCGGTCACATATGAGCTGATAAAGGACAGCGGCGTCCCAATCGACATAGGGACTGATCTCCAAGGAAACCAGTCTGCACCATTCTTCCTGAAGGTCACTGCCACGTCAGGGGGGTCCTACTACTGCCAATCCAGGACCAAGGAGAGCACAGGAGTTAGTAACAGCATCAGGCTAACTGTAGTCAGTGAGTGACAAATACAACATTAAAGCGAAGATAGTGACTTTGGATAACTTTCCGAGACAATAATAATGTTGAGATAAGGGCTCTGTTTGGGCCATACCTTCTTTTTCTGATTCATATTTACTGCTGAGTAAAGTACATTTTACCTGCCGCTAGTTTTTGCTTGCCCATTTCCATAACCCTATTAATACACTGTCTATTTGTTGAGTTCTTTCTTTTGATTGTATACTGGTTTAAAGGATTTAAGTAATATCTATACAGTATATCTCAACCTAAATGCCACTGTTCTCTCTTTTCTCTCTTTTAAGTTCCCCCATCAGTGACCATGCTGACTTCCAACCCCTTCCCCCCAGTCGCGTACGAGGGCTCACGACTCATCCTAAGCTGTAACGTCACAAAGGGCTCGCACCTTTCCTACTCTTGGTTTTATAACAGGAGGAGATGACGCTCTCCGCTTTTCCTACACTCCGTGCAGAGGGGAACACTTTAGTGATTGAGAGGGTCAGGCCCAGTCACGCTGGACACTATTACTGCATGGCTTGGTCCGCTGTGCAGGACATTAAGAGGTTCTCCAGCAGCACGGAGGTCCAGGTGACAGTAAAAGGTAAATAATACCTCCAAGAAAAATAAACCCTATGCATTTATTATTCCAATTTTAAATCATGTTCTGTGAATTATGTGCCATTAAAGCAAATCTGTTTAAACCTATAATGATGTACTTCGTCCCTATTGCTCCACCAGTCTATGTCTCCAAGCCCAAGATCTCTTTCTCCATCTCCAAAGAGGCAGACGGTTACCGTGGCAACATCAGCTGCTGGGTGTCAAGAGGCAGTCCTCCGATCAACTTTACTTTTTCCCTAGACAACAAAGAAGTGGGGTCAGTTACAGCGTCAGAGTCACTTATGGCCCGATTTTACGTTCCCATGGTACCCAGGATGGATATGGGCGAGGCACGGTGCCGAGTGCAAACTGAGGTGCAAGACTTGATGAGTGAGCCCTTAACTCTGGAAGTTGGTATGAACTACACTATGACATGGCATGACATGTGCCACTGTCTTAATATGAGTTTGTCAAAACACAATCCTTACCGTTTAACATATCCATTTATAGTCAGAGTCTAACACAGGGATGGGCAATTATTTTTCCCCAAGGGCCACATTAGAATATGAAAATCTAGTGGAGGGCCGGGCCAACACAGGGAACTCACTTATGCTCATTAAAAAGCATGTCTTTTGCCTATTGGGAAGGTATTTACATTTTGGAGCCTGTCTTATATAGTGGAATCAACTAATCTCAAGACACTTTAATATTCACAAACACAACCAGTCAAAGGTTTGGACACACCTTCTCATTTACTGTTTTTTCTTTATTTTCATGACTATTTACATTGTAGATTCTCACTGAAGACATAAAAACTATCAATGAATACATATGGAATTATGTAGTAAACAAAAAAGTGTTAAATATCTCCTAGATTCCTTAAAGTAGCCACTCTTTGCTTTGTTGACAGCGCTGCAAACCCTTGGTCCTTTCTCAATGAGCTTCATGATGTAGTCACTTAAAATGGTTTTCACTTCACAGGTGTGCCTTGTCAGGGTTTATCTGTGGAATTTCTTGCCTATACCATTGGCCATCAGTTGTGTTGTGCAGAAGTCAGGTTGGTACACAGCTGACAGTTCTATTTAAGAACTGTTAAAATTCATATTATGGCACAAACCAATCAGCTAAGTAAAGAGAAACGACAGCCCATCATTACTTTAGGAACTGTAGGTCAGTCCGTGTGGAAAATTTGCAAAAACTTTAAATGTATTCCCAACTGCAGTTGCAAAATCCTTCAAACGCTACATCAAAACTGGCTCAGATGAGGACCGCTCAAGGAAAGGAAGACCAAGAATCACCTCTGCTGCTGAGGATAAATTCATCTGAGTCAACAACCTCAGAAATTGCAAGTAAACAGCACCTCAGATTAGAGCTCAGATCAAAGAGTCAGAGTTCTAGTCGCAGACACATCTCTACATCAACTGTTCAGAGGAGACTGCACAAATCTTGCCTTCGTGGTTGAATAGCTGCAACAACAAAAAAACACTACTAAGGAAAAGCAACAAGAAGAAGAGACTTGTTTCGCCAAAAAAACAAAAACACAAGGAATGGACATTAGACCAGTGGAAGTCTGTGCTTTGGTCTGATGAGTCCAAATTTGAGATCTTTGGTTCCACCCGCCGTGTCTGTGCGACGCAGAAAAGGTAAACGGATGGTCTCTGGTGACACTGTTAGGGATTTATTAAAAACTGAAGGCACACTGAAGCAGCATAGCTACCACAGCATCCTGCTGTTGGACCATCATTTATTATTTAACAAAACAATGACCTTAAACACACTTCCAGGCGTGAGAGTGATGGACCGCAGAGTGACTGCAAAAGGGCCAACAAGTGCTCAGCATTTTTTGAAACTCATTTAAGACTGTTGAAAAACTACTTCAGGTGACTGCCTCATGGAGCTCATCGAGAGAATGCAAAGAGTGTCCAACGAAGTAATCAAAGCAAAGGATGAAGGTTTGAAGAATCTAAAATATAAAACATGTTTTGAGTTATTTCACACTTTTTTCTTTACAACATAATTCCATATGTGTTCATTTATAGTTTTGATGTCTTCAGTGAGAATCTACAATATAAATTGTCATGAAAATAAAGAAAAAACAGTAAATGAGAAGATGTGTCCAGTGTAGAGTATTAGAGAACAATGGTATATGTAGTGCCTGGACAAGAATGATTGTAACTGTGGCAACTTGGGGTATTTCACAGATTTTACTACAGATTAGATTACTTTGTAAAAAGAAATGTCTGGTAAACAGCTAACAGGGTTCCAAAATGGTTGAATATTGTAATGTTAATTGGGCCTTTTATCCATTTAAAGTCTTCTAAATGACCAAGGAGAAAAAGTGGCATTAATGCACTGTTCTGCTTATGAACCAACAACAACCAACATTGGATCTAGCAAAAATATCTAAGCATTGTTCGTAAACCCAGAAAAGAATATTATATGTAGGTGACCTGTAATTCATCCCTGATTGTGTTCTTTTTTTTTGTCTAGTTCCAGTCGGTGGTGACATAAAAGTGCAGGTGGAGTATCTCTACAGAGCGGACAACAAAGTAGCTGCTGCCAAACTGGGCTGCCACATCAGCAGAGGAACTTTCCCTATGTCTCCTGGCTCCACAATGGCTCTGTCCTGTCCACGGAGATGCAGACAGACTTTTATATTCCACAGGTCACGCCTCCCTTCACCTCCATGAACCGAGGACAAACCCTTTTTTTAGCCATGCTCGGACCAGAGGAGTTTGGATCTTATCGTTGCAAGGCTAGAGACAGCTACGATGACACAGGTCCCTGGGTGGAGAGTGAAGACGTGTTGGTGCAGGTCAAAGGTAAGATAGGTTTGTTTAACAGCTCTTTAAAGTGTGCCATGTGGGGTCTGTGGCCTCTCTTCTACATCACATACTGTACTCTTCATACAGGACATACTCCCTGCTTCAAGCACCTCCCAACACTACCCACTGCTGCACCGCCAAGTAAAAAGATATATGTTTACTTCCTGTCACATGCTTCCCACATACACCATATACTTAACAGTCCCCCTCTTTCACAGAGCTTTATATGACCACCATTGAGACCATCTCCATCACTTTCTGCGGCTTCCTTCTTCTGTCTCTGGTCGTAGGTGTGGCCTGCGTCTACAAGATATCTAACAAAAAACAAAGTGAGTTGATGTATAATGAATAAAGAATTAGCTGAGGGCAAATATTCAAATATTCATGTTGTCTCCTTGTCTCTGGTACCCAGTTAACACCAATGTCACTGCAACAAAGTAAGCTTACATCCTAATAAAGTCTTTACATTGTTCAAAATGGTGTAAAGGAAATCAAGCAAGTCTAGAAATGTTTCTGCATGTTTTTTTTTTCAGTTTTGAAGGACTTCCTATGTCCACGCAAGAAAGTGATGCCCACCATCAGGTAAAAAGAATGAAGCTTATCTGTTTGTTTTATGTTTGGATTTTAAAGCTATACTATGTAATAAAATAAAAACAAAAAAGGAAAAGAAATCTTCACACAAGAGAAATCCTATTTGACACTGGCCTTCTACAACAAGGTGGACCTCTAATCACAGCTCACAAAAATAACAAAATATAAATATAGAAATATAGAAAAACTGTGAGGTATATGGCTAGAGTTAATTCAAAAGCCACAGAAACCTGTATTTGACTTTTGTTTACTGATTTGCACAAAAAGCAATGATGGGGTGTTGGGTTGACTCAGTTTGCCAATGTTTTTCTAGAAATCCTGCATATTCCACTTTAAAAGGAACTATGTTTGACCATCTAGACATCTATCTACAGCAGAGGAAGTGAATATAAAGTACACCGAAAGCGGTGAAAGGCCATTCTCTGTGTGAGATCAATCAACAGTCAGACTAGGTTTTACTTGAGGACTGTGGCTAGCTATTTACTACACGGTTCAAAATATCCATACCTGCAATTACAAGTATAGAACCTGCCTATACTGCACACATAACAGTTTATAGGTTAACAAAAAACAAAACATGACGTTGCAGTAACTCAACATTGACATCTCATTTTAGGATAGGCTACTTAATTAAAAGTAAAAACATACAGCTAAATTTTCCTGTTATTTGTTTCAGATTGCTGAAGTTACGGCGTAAAGCAAGAGCAATAATCATCACTGAACCTGTGATTTTTTTTTTATGGAGAAAAGATTATGTTCTGTTTTTGTAAGCAGCCATTTTGTAGAAACATATTATGCAAATAAAATATAATGCCAAAACTTAAATTTGTGCAAATTTGTTTTGTGAAATCTTTAGGAAATAAGAGAAAACTTCACCAATTATACATGACTTAAGCACAGTTTGTTCTACCGGCTGACTGGTGATAGTTACGTCAGGAGGAGTGTATGGGAGGTGCAGAGTAACACTATCAGTTAGTTGCACATGTCTCAAAGTATGCTTCTGTTTTCTCCACTTCAAAACTGCCGTTCTCCAGCAGGACAGTGTAATGTATGAGAGGTCTGCGGTCAAACTTAATGGACATGTTTGTTTCCCTTTTACTGACAGTGATTGTGGGTAAGTGGCAGACAGCAACACAATATTGAGTGTTCAGCATTTGACTATCTGAGCCTTTTCTTTTTTTTTCTCTCAAGGTTTGTGCTACTGTGATGGCAACAGCAGTAAGTGTTTCTTTTTTGTGTTTTCATTGCAAAAGTGTGGGTTTAAAAAAATTTGAACATTCACTTTTGCAAAGGTACTCCAGTTCTTGGGCAACCACATCTCTATGGGCCACATGTGGCTCTTGTGAAGAAGGCTGTGAATTTTTACTGTGAGCTTTCAATCTTTCCAAATAATGAAACTATCTTACTGCAACTTTACAAGTGAGTTCCCCAGTTTACTTTTTTCCTTTATATGTAATTATGCATGTTTGATTTTGATGTTCTTTTTTAAAAGAGCGGGTGACCGGAGTAAATTGTTGGGTGAGTACAGTTCCCCGGATGGAGTTGGGCGTGGAGTTTTTCCTATTTTGATCAAAGCGTCTCATGATGGTAACCTGGAGTGTGTGGCCAAGGTACAGAACAACACCAAAATCAAGCCGACTGTGAGCAACCATCACCGCCTGAAGGTTATCGGTGAGTCACTGCATTTAAAAGGACATACTATTCAAGAAGATGTAGCTCATTTGGGTGTACTCGTGTCATTTGTTGAACAGAGCCAGTGAAAAACGCAGAAGTTTTAGTCACTTTAGGACAAAGAGAGTTCTTTGAGGGAAAAACTTTGGAGCTTCAATGTAAACCCAAAACTGGAAATTATGTGACCTACAAATGGATGCTCAATGGGCAGCCAGTGGTTGAGTCGCAATATCGCTACTTCAAGGAGAGTTACCTCAAAGTCAACAGGTGAGTGCAATCCAAAGATTTTATGCAGCCCTCAGCTTTATAATTAAAATATTAAATAAGTATTGTTCATGGCCCCAACAGCAGCAGCTCTGTCATACAGCTAAAACCTGTCCAAATCACATGAAACCCTGTCCAAATCCTGTTCAGGTCAAAAAAACTGTTCAAATTCAACTAAAACTTGTTTAAATGCAGCTAAAATTAATAGCTCTCAGCCCATCACTGCTCAACAAAGTGTGACTTTGGCTAAAGTTGACCTAGTTTTATCGTGTACTTTCTGATGAGCATCTTGTGTATCACGTCTGTAAGTGTCCTGCATGTAATTCAGTTCCATGTTGGTCTTTGCAGAACTTCGTTTGAAGACAGTGGCCACTACATTTGTATCGCTCAAAACTCCTACAATCAAACTATCTTTAGTTCAAACAGCTCTGAAGTTGTCATCAATGTCAAAGGTTAGCCATCATCTGCAAATTTTTTTTTAAATTTAAGCTTAAGAAATAACATGCTCATTGGGTCATTTTTGTAGATGTGGTGTCACCTCCTGAGATCTCCTTCACTGTTGTAAAAAAGAATGCGAGTCATTATTTTGCAGTGGTGTCCTGTCACTCCACAAGAGGGACTCCGCCGGTCAACTTTTCACTCTACAACATGGAAGAATCTATTGCTAACGCAACAGTTGACGACAGAAACGCAACATTTATTGTCCCAATAGTTCTAGAAAAGCACTTGGGATTGCTCCAGTGCCAGGCGGACAATGGACACCAGACTGCATACAGTCAGTGGATGCCCTTTGAAGTCGGTATGAGTGTTTTATAAAAGGCTTGACTACATGCTTGTTGTGTTTGTGCTCTTTTTTAATTATTTGTCAACCCACAGTCCCAGTTGGAGGCCCAGTAACGATAGATTATGACTACGACATTGGGCAAAACTATGCTGTGATTGGTGTAAGATTGTACTGCAAAGCCTCAAAAGGGACCCATCCACAGTTTGAGTGGTTCCTCAACAAAACTCTCCTCCATGGCAGGGGAAGTTTCTACTACGTGGTGGATGAGCCTCCACAGAGGTCTATCCTCCTGCTGGCAGTGGGCAGGAGCAGCGCTGGGACGTACCACTGTCAAGTGTCGGACAACTTTGACAACACCACTGCAATAAGCAGTAAGCCCAAATATATGGATAAAGAAGGTACGGTCAATCAAATACTTAGGATTTACAATGTATTTTTAAGTGGCTTCATCCTCACCTTTCTGCTCCAACAGTCTTGAACCGTATCCCTGGCTTAGTGGTGGGCATTGTTTTGGGATGTTTCGCAGTTATAATCGTCGTGGTCAGTGTTTGCTGTGGTTATGGAATTGTCTACAGTGAGTTTTTGTTCATTTAATCACTTCTTTATCACTTGCTTGTTTTTAAGAAATGACTTGTTTTTTTTTATATATATATTTTTAGGGAGAAGGATGAATATAGAAAGGCCTCTGTGAGTAATAAGTTTAGAGGATATTAAATATTTATTACATTTTTGATCACAATAGTGACATGAAACCTAACATCTAGAGCTATTTTTTCTTAACTTAGTCTTCCACATGTTTCACTTCAGGTTTGATGTTGAGATGAAGAACATGATTTCAACTTCTGAAGATGAGCTGGTGAGTCGTGTCTTTCTCTTACATGATACCTTCATTAATATTATTCCTACTACACTGTTAAAACACAACACTTGTTTTATTGTAGGATTTGAATGACTACACCGAGGACGCTGATTCGATGAAGGAAGACACTGCCGAAGAATTTGACCAGGTGAGTTAATCTGATATCGGAGCAGGGTTTTCTTAGACAATTGCTTCACTTTGTTTGCTTACAGTTCTCTCATGAAGGCACTTTGGCATTCAGTTGGTATCTCTGACTCTGTCATATAACTTATCTTTAGAAATACAATGAAAACTTTTATTTTTATTTCCACATCAATTCTATTCTATTATGTTGTCTTTAAATGTCATCCTTTTAATGAGTTATTATCAATCGTTCAGACAAAGTGAACCTGTTTACTTTTTGTCCGCAGGCGTCTCAAGAGACTGTGGATGATTGGCTCTGGCTAAAATCAGAGAGGACGGCCATGTTGGAGCAAGAAGAGGATGAACTAGTTCTGCTGCTCTGAGTGAGAAGAGTGTTAGCTAACCACAAACAGGATGGTGTGGATTTTTAGATCCACATCATTAGAGCCTGTGTGCTATGAGTATTTAGAAGAGGAGTTATTTTTTCAATGTCAAGGACCCATTAAAATAACTTTGAGGCTATATATTGTAATGATATGAGTTACACAGAGTTGCTTTAACCAGTGTAAACATCTCAGTGAACATATGTAACCTTAAAGCAAAAAGGATCATGCATGAAGTTTGGACATTTCACGTTAGACATGTGTCTTATGTTTGATAAATAAATGAATGAAGTGCGTTTCTAAAGGAATATATAGGGTATTTTTAATGTGTGTGTTTTTATTGCGTTAATTTGGAGACTGTGTAATTTTTTTTTTTTTGCAAATAAAGTTTTACAACCTTCTTCTTTCTGGATTAAATTGTAAAAGACTGTATAAACATAGCCTCCGATTTGACCTACGTTGCGTCAGTGTTTAACTCCGCCCACATGTCACGCACGAACAGGAGAGCGCGCGCACGGCTCATGTGCTTGGCCCCAGTCTTCGGCAAGTTGAGCGAAAAGTGGCAGCAGTTTTAGTCGTAGTTTAACAACAGGTCAGACCTTGTGTGTGTGAGGCCAAAGAGCACCGTCCGAAAACAGGAGTAACATGGAGGAGACGGGCGGCAGCAGTGCGTACGGAGTATCTCTCGCAGGGAAAGGCTTGGACTTCTGCAAATTTATCCGAGAGCCGCAAACCATCGTACGGTTTCTCAGCTGGGTAAGCACGGCAACCCTTGGTCCCGACGACGCGTGTACTACGTAGCCTATCTGAGTGAACAGGTGCGCCTGGTGTGGGCCGCTACACTGTCCTGGTGCACTGTCCTAGTTCTGAAAATCATAAACAGTACTTCTCTAGTGTTTACAGGCATGTGTGATTAAGAACAACGGGCTACTATACGCACGGTCTCCAGCTGGTCGTCAATGTTGCAACAAGCAGCTGGCGTGTGACAGCAGCTCAGTGACAGCACAGGTCAACACTGCTTTTGTCATTGGACAAAACAGAAAGTCATTGAGAGCTTCTCTGTTACAGGGAATTCTTATTACATTAGTTGTAGGCAATACTCCAAATTAAATAATAAAGTCAACACAAAGAAGAAGCTCTGGGTAGTTTTTGCACACTGTGGACCACCTGTTGCTAGGCAGATGTTCCAGATTTGTCATTTGGTTGGAGTGATGTGCAAGACTAAAATGAGTCTCAGCCACAAAGGTAACATGAGACATGACCCTAAACAACTATGGACACAACTATGTTTTTGATGTGAGCTGTCAGTGTCACTTTTACTTTAAGTCAATTATATACTTTCTGCTAATAGTTTAGTTTCATATATCTATAGGATGTGGTAACTTACAGATTTGTCTTTTGATTATCTAAATAACTTGCAGGATACAATGTTTGTTCCTTTTAGCGTTTTGTCTTCTGCTGAAAAATGTTTAGATCCGTCAGTGAGAATCGTACAAACTAAGATTAATACAATAGTGAAGGACTGAATGTGCCCTTGGTTTTGAACTGTTTGGGGAAACTCCATGTGATTGTGTGTGTCAGTGGTAAACAAGGGCTGTTGGAGCAGGTAAGATGAAACAGCTTCCCTTGAAGCTTATTTAGTCTCAGTGACTGTATGCCACTGATCCCTCACTGAAATATAGTGGTGCAGCTGCTCTTCTTATACTAGCATGAACCCCAACCCAGCTAGTTATGTTAACTCACTCCACTGGTATCTTCGACACAAGAGCAGATTAATCTCTGTTTTTCGTCCTGTAAAGAGGAGTCTGTACCAGCCAGGCATGTCTCATATTACTGTCCCGTACGTTATTTTGAGGAAGTGTCATTTGTTTGTAATAGAAACAGACAAAACTCCTGCAAGTCCCAAGCTGCCCTGCAATTTCTAACAATGAAACAGCAGATTGTGGTACAACTTTATTGGATTTGTCACTGGCTGCCTGTTACAATAGTGTTGTAGTGTTCATTTAAGACAACAAAAATGTGTTCTAATTGTTCCAACAGTAAAGCATAGCACAGATTTTCATATGGCCCATTTGATGACATCTGTCACTCAGCATTTATGTTAATATGTATATGCTAAGTCTGCTCCAGTAACAGACAAACAATCCTTTTGTATCTTACAGCTCCTAAAGTGCTCTTCTTTCATTTCATTCTCATATTCTTTCAACATAAACAGTTGTCCTCAGCTCATCCTTACTCCAGCCCCATGAAGTGTTATTAGGAGCTGGTGGCATCTCTGCTGTCACATGGCCGGCAGCTGCACTTAGAAGTAGGTCACATGGTTAGGAGGGTAACCAGAGCAGACAGCAGTTGACGGAGCAGTCAGAGGGACCTAGCAACAGCTACGGCTCTTCTTGGATCAACAGATGGATGTTCAACTAGTGATTACACAACCTGACTCTGAAATGTTGTAATACAATTGCAAAAAGCGTTTAAGGACAAAAAGAGAAAGCTTCCATAATTACAGAACGCAGGGTAATATATAAATGCATACTTAACAAGTTAATGAGTAAAGTTCTTGTGTTAAAGATGCTGAGTTGGTACAGTCTTATTTTTTGATGTGTTTGACTGTAGATCTTTGCCCTGGTGGTGTTCGGGATCATTACAAATGAGGGATTTGTCAACCCGCCGACAACAACCCAAGTGAAATGCATTTTCAACCAGAATGACTCGGCGTGTCACTACGCTGTTGGCATTGGAGTGATCGCCTTCCTGGCATGTGTTGCCTTCATCGTGACAGATTTGTACTTGCCTTTCACAAGCAATGCAGAAGAAAGAAAATATATTGTGATAGCTGACCTTGGATTTTCAGGTGAGCTGTGAACCGCAAATGCAATGGCATATTTTATACAGCACACTTTACATATGTAAATGATATATACATACATATGAATAATATTGTTGTTAACTGGCAAATTCCCACAGTGAATCATTACAGATCAGCAAATGGAAGATGGCATCAGTTTGAAATGAAGCTAAATCTTTATGAATTTTTTATGAAATTATGAGTTGGCCATTTTTGCAGGAAGCAAAGGTCCTTTTAGTTGAAGATTTGAAACTCAGTGGAGAACTGGCCAATCAACGACAGGAGAGATAATTCAAACTTGCCTCAGTTAACATTTCTTATCAGGATTAACAGCTGAGCCCTTTTTTCCCTTCATGTAGTGACAAAAAACAACCATTTGCAGTTTTGTGCTTGTTTAAGTATTCCTGCCACTGTTTTCTAGGGGTGTGGACCTTCCTGTGGTTTGTCTGTTTTTGCCTCTTGTCCAGTGAATGGGCTCGCACACAGGATGTCAGAGGGATTCCCATGGACGGTGCACGAGGCACTATCGCCTTCTCATTCTTCTCTATTGCTACCTGGGTGAGTGTTACTGTTTTTATTTATTTTATTTATACCATTCCCGTTATGTGCAGTTGTAGGACATTACCACTAAGAGTGAGTACATGTATTACTTTAAACACAAAAGCAGTTTTTTTTTTCATTTAAATATTTTCTAACCTGGACTTAACCACAAATGTATAACATTTATGTATATGGCCTTGAGTATGTTTTGTTAATTAAAATAAAAGATTAAAATGTATTTTGTCAGTAAGAGTATAGTAACCTTTTGTTTCCATGTCACGCTAAAGGGTATTTTAACCTACTTTGCTCTGGGTCGTTTCCGTCGGGGTGTGAGTGACATCACCATGCATACAGAGCCCCCAGCAGACCAGCACACTCCCTACCCGCCGACATACGCACCTACATCATACAACCCCACCACCTACATCCCTACCACATACTCCACCTATCCATCCAGTGACCTGCACCAACAGCCTGCCTTCGTCCCAAACATTCAGCCACAAGTGGACTCTGGCTACCAGCCACCAAACTATTAGCTGGTACTGGGCAGCTCTTCAGGTGGAGGCAGTGACTGTGATTTGTCGATATTAATGTGGTGAGCACCTGAGCAATCCTACTACAAGTCGGAAAAATGATGGACACTGTTTACATCGAATGTTGCTGTTTGTGGTCAGTAGATGCTAACATCTGTTTAGGTAACGATTGGAACGTAACATGACCTTTTACCTCATACAAGCTGACACTACACAAGGTAAAGAGAGCCTACTTTGGAGGTCAAAGGACATCTTGACATTAAAATTCTTTTGACAGTGAGAATGGGAATTTGTCTTCACTTTGTATGAATTGTATAATTGTGTTTGTACATAGATTACTTTATAAACTACCTTTTATGGGTTTAAGTGCTTACTTTGCCCTATTTATTTCTTCATTAATAGTTTTCCTTGAATGCCTCTACAGTAGAGCTTAAGATGTAATAATATTATTGTAAAGCCTAGGCTTTGTAAAAATGACATGATAAATTAATTCATGAAAGAATGTATTCTGTGTAAATCCTCTTTTGACCATTTTGTAGAAAGAGAGCTTTCCATGAAGTTAAAAATTTTAAAATCACATTTGTGAAAAATGGGAATTTTATTTTAATACCTGAACATCCACCCAACAGTGAGGTAGTCAAGAATGAAGGACGAGTAGATATGCAATAATTAACACCACCTCATCCACTTACAGTGCAGTTACACCTAACAATAACCTTGCTGCCACCGCAGCCTGTGAGCTGTCCAACTTGCTTAGACTAAAATTGAGTATATTGTATCAGATGTGCCAAAGTTTTGGAAAAGATAATGAAATCCAAATATGTGGTACAAAAAAGATATTAAAGCCTCACGGTTTATGAATCCCTGGTTGCTTTTTAATGAATAACTGCAGTACATTTCTGTACTGCTCTAGAGTACGGTTTATTTTTTAATCAGAGCATATTATAAGACAACCTGTCTGTTTAGAGACATGTTAAGTAGTGGTTGAGTTGCCATATGTACTGTTAAAACTGAAATCATCTTGTTTATATACAGCATAATAAAACAAGTATTTTATTTTGCTCTTTTGGGTCTGCCTATTATAATATAGAAAATATACTCATCTAAGCCTTTCAGCTGCCTGCTCAGCTTTAGAGCCTGTCAGATTTTAAACCGGTTATTTTGGTCACCAGCAGGTGAAGGCATTAAATTACATTCCACATTTTGCAAGCTCACATTAACATAGATGTAATTTTGATAAAGATTCTGTGTTTTTTTATTTGATATGTTGCAAAAAGAGCATCAAAAAATAATTTAAATACATTTGTTCCACAGGCACACAGTTTGACAAAAGTAAAAAACTACACTAGTTTGTTAGAAGACAGGTCATTCCTTTCACTACAACACTTACAGACAAATATTTCAGTAAATTGTGAGTCCACATTCCAAGTAAATCTAGTTGTTTTCAGAGGTGAAGGCCAGAGAATAGCTTCCTGGGCATCCCGGCATC
Source organism: Perccottus glenii (assembly GCA_024416835.2). NCBI lineage: Eukaryota > Metazoa > Chordata > Actinopteri > Gobiiformes > Odontobutidae > Perccottus > Perccottus glenii. Next base: position 23,664,022 of record CM044549.2, read on the forward strand.
CAAATGTTTTGTTGTGAGAGCGTGTTGAGTGTCCTCTCTGAAAGGCGCACTGTTTTCTTTTTCCACCTGCCCAGTGTGGCACTTTCTACACACTGCCTGATACTTGTCAGCTCCTCCGATCACCTCCACCTTTAACACAAACGGCTGAAAGTTAGTTTTCTTTTTCTGTCCTACCCCTCTAATCATTTAGCAAGAGACTGTTTATAGACAAGTTCTGATTCCATTTAGCTAGTTTTTTTGATCAGTTCAATCATAAAGATAAGTCCACATTTCTCAAGAGATGTGACCAAATCTGTACTTAATATCAATTAAATTGTTATACAATTAATTGTGTAGTGTGTTGTGACTCTTGAATATTTGGTACCAGCTCACCTCCTTCTCTTCCCCAATCCTCTTTGTATAGGCAGCTTCTTTGTAACACTGCATGCAGACGGCATGGAGTTTCACCACACTCTCTGCTAGAGGAACGAGGTTCAGAATGTTTCCAAATGCCTACAGCAATTGAGAAGAGACAAACAGCATAATTACATTACAGGGAAACAAACAAGCATTATAGTATAGAAGAAGAGTTACTGTTTTCTGGCTGCCCATGAGGATTGTAAAAAACATGTTATTGTGTCTAGAGCCAAAGAAGGAATCTGTTTGCTCCCAACTTTCTCATGACTAGGCATTTGTCAGTGTTTCACAAAACTATTGACTTACTTTTCTCTGGAAGGTTCCATCCAAAGCTGCTACAATGATTATCTTTCCTAAATTAGCCATCTCCTCAGCAAACTCCACAGTGTCTGGAAACTAATTACACAGAAAATCAATAACTGTGTCGAAATAACCCAAAGTAAAATACCATTCTTTGTAGAAAAAGATGAGGACCAACTTATTCATGGTGTACTTACAAACTGTCCTTCGTCAATTCCAATGACACAGGCTTTCAATGCCAGAGGACGCATTTCTGCCAAACAATTAGCAGGTACAGCTTCCATTGTGCTTCTAAAACACCACATTTAATTGTCAGTAAAATTAAAAATGGCGGAGTAAAATAAAATAAAAATCTCATGACTTACTTATCATGTGTAGCCATGCCTGAGTCAGAATAGCGTGTGTCTTTGGCATATTTTATCACCAAACAGTTGTACTGGGCGATCTGGAAGCGGCGTACTCTCCTTATTAATTCAGTACTGCAAATTAAAATCACACCCAAGTGAGTTGTCTTAGCTAGGTTTAATCCAAAAAGTTTAAAATACAACAGCCCTGACTTGAATTGACTACCTTAATAATGAGAAGTAGTCCTGAGTCCTATGTTGTAGACTACAGCATGCACCAAATCAGCTAAGTTTCCCAATGAACAGCTACACTATATGAGCACATGGCGAAATATGTAAAGAAAACTGTGCAAAAACACAAATCCTACAACAAAACATGCTATTGCAACAGACTTAATTAATTCGTGTTCTCTGGAAACAGCTGGATAAACAATACAGTTTGGCGGGAAGTATGGGCGGAAATCAGTGACATTGTTTAAAATAAATACTGTGATGAGTAAATACTTGCGATAACAACAACACCCGCCGATATATTGTCATTTCTGTTTTTAAATCACCCACCTTTTTCCTGAAAACATCGGTCCAAAGATGACCTGCAAAGAACAAGGCACCCAACGTTAAGTCTTTGCTATCGATTGTTCCCAGTTTAAGATTACCATTGCAGTAGGTCAACATCCATACACATTAACCTTTAGACAGTTTATTTTAATGTAAAATACAATAAAAAAAGATGCGAACCTGTATCTGCCCGCGCGTTTTCATGGGAGAACTTGAAAAAACTTTCGGAAAATCCATGCAGTTCATATTTAGAGACAGTCACAGGGGACGTGTACAAAATAAAAATTATTTAAAAGTTGTAAAAATCGTGATTTTATCGTACCAATAATCCAAGAACCCAATTCTGTGATCAAAGAATATTAAATGTGGCGCGCCAGCAACTGTCTGCAGATATATCAACACCGGAAACGATTTCACCAATAGGAACAAAGAACCTAGAGATCACGTGGCTGAGGGGAACCAACCAAATGCAGAGCACGGTCGCCGCTGACCAACCATCAGAGCTCGGAGTCTACAAATTGAGAAAAATGGAGCACGATTTTGTCTTTTTTTTGTAGACAGCTCCAATAGGAATACGCACGTAATTAATAATAATAAAAAAAAATGATTCAAGTCAAGTCGCTTTGGATAAAAGCTCTGCTAAATGACAAAATGTAAATGTAAATATTTACTAAAATACAATACTTAAAATAAGTATAAATAAATTTATGTTAGGCCTACCAGTTAGCCCTAACGACGTAATAACAGACGGAAATAATATAAAAAAGCTGTTGGTAGGAGGTAGGCTGCTTCTTTTGTTGAGAGAATGCCTGATTGGCTGGTTTTATTGATCAATGAAATTGCAAAAGTCATGGTTTAGTGCTGGGGTTGTAAGTCTAGAGTACAGTCTGTCCCATTGGATTATAGACCTCAACCATGCACTGGACACAAATGAAGAACGATGTAAGAGTTTAAATTGAGTATTCATATTCATTCTCGTTTAATTATAGGCTACAGACATGTCCTGGCTTGTTTTACCTGCCTCCACCAAACAGGCAGTGCAAGAAATGATCCGATTCATTAGTTTATTCTTGCAATGCCACTGTGTGTCAGCCACTGCTCATTGTAACTTTTATTTAGTTATTAATTATTTTTTTAATAAAACGCAAAAGACAAGTCAAGTAAAAGTGAACCCAGTAGATGAGTAGAGCTGGCAGTAGGTGGCGCAGTTTAGCTTGTATACGCTCTGGACGGTGCCCGCTGTGTGGTTTTCATGGCCGCCCAGCGACAGCCCTTTCTCGGTTGTGTGACAGGAGCTGGAGCTACAGTACTCACCCAGCCGCTGGTCTCACAGGATGTCTGCGGACGACGTGATAAAGGCCCATGTGAAGGCATTAAAGGAAGGTTGGTCTCTTTTAAACCTTGTTGAACTCTGGCAATACAAAGAAATCAGGTCACGAACAGGCCACAGACACTATAGACAGGTGTCATGCCAAATGTTGTCTCCGAGAAAATAGCTCCTCTAGCTATAAAGGTTTATTTTCAATACATTTAACACGAAATAATTTAAATACAACACGTAGACAAAGGTTTTTTTCTGGGATAAGAACGTAGTTCTACTGAAATGTGACAGTTAATGTAAAATAGCCTACTTTAAATAATATTAGCCCTAAATAATTTAAATGTAATGTGCTTTTTAAGTATGGTTACATGAACTGCTATCACATTTAAGTTGATTCTTTACGTGAAGACTTGATTCTATACAACCTTAACTATCAGGTGTGTAACCCCGCCTCCTGCCCGCCCTCAACAGCCGGGATAGGCTCCAGCCCCCACAACAAGAGGTTGAATGAGCAATGAATGAATGGAGATGTAAAAATGAGTGTTCTTTGAAATATGAACTAAACCTAAAAAATATAGAGCAGAGATAAATAAGCATTGTATCAACCTTGCTACCTCATCAAAGTGTCTGCATAAATAGTATACTATAATAGACCTAATTAAAAGGCAATTTATTTCTTAGGTTTCAAACAATATCTTTGTCTTTATCTATTACCTATTACTATTTGACACAGTAGGGCAGAAAAAAAGAATTACAATTACAAAACAAATACAGTGAAACGTCACAGTAAGTATACTAAGACACATGCATAGTTTACGGTTCTGTAGTGTATGTCATAACTCTTTAGGTGCTTTGTGTGTCCTCAGGTACAGAGCAAGCTCGTGCTCTGGCTCAGACTCTACTCAATGTGCCATATGGAGAGGGAGATGGAGAGAAACTGGATGTGTACATTCCAAGCACTAACTCTTTGGGTATGTTAGCGTTTGTCCAGAAAGCACTCGACTGTCATGTCACAGTTGCTGACAGGCTTATTTATTTTGTTTCAGATGTCCCTTTAGTTATTTACTTACACGGAGGCTACTGGCAGTTTCTCAGGTACAAAGCAAGGATCTAACTGAACCTTTAAACCTATTTGCCATTTAAAGTCTGTACAGTTTGCAATGTTTGTAATGTTTATTTGTCCTTAGCAAAGAGGAGTCAGGGTTTATGGCTGTTCCACTTGTTGGTAAAGGAGTAGTTGTTGTAGCTGTAGGCTATGACATTGCTCCCAAAGGTAAAAATAGATAATTTCGTACTCTTATTTTATTTGCATTATTCATTTATGCTGTGTCAATGTTGTGTTTTAAGGTAACATGGACCTAATGGTTTCACAAGTACGAAAGAGCGTGGTGTCTGTTGTTCAGCAATATTCCCATATCAGGTTTGTTTATTTATTTTTTGTAAGTGATTGTATCATTCCTTTTGTGGACTATAATTTTTGTGTAGCTTTATATCTTCAAATATCTTCATAATCTGTCCCACAGTGGTCTGTACATATGTGGCCACTCTGCAGGGGCTCACTTGGCTGCAATGGTACTGTCCACTGACTGGTCACAGTACAGCATAACTCCACAAATAAAAGGTATGTTCAAAAAGCAAAAAGCATTTGCCCTGGTGTCAATTGGAAGCACAGTCATGTTCGTAATCCTCTCTACTTGCTTTATTGACTGATTCAGTCACAGTCAGCCCCTCTGGCCTTAACTGCAACCCAGTTGTTATCAACACTCTTAAGACATGGTTTACAGTTCAGAAAGCCCTTTAAATATAGCCAGGCTTCATTGTTAACTGCAGAAAAAACATTTGTTCAAACCTGCATTTACTGATCCTGTCTTTGGCTTATGGCAGGATAAGGGACTAAAATGTTTTAAAGATCTCTATAGAGACGATGTGTTTTGTTCTTTTACGGAGTTGGTTGATGAATATGATCTCCCGTCCACCCATCTATTCAGGTACTTCCAGGTGAGAAGTTGTGCTAAGTCCTTGTTCCCATCTTTCCCTCACCCCCAAGAGTGGGATGAACTTTTACAGTCCCTCACAAAAATCTCTTATCTCAATCTTTAATACCATTTAATCCTATGATGGTTTAGCAACTTCAAAACAAGGGAGGCTTGGGAGCGTGAACTTGGCTTGACTTTTGATGAACAGTGGTGGGATTCCGCTTTGAGAGTGATCCACAGGAGCTCTACCTGTGCCCAGTTTAAAGTGCTGTTTAGATGTCATTTATCCAAAACAAGATTGTCACAGATGTTTCAAATTACGTTGGATGTCTGTGATAGATGTGCTGGATCACCTTGTAATCTTACCCACATGTTCTTCACCTGCCCAGCCCTTTTTGGCACTATGTCTAAGGTTCTCTCAGTATCAGCCTGTGCTTCCCCGCAGCCATCTTTGACCTTGCTGAGGAATACACACAGTATTCATCAGCACAGTTGGAGGTTCTTGCTTTTACCTCCCTAATTGCCAGACATCAACTCCTCCTACATTGGAAGTCAACAACAGCTCTTTCTAACACCCAGTGGCTCCATGATGTTATGTAATTTTTAAAAGTTGAGAGGATCAGATATTCCAGGAGTGGTTGCCTGAGTAAGTTTGGAGGCAAGTGGCAGCCGCTCCTGGAAATGTTTCAAACTCTGTGATGCCGCGGTCTTCACCCCCTCCCCATTTTATTTTGTTATCTTATTCTATTTATCTGTTTAATTTTTGTATTTCTTTATTTAATTTTTTCTTCTGTGTTCTTGTTCTATTGTAATGTTAAAAAAAATAATAAACAAATTAATAATAATTTTTAAAAAAGTTGTTTGTTTTGTCCTCTTATTGATCTTCCTGATTGTCTTGCAGGCGCTTTTCTCATCAGTGGTATATATGACCTCCTGCCCATCCTGTCTACCTATGTCAACGAGCCTCTGAAAATGACTGAGTATGTAAATAGTTTCTTCAATGGGTTTATTGTGTATTGGAGTGTCAGTGTTATCTCCAAGTGTTTTTTATATGAAATTTGTCTTTAGGAAGGCATTTTCAAATATACTGTAGTTTTACAGTTTGGGTAAGTATAGTTTAGGTATGGTTATTTTTAGTATTTACTAAGTTGAGATATGAGTACTCTAAAAAGATTTACCAAAAACTACTTACCATAATCCCATATTAGAAGTGATAAGTAGTTGTCTGTATGTGTGCCACATTTTGAAGGGGCAGCTCTGTCATTGTGTTTCTAAATAATTGTTCGCTGCTGGTTTGTTGTGTCAGGCTGTGTCTGACTCCTCTGTCCCCTGGGTGTTTCCTATTGGCAGGGAGGTTGCTGTGAGAAACAGCCCCAGTACACTGGTCCACCAGCTTAAGGTCTCATCCCCCGGCTGCCATATTGTTGTTGCTGTTGCTAAAAACGACTCTCCTGAGTTCCGCAAGCAGTCAGAAGAATACTACAAAGTTAGTGCTCCTAACCACTCAGTTAAAGTTCAAATAGAAAAAAAATAAAACAGAACTAACCTGTGTGTATCTTCCAGTGAATGCTTTTTTACTGTGTTGACATAATGTCCTCCCTTATGTTAGATGCTGGAGGCATCAAGTCTAAATGTTACTCTGGAGGATGTGCCAAACACGGACCACTTTAGCATTATTGAGCAGCTGGTAGACGGGGAGTACCACTTGACAAAGGTGACACAACATACAGATTGTAACAACGTTAAAATAGTAAAAATTAGATCTCATGTCATTGAATATTTTGTACATGTTTTTCTTTTTCTTTTGCAGCTTCTTTTGACGATAATGGGAAAAAGCTGAATGGTTTCTTATTTGTCATCTACTGTTAACATACCTGTGTATCAACAAACGCCTCTGAACAGAGATAATATCAACTGAGCCAGTTTGGCTTCAGTTGATTTTTGAATAATTAAGTACTGTGTTAGTTTGACGGTTTTATTTACTTGTTTTCTTTACTGTAGTTACTGTTAAGATTGTCCCGTGTCCTCTAGGCCTGTGTGAATATGTTGCAAAACAATCTGTGCCTAAATGATCACAACTAGTGTTACTAAATATTTATAGCCAAAGAAAGTTTTACTTTCAAGGAAAAAACCTCTGTTAACTACTGCATAGTTTATTTCGACATGTGTTTTATGTTTTTTGTTTTGTTTTTAAGGTGTGGGTTTGTCTTTGTGTGTAATTGGTACTATTGCAGGGTTATATCGAAACAGTTGAATGTAGCTGCAGGGCATCTTTGTGATGGCTGATAATAATCATAGGCTATATTTGCACATTTTATATTCCTAGAGTACATAACATCACAATTATATATATTAGAACAAAAGAGATTTAGTTCAAAGAAAACAAGACTAAATTTTAACAAACTAACATTTTACACACCTATAGTGCTTAACAATTTTGAAACTTTAAATTTGCATAACGTTATGTAGGACCATCATAATCAACACAATAAAATATATATAAATATGGGCTTGTGTTTGTTGCAAATGTCTTGCTATTGTATAACAATGCATTGATTTTATTTACTAATTACTTGATAACATACCAGGTGTAGTCAGGTGTGGTACACGTTGCCATTGACCCTAAAGTGAGGGTTACCTGGACACATCAGAAAGCAGCTGTGGAAGGAGGAGCTAACCAGGAGAAGCCGGCTGGTAAATGGATAAATATCGTGTGCGTGATCACTTATGCACAGCCGGGCATACGTAAACATCATCTTTAGCAGGTAAGCTCAGCGTGTGGTCTATAAAGCCTCGTTTATTTCTGCGCTTTAATACAACAACGAACTATTCCACTATTAATGTTAGCAAACCCAAGTTGCTAGCCGATGTTAGCTAACAATTTGTGCGGGTAACGTAAGTGCTTTATTTTTCATCGACACACCTGTAAATGTAACGGTTTTAGTTATTTGTAAGTAAAGAAATAGAAATATAATTTGTTACGTGATAAGAATGGTTAAGGTTTGCGCTTTCAGATCGCGTGAGAACGCTGTAGGAGCTGCTCAGCAGACCGTGGGTTTAAACTTTTTGAGCCTAAAGGGGGTTGCCACTTGAGTAATCATGGCTTCATGGCTCCTGTTTCTGTCTGTTCGGACAAGTTTTATGGAAGTGCTACACTTTATTTGGTCTGAAATGTAGAGTTTACTGTTCTTGTAAATCTGTTTGTTTTGCTTTATTCCCTGTTGCACAGTAACAGCTGGTTAGTTATTAGTACAATATCACTGGACAGCATTACGTTTCTATGTATAATCAACCTGAACTATGATTTGTGAAAATCTAGTCCCAACATGTTCTTGATCGGTAACGAACTCTATGAAATATTAAGTTGTATACATTTTTGTATAGCACTGTTGTAATTATATAATAGTGTAACTTGTAACTATATAGGCTACAATGCAATATTATTTTTATGTTGCATTCAAGGACCATTTAAGCTTGTTTCTGTTTAGGTGTTTTTTGCCACAATAGCTCCACTATATACTTGAACTGTATATCTGATTTAGATTTGTGAGATGCTTAAAATGATAGATAATATAGACTACATTGTTTGTTTTAAGTATTGTTTACCATGTGTTAATATCCATTATTGGTAATGTGCTGCATTCAAAACCCATCACTGAAATATGCAATTGAATAACCAAAACTACAGTATAAACTTAAGTATGCTATAGATATAATTCTATCAGAAAAAACCCCCCACTATGTAACACAAAGCTTTTTTTTCAGACCTAGTCCTCTTTTCCTGTAATTCCTTTGTAATTAAGGACAGCCTTCTTTCTTTGTATTTCAGGAACACAGAAATAAACGTGAGTGTAATGGAGAGGAAAGAAGGCAACAATGCACGATAGAGCTCAGTAATTCACGTGGGACACAAGGCTAGAGGGACGGGACCAGGAGAGTTGTTAAATGCATATGAAGTGATGGGAGAAACAGTGTGGTTGCAGAGCAATCAGGGGAGAGGAGGCGATGGAAGGGTGAATAATTGAATTCTTCATACAGTTTACTGCCAGAGGGTGGGAAGGATTTGCGATGCCTACAAAGACAATAAGGGCTTTGTTTGTGGTCCAAATGTCTGCCTGTTTGTTGTGTGTTAGGATTGTACTAGAGTCTGAACTCTAGGATTAGAGATTGATGAAAAGATCAAGGCAAGGCAAAGGTCTCTATTTGTGTTGGATGAGATGCTTTTCAACAAACCGAAAAGTTTTATTAGCAACAAATTCTTTTTATTTTATTTTTTTTTAGAGAAAAAAATGTTTACACTCTTAAAATGTGGTGATTCCTGTGTCAAAGATTTATCTGTGTAATTCATAGATAGTATAAATACTTGGACGCACCCACATATTGCTCCATAAGATTCAATTTCAAAGTGGCAGTGATTGTTTACTTTTTCATGTTCTATTCCTGTATTTTCCAAAGGGACAGACTGTTTTAACTCTATGTGCCGTAACAAAAGATATAATATGAAGTTGGCAAAGTGGATGAGGATGTCATTATCGCGACAGAGAGTGCATTCTTGGTTACATTGGCAACGCTGAAGTTGAGGGTCACCATGGCACTGTAAGGTCTCCAAAACAAAAGAACAAAGACATAAAGTTTTACTAAATATTATTGCACTACACGCTGTGTAATGAAAACCCTTGAATAAACTGGAGTTTTCTTTACAAGCACATTTAGTATATCAGTCCACAGCACCGTATCATTTTTCCACTGTTTGTTGTTGGTAACAAAGCAGCTTCTGGGAGCTTGTTTTTTCAATTTTAAAATCTTGAATCTAAATAGTAATCAAAAAATTATTATTTTTTATTTTGATCACATTTCTGCGGCTGTGGGAAAATCTTTGTTCAATCTCAAGCTTGTTCCAGTACTCAGAGGGGTTGTCAGCCTTCTCAGTTTGCACATAGTTTGTAGGACAACAAAGAACTATGAACTTGCACAACAAACTGTTAAAAATGCCACATGTACTAATTTCCTTTTTGTTCATTTTTTATTACCTATAATGCTGTAAAATGAGCTGCAATACTGTCTCACATTTGGTTAAAAACAGTTAAAACTTCACATTTCTTTATGTTATCATACTGGTGTGCTTATTTTCAGGAAGCCATAACCTCCAGTGCAGTGCTCACAGTGAGAATGACGACAATACCTCAATGACCTCTATCCTTGTCACCATGAGAGGCCTGCCCCTGGCCCTGGCCTCCATGACATATGTGACCACCTCCGAATCTCGCTGCCACCCAAAATGGCGGGCCATTGCTGTAGTGACCATGATGGCTGTAGTGCTTATGTTTTATCTGCACCAGACAGAGGACACAGGTCACACCCAAAATGGCATCCCCAGTTTACAAATGCAAAGCATTAATTTAAATGGACAAGCTGCACAAAAACTCCCCAGACTCCAAAGAAAGGAAAAGCCCTACAATGACACATATCCATTGACTCCACCAAAGAGGACAAAGCATGGCGCTCGCTACCGTATAGGTGTAATAGCGGACCTAGACACAGCTTCTCGCAGCTTCAAGGAACAGACGTGGTTCAGCTACATGAAAAGAGGCTACCTTACTCTTTCAGATAGCGGCGACCGACTGCAGGTGGAATGGGACACTGATATAGTAACACTGGAGAGTCATCTAGCTGAGAAAGGAAGGGGTAAATCCAAATGCATTGTTTACTTATTTAAATTTACTAGTTTTTCTACAATTGATATTCTTGTTACTCCATTGCCTTCACTATAGGAATGGAGCTGTCTGATCTAGTTGCTTTCAATGGCCAGCTGTACAGTGTGGATGATCGTACTGGTGTGGTGTACAGGATTGAGGGTAGTCGAGCTGTTCCCTGGGTCATTTTACCTGATGGTGATGGCTCAGTCTCTAAAGGTCAGTCTCTAAAATGATCTGAGAACCAAATCAATATAAATATGATCTTAAATATGGTGTCTTTGGTAGATGTATATTAATAGTTCAACATTATGAGGTTCTATGTTACTTACTATGTTGGGTACTTGCTTTGTGCACAGGGTTTAAGGCAGAATGGTTGGCAGTAAAAGATGAACACCTCTATGTAGGTGGCCTGGGAAAGGAGTGGACTACCACCTCTGGAGAGGTGGTCAACAACAACCCAGAATGGGTGAAAATTGTTGGACATCATGGCGACGTACAGCATGAAAACTGGGTGCCATTTTACAACAGCCTACGAAGCGCTGCAGGCATCCATCCACCAGGTTGTATCAGTAATGCCCCCTTTTTCGTTTTTTTTTTTTCCCCAACATACTAATTCTGTTTTACGTTCTCCTTACAGGCTATCTTATCCATGAGTCAGCAGGGTGGAGTGAGCGTCTCCAACGCTGGTTCTTCCTGCCTCGCCGCGCTAGTCACGAACGTTATGAAGAGACCGCAGATGAGCGCCGAGCCACAAACCTACTTCTGTCCAGCCCTGCAGACTTTAGTTACACAACTGCACGCCATGTTGGGCCACTCAATCCCACCCATGGCTTTTCCTCATTCAAATTTGTCCCAGACACAGATGATCAAATTATTGTGGCCCTAAAATCAGAGGAGGACGCTGGACAAATAGCCACGTATATCATTGCATTCACACTGGATGGGCGTGTGCTAATGCCTGAGACAAAGATAGGGGATGTAAAGTATGAAGGATTAGAGTTTATTTAAAGTCACACAACTTGAAAAGCTGTCTGCTGTGATTTAGCAGAAAGAGAAGAGTCTTAAGCATTACATTCCATTTAATGTGCAATAATGTCTAAATATCCAAATGGGATGAGAAAGGGAAGAGTAAAGGCCAGAGAGCATATCTTTCTGTAACCAATATAGAGGAATTGTGAGAAACCCACTAATTGCCCAGAAAGAGCAAAACAATTTTACTGTCAATGATTCTTTGTGGGTTTCAAGTTTCACAGCAACACAATGTGGGCATCTTTCGGCCAAACTCGGGAGTCAGACACTCAGGAAGATTTTATTCTGCAGACGCACATAATATGGTTTACTTAACTTGTATTGTGGACAGAGTTTGTCATTTGTTTAATTATTCTCTACTATATATACTATTCTACACTATATTCTTCATTCGTTGCTCTGTAAACTACATGTGATAATTTTGTCTCCGTCTGCCTACTTTGTAACTTTTCACTAGCTCACCATGCCAAAAATCATCTGTTTCATGTAAAGATAAATAACAAATATTTATTTTGTATTCTCAAAACTGAAAATATTAAACTCATTGTTTGCTATCAGGTCCAGTTAATATAACCATATACTGCTATACATGGATATAGTTTTATTGAGTTATGTCTCAACAAATCACTCTGTAATGTGTACAAACCCATCACATATTAATTTCAGTATCATTTGATAACTTCAATCGTTAATTCATTGATAACTTTAGATTTATTCAGATTAACAGGATTAATAAACTATAGGCCCATCTTGAAATAGTTCTTGAATAGGATATTTTCACAGACTTGCTCCCATGGCAATAATGTTTTGAGATAAACCAGTTAATTTTATCGGTTTGAATGAGCCAAGTTTAGTGTAAAAGTCAAGCATCCTCCTGTCGCTGTGCCTCACCTCACAGAGCACACCTGTAGAACCTGAAATAAAAATCAAGAAATGGGTGGATCTTATTTTTAATCTGGGATGGAATGGATGTTGATAAAATTAAGTGGACCTACTGCTGTTTTTGAGGGAGGACAACAATTGACTAATCATTTGCTTGGCTGGAGAGGGATCAATGACCCGAGGAAGCACTTGTATGGTGAGAAGGGAGGGGAACTCCTTCGATACAGAGTCAGTTACCTCCCTCTAGTGGAGCGGGACAGAATATGATGAGGAAACGTTGCAAACATTGGACTAATGACACATAATCTAATCTTGCATTCAGTAAATCAAACTTACCTTGATCTTAGCAGCCGCTAGTTTTGAATCAGTCAGGGCCAGAGCATAACCACACACACCTACATCATCCTCCACCACAAAAGCGCACTGAGGCGATGGAGGGATTTCACCTTCAAACAAGCTGCAATGAGGGAAAATTTATCATAAATATATGTATTTTTAATAGAAAAAAGTGTTTCTTACCAATCGCTCATCAGAGGCAGCTGCATCATCGGAGGAACTGTGTCATTTCCTGTTCTCTGCATCTCTCTGAAAATCTTCTGGACTTTATCCTAGGACAGATACAACTGTTAAGCTGCAGCCCCGAGTTTACATGTTAACAAAATAAGAAATGGTACAAGACAGGGTTACCTTGTCCTCAGGGCAGTATGGTCGTATGCAGTAAACTGCTGACATTGGAGGATGTCGGAAAAGGTCCCGGTTTCCGTGGCAAGGAAGCATTCTCTGAAGGTACACAGTATATTTGTATCAATATTGACCTGTGATATTGTGTGGTATTGTACAGATAATTATACCTGGAACTCTCCTGAGAGGCCTCCTCTGAAGCCCCAGGGCTCAGGATCATTATTCATTAGATGTGCTGATGGACGACCTTGTCCACCTAAAGAGCCAAGCACAGCATAACTAAATGCATTTACAATTAATCGACCCATAGTCACTTTCCCAAATATATCCTTCACTACCATTCTGTGATTATTTTGAAGTTTTGTTATGCTTCCTTCTTCTTACCTAATGTTTTCACATAGGCTCGTGCCAGACCCACCCCACTCTTGATGTCACAGATGTAGTTGTAGAGATCGTACAAAATTCTGCGGTTTGGTGCATTTGAGAGTCGGTTAAACATCTGCACGACTGCTTCACACATTTTATCAAACTGCTGTGCTCTTGAGCACCACTCAGCTGTCTGAAACACAAACACGTTCAGCCACAATTTAAAGTAAGTGTTAGAGAAGTAAAAATGAGAATCACTACCTTTTCGGTCTGTCCAGATGCAGCCCAACTATGTTTTTTAAGCCAGTCCAGCTCCTGCAGCATGGTCCTGGCTGTCAGTCCATGCTCATATGGCAGGTAAAAAAGCTCTGACAGCAGCTTTAAATCATCTAGAGTCAGTGGCTCAGCAGTGTACAGTGGGTTCTCATTAGGTCCCGGGACATAGGCTCCCTCTCCAATGTCTGTCTGCATAGGCTCCTCATCAGATGGATCTTTTCTGAGGTGAGCGACAGGATGCTGTCCTGGAAGATGCATAAAGTAAATAATGTAGCTTAAGAATGTACTGTAAATGCACAATGCTAGAACAGATGTATTGTGACTTTGAGTCTTTACCACTGGATTGATCTGTAATCAGAAACTCTTGAAGCCAGTCAGTAAGGGCTAAAGTTAAGGCCTTCTGTGGGCTGTAGCATGGATCATGCTCCTCATCCAGTGCTGAAAAAAATACAAGCAGAGACATGTAACAACAAGGATAATATTTAATGCATTGCAAGTTAATATAGACCATTTCAGGCAGACACAAAAATATTTGTGAAAAATGACTTTGCTTTGATTAATTTGCTTACTCATTTCCACATCACTCGATTCCTCATCTGGTGTTGCTTTGCACCAGGTAGCCAAAGTGTGGATGGCAACAAAATTTGGGTAAAACTCACAGTTGGGATTGGTGAGTACACCTCTTAATTTAGGAATAAGATCTGTTGGACGGTCCTAGAAGGTTAAAACATAACTTCTGAATTCAATTGTCACATAGTCAGTTTTGATATGATTGTATCAGAGGAGCTACGGTTCACCTTATAGGGTCCAAGGAAAAGCCTTTGGGGGTCATAATCGTTGGCATGGATGTTGTCCCAGATGACAGGTGCCCTCTTGAGAACAGCGGAAACTTCATCTATTGACTCCACTGAGATTTTGTGTGAGACCACTTTGGGACCTAAATAATGCAAAAATAGCACAAGTCCCAAAACTTGCCTTGGAAATGCCACAATAGAAATGTGAAATTTCTTACCAGTCCACAGTATGTCAATGCCAGGCAGCAGCTTCTCACCGACTGTGTGCAGGTAAGATGACTGGGACACATTGGGTTTGCAGAATGCAGCACAGTAATCTGGGAAAAAACTCCATAGTTATGGCACAAGATAGTTTATAGAGATTTTTAAAAGCTCTATATGCCAACTCACCCGTTGGACAGAGAAGGAAGATCTCAGGTTCGCCCAGATGCTGAAATACTTCATTAGCAATGGCCACCTGAGCGTGTGCAAAGGAGCTGAACGCCTGCTTATCAGCCGGACACATTTCAGTTTCAATGTCATCAAAAAGTAAAGAGAAGGATGTGCAGCCAAACTCCTTCACCTGAGAGCAACAGAAACATATACAGCTATATATTAAACCAACACTGTGCTTCAAACATACATCAAACTTGTATGTCAGTATAAACAAATGTCAGTTCTTGAAATATTTGTTCATCCCTTCAGAATTACATAGTTTATCTCCTCTTTCAAAAGTATATTTTCAGACACATATTTAAATGACTTTGAGATTACTTTGATATACTGTATTTAATGTTGCTTCATAATCTTTATAATGCTAACTTCAATGTAAGAAACAATACAGCAAGGAATGACCCAATAACCTGTTAGCACTGTGTCCGTGACCTTTAAGCTTTAGATACAGTAAATTTAATGTTGGAATTTTACTGCTTTGTTTTATAAAAATGGATGTGTTATCCAAAACTATCCATTGGACAGCCATAAACATGAATACAGCTGGATTCATTGAATAATCTACCATGCTCCACCCTTTCACGGCACATACAAAGTCCTACCTGATCAAATTTCTTCTTAAGAGCTGCCACCTCTTTGGGGTTAGAAAAGGTAATATCCAAACCCGGAGAGACTGCGTAGATGAACTGAACACTGTGATCCTTAGCTGCTGATATCAAAGCAATTATTTGTTCTAAAAGAAGAAAAAAAAAAAAACACACGCACATTTTAAACTATCAAGCATGCTCACTGTGATGATAAAACACTTAAACCAGCTGTAAAAAAAAAGAAGATGGCCCTGACAACTATCCAAAGTACCAAAGTCTACTGATAGAGATTCTTCCTTATCAAATGATGTCTCTTTTTCAGTCTATAAATGTTATAATAACACAAGCTAAACCAGTGTAACAAAAAGATAATGACAGGGCGTGGCATTAACCCAACACATTTTCATTTGCTTTGTGAATTCATAATTTTCAAATATTGTTTTTCAACATACATTTCGTTATTATATATTGAAAAATGTTTTACAAGTGCATAAAAAATACATGATACCAATAACTGTTTAATACATCATGTAAGTTGTTATGAGCCTGTTAGATTTGACTCACCAGCCTCTTCAGCAGAGTACAGGTCTCTCCAGTACATCCTGTGTTTGTAGTCATCTTTGGGGGCATACAGGTAGGAGTTCAAGCCCCACTTTTGTTCTCTTTGAAAGTAAAGACACCAGCAATGAACAGTGGTGCAATTCGATATGGGTCAAAATAAAAAATAGATCTGTCAGGAAGCAGACTAGCTTTATAATGAAACAAATGACAATTTCTGTAGACCTTTTAAATAGTTCAGCTCTCTGCTCCATAGTCCATGGCCGTCCATAAAAACCTAAGTTATGTGTACAATACTTGAAATAAGACACGTGACAAGGAACAACAGTCATTGTTTTTACATTCACTGCCACTATTGCGCTTACCTTCCACCACTCCGCTGATAAAACCTCTCGTATTTATCTGAGGTCCTCCTCCAGTTTCGCCGGATTTCGACATGTTTCAACTTACTTTGTTATTAGTTGTTTTCTTTCAGTGAATTCCCAGACAGCAGGTTCTGTTTTACACAGCGCTGTGGCTGTAACTGTCAGCCTTTAAACTGAGTAACTTTTACTACCCTGCACTTTCACGCCTGCGCACACCAGACGAATTTAAGCATTGCGTACTATTAGACTGAAGAAACAAAGTCTAAAGCTGTGAATAATTGAACACAATGGGCGTAAATTATGTTTGAGATGAACAGAAGTTTAGCCAGACACACGTTGAGTGTACGTCCAACTACCGGGTGTACGTCTTAAAGGGACAGTGTCCGTGTTTACTGATCAAATCAAATATAAATTATATAATATAATTATTATACAATCTATGGATCAAACCCATGTGTCAAACTCTCAAATTCATGGTCACATTTACAGATATATAATCATATAATCATTTATTGGTCATTATTATGATTAATGGTATGCCATTAATTGGACAGTATAAAGTAATCTTTAAAGAACCTCATCCATGTTCATTTATTTTTAGTTTTCTTCCTCAATTGCATGCAAATAAGCATTTTGTTTCTTTTTGGTATCTCTCTGATTGCTCATTTTTCCTTGTGGATCATTAACTAAGCCTCGAGTTTTAGATGTGTACAATAAGTCCATCATTTATTTCAGACAAAGCAAGCTGAATACCAATGAATAATTAAACTACTAAAGGCCCAGTTCCACTTTCAAACCTGCAAACTCAGTTCTGCTGAAAAAGGTGATTATTACAACTGTACTACTACTACTACTACTACTACTACTACTACTACTACTACTACAGGAATTGAAATTTCTAACTGCACTCCTTAAAATGCAAAATGTGGTAATGTATAACTACTACAACCAATAGTATTTGGAGTGCAGTGACATGTTTTAGCACCTTTGCTATAAAAAATAAAATGGCAAAAATTTAGTCAATCAGAAACCATTTGTGTTTATTTTGTTTTTACATACAAATGTAAAAAAAATCCTTACGAAAGGAATGCACAAATCTTGTAAAGAGTAATAATACTTTTCACAAATGTCAGTGCTACCAATCAAAATAATTGTAAACAATTAAAATATGCACAATTCAAAAGAACATAAAAAAATTGCTACAGAAGTGCGAGCATAAAGCCCTGAGGTTCATGAAAAATGTCTAAGTAAATGGCTTGGTTAACTCTTTAACTCTTTCTGAGCTTGTTTGAGCAACAAATCAAAGTCAACATCCGCAAATCTGTTTCGTACAGGAGAAGAGTCTGCATCTCGGTTTGCATCTGAGGGACACAGAAAAATCCAACTTAGGTTTTTGGTGATCCAATAATTTACCTTCCAGTTCAACATTGTGACAAATATTAAGTGTCATTATTTTTCAGCACATTTCATTTAATAAACCTTCCCGAGTTATATTTAACATACAAAAAAAAAAAAAGAAAATAGTAAAACATACCTAAATCAGCATAATTGGAATTACAGAACTGCCTTCTTCCACCAAAGCAAATGTCAAAGGGAAGTTCATCCGGCCTACGAAGTTTCCCACCGTTATCAATGGCTCCAAAAGCATCTTCCATGTTGTAAAAGGTGACAAAGCCATAGTGGTCACTGTGGAAAACAAAATTATTTCAGTTAAGTGGAGGATTAAAAAACAAAAACTACACAAAGATTAATAAAAGATAGTTCAAACAGTCTTACCCATCATCTCTGAAGTGAAGTGATACACACTCTACCTCTCCAAACTGAGAGAAGCGCTCTCTGAGTTCATCGTGTGTCATAGTCCTGCGGATACGACCCACATAAACCACCCGGCGCTCATCCTGTTTAAAAGCATTTTATAATTGGTTACAGTTTATTATTCAAATAAAAATCACAAGCCAATTGTATCTCACAATTTAGTACTTACAATAGCTCGGAGTTTCTGCATCCTCACTTCCTGCTCCCTCCTAACCTTTCTCAACTCTCTGCTTCTACAGTAAAGAGCAGACAACATCAAAATTAACAAATGTGTTACACATAATTGACCAACATGTCTGAAATGTAATCAGTCACTAACCTGCAAGCATCTCTCCATCTTCGACAAATGCGCTTAGGAGGGGATGGGGATCTGGAGCGGGGACATGATCTGGACCTTGACCTGCTAAAACTGGTCTTTGAGTAGGCCCCCTTGTGCTGCCGCGGTGGGGAGTGAGAAACAGAACGAGACGAAGATGATGAACATGAACTGCTCTCTGAATGCTGGTGGTGTCGCCTGCGAAGTGGACAAACAATTCTAAACAATGAACAAATACGAAGAAACCGAGACATCAATAAACCCACAAATTAAAATGCATACTTTTGTCTTTTTGGAGAGCGAGACCTGGAGCTGGAGGAGAAGGATGAAGAAGAGCAGGAGCTAGAGCTGGAGTCAGAGCGGCGGGGTCTTCTCCTATTTCTCCTTCTGTCCCTACCTCTGCAGGGAGGGCTGGGAGGGGGTGTAGGGGGGATGCATAAGTCTGGCCTAACATCAGACGAGCGGGAGTTTTGACCTTTAGCATTGTCTGTTAGTAGTGTGGTCTTTTTGTCCTGGGATGTATACTTCACAGAGTTTTCAAATGTTGTAACAGCTCTGTTATTTGCATCACTCAAGTGCTTTGTGTATTCATCAGGGGTTTGCAAAGTACAATTTAGTTTGGAGGCTTTCTTGCCATCAGTGTCACCTGTGACTGAACTGCAGTAATCATGATCTGAGGATATAGATGAATAAATGTGAGGAGGGGGATGTACAGCTGCAGACTCTGAAGTATGGGTCCTTTTGGGCAGGAGTGGGCGAGGGTCAATTATCTGAATAGACTTCAATAGAGGAGCTCTACGTCTACCTGACTGCTCCTGAGTGCTGAGGATAACTTCAGTGCCAAGTGGCTCTGGAATTTTTATAATTGTTCGGTTATTGAGTGCAGCAGTTGAGTATGAAGTGCTTAAAAGTGCTTCTGTTTGGGGCGTAGGAAGTGCCGGGTCAGGAAGCAAGACCTGGTTTCTCTGCTGAATTGAGTTTTGAGCTGCAGTATCTAATTTGTTAAAGTGCTCTATTTTGTCCTGCAGTGCTCTCTCACAGTCTCCTTCCTCTTTAGCTGGAGATGAAAGATAGAAAAAGGTTATTCCAACAGAAAAAGCCTGATTATAACCATAAATAAAGCATGTTTAATCTGAATCACCTTGTGTTTCCTCAAACTGTTCAAGCAGACTAGTGAGATCAGTGGCTTCGATTCCTGAGGAAAAATAAAGAAATGAATCATTACTATTACATATTATTCATTATTAACACATATTCTTGCATATCTTTACCTGAGGATGTGCTTATAAGATTATGAGACTCCAATGAGGACGGTGACATCCTGAAGGCATCCTCTGGTGTCATTTCCTTTACAGGGGTAGTTACAGGTGTTGGTGGCATGAACTGAGGACAACTTTGAGGCAACGCTCTACATTCGCTTGACATGTCGAGGGTATTTGGTGATGGCTTGTTTTCTTCTGCTGAGCTGGGACTCTGGTTGTTGCACTTTAGAGTCGTTGTAGGTATTGTTATGGACACAACCTCAGAAAACTTATAGGGTATAGCGTTATGACGTATAGCGTTTTTATGCTTTATTGCTGATGCTGGTTCATTCATGTGTTTAGATGGCTGAGAGACAGGTAGGGGTACAAGGACAGGGTTTGGGGGATCACTACTGAGTACAGTCTGTTTCTTTGTTGGACTTTTCTTATGGACTTTTTGTGGTGGATCACCTGAGGTCTTGAGTTCAGGGGGCTGAACAGCTGATATTTTAGGGCCTGGTGATCCATGAATGAAATTAGTGCCATCTGTTGAATGTTGTGTAGCCATTGGTTCATTCTTTTTTTCTCCCTGTAAACAAAATAGAGGGGTCAACTCTTTTGGGGGCTCAGACACAGATGGCCACTTGGTGGTGTAGTTGCCCTGTTTTTCCACCAAGGGTTGTCTCTTTTCTCGTAGCTGTCTGTACTGTTGAAGGCTTAGGGGTTTTCTTTTTGCCTCCGGTATTCCTGGTTGACCTACTGACATATGACTGTTTTCAGAAGACGTTGGAGCTTGAAGTACCAAGTCAGTTGTCTTTTTAAGAGCTTCGGTGCAAAGGTGTGTTGGTGAAGATGTAATGCCACTTGTTTGAATTTGCAAAAGTTCATCAAAAGAAGTCACTTGCACAGCGCCAAAGCTTACTCTCTTCCTCTCTCTTGACAAATGAGCTTTAGTTGGACTCCCATTCATTAATGCACTCTTCAGATTTTTACCATCGTTCTCTGGTTTCTTTTCCAAATGAACTTCCTGCACAGATCCTTCGTCATCAGACACTACATTTATCTCCTCATCATTGTCTTCAGTGGGTCTCTCATACTTCCACACCTCTTCTTTGGAGAATAACACATTGTTTTGGGTGGGCATCCCTTGTTCCTCCTCCACTTGCAGCTTAAGGCAGTAGGGGTGCATGATCTTCACCAAGTTCACAAGAGACACTGAGGTAAAGACTGCCACTTCACCCTCTACTTTGTTATGTGTGGGGCAACACAACGCCCCGTTTTGCTGTTTGAACACATGTGGATGGGTCCCGGATGTCCCAAATGGAGAAGTTTCCTGAAGGCCATCAAAAACATTTTGTAAATGGGTTAGACATAATCAAAACAGTTAATTAGGTTAAAGTAAGAGTGTTACATTTACAAGGATTTCAGGAAACCCGTGTTCATTTTCTGGGTATGCACTCACCACAGAGTTGTCCGTCTGCTTCTGAGCGGTAATAAGTGTGGTGTCTGGCAAACTACTAAATGGGGAGAGAGTGTCTTCATCATCTTCCACACTTTCCAACATTTCTGTGAGAGCAGAGAGCAGCTTGTCACTCTCTTCCTCCGCTTTGGCTTTATCCTGATGAGAGATCGATGATCACTTAAGTGTTTTACTTCAGGGTTTGTAAGTTTTCAGACAACACCACAAAATTCCCTCACTGACACAAAAATAGCACTGGATGACTATATGTCTTCCTACTGACCTCTGTTAAAACAGATGTGTCTTCAAAAATGGCCAGGATAGAGTGATCCACAGAGGACTGTGTGTCCATCTCATCATCTCCTCTGCTCAAGACAAACTGCAGACAGAAACACAATAACAGGTAAAGTCCATGTTGAGTTAATAGAGCTGCACAATCGATCAAAAAGGATCATCACTATCTTTGCAAGTTGTAGTAACCTGCCAAACAATTGTTTAAAAAATGTGCCTCGCAATATTCAACCAGTAATAAATATACACATATTCCATTAATTATTTGAGGATAAATATCTTGTCTCTAACAACTGGTTCACTATAATCATATGTTGTATTATTCGTTATTGTGATTATTTATTATGAAGGCAAAAGGGTCACGTGGACTTTGCTTCTCTTCACACTGACTAATATGTTTTATGAGACTGACGAGGCAATGGACTGAATGAAGAGACGCTGACTGAAGTATGCGCCGGATATGCGCCCACTCAGACTTATTTGAACAGGGCGATTTCACAAGCCTAAAGTGAACATGACAAAGGTATACAGTGTGCCAGACAATTAAAACAAGCCAACTCAAAAATTGTTTCTGGTGACAGGGAGAGAGCGTGAAAACCAAAGCCGGTGGCGCTGCTCAAGTGAACATCCTGTACTCTGGAGGAAATAGTTCTGTCAGCTCTAACACGCAAATACACGATGGTAAAACTTCAAATAACGGCTGGTATACGCGTTTTCAAACTTGATTGGCGTCTATTTCTGGACACACTTTCCAAATGGTAGGTAAAACATCAGCTGAGGCAACTCCCTGTGCGCTAGCCTCAGTTATAGCCTCCACTGAGCCACGTGTCGTAAAGGCAAGCGCATGTGGCCTCGGTGCCGCCTTTCCCAACACCCCTCACGCTTCACGCACAGCTAAACTAATGTCTAAATGACTCAAAGGAGGAAAGAGGTACCTCACTGGGGTTGTAGCAGGACAGATAACGGCTTTTGCCGGTTTTTAAATGACCATCTTTCCTTCTCCACCGCGTCGCCATCTTGCTCCTCCACATGGCCCAGTGGCAGCCGGATGGAGCCCACGTGGTCACCGGCGTGGCGCGAACCCAAGGCACCGACCTGGGATCAGATTTACACCGCCGTCTCTCCCTCAGGACGTGCGAAGAGGAAAGTGGAGGACAGGCCTGGGGTCAGTCATATTTACAGAGTGCATCTCATTTATTTCTAATCTATATTCTCTTGTATTCCGACGCTTTTACTTAATTTGACCGATTAAACAGATTTAATTCAATATATTTAAGTTAAGTAAAGAAAAATATTTACGTGAATCATTACAACAACTCGCAAAGAAACTGTTCAGTTACTGAGGCTGGGCAGAAAAGCCATTATGTCCAAATAAACGCTGGTATCTAAAATTGTAACTATGGAGAGATTTTGTTTGGGTGGCAAATTAAATCTGTTTCGGAAGTTGGAAAGTGTTTATAATCGGAAAATTTATAATACGAACATCAGAGTTTAGTTGGAATTAGCCGTACATTTTGTGCTATAGACAGTATCCTGCGGGGAATGGACAATCTCAAGATCATTTTTGAGGTGTAGCAATATTATAATTATCCATGAAATCTTTATAATTATATAATTCACTGTTATCATCTAGTAGCAGGTTCACTGTATTGATATTTTAATAGACCAATTTTGTAATTATAACTTTTGTTTTTATGTAAGATGTAAGGATTATTTAATAAAATTGTGAGAAGAATAGTTATGTTTTAACAGAAGGGACCAACATAATAAAACCTGCTGATGAAAATTAGCTAATTTAACCAGAAGTTTTTCAACAGTAAAAGGACACCACAGCGGGAGATTTGGCCCAACCAATTTACTAAAATGTTCCAAACACTGTTCCTCAGAAATGTTTTAATCCAAAGAAAACTGTGGAAAGAACTGTCTTTTATTTTAATTAAATAAGATTTCATCAAGATCAGAGCACAGAACTTTGGAGACATCTAGTGACGAAAAAACATAAGAGGCTCTAGACATCCCTTCTGCTTTGCTCTCAAGCACTCTACCATGTAACTGTTACCATGTGGACAAGTCCCTAACTAACCAACCATTAAACTTATTTTCAATAGCTTCAATAAGTAGTATTATCATATTGAGGTAAAATTTCAATAAAAAAAAAATGTAACCCTGAAATGTTTGAAAATTTTACAACCGTGTTTTTAAAAGACGTGAAGCATATTGGACCCTGTCCCCTAAAGGGCTAAATGATGAATTTCTTTCAAATGTAATGTTGTAGGCTAATTGTAAGGTAGCGGTTCTATTTTAAATATTAAAAAATTGTATTAATTAAAATAGTGGTATGATGTGTCTTTGAAGGCAGCACCTACGGGATGATGTGCTAACAGTCTAGATATAAGCCCCGCAAAGGTCATTTGACCAAAACGTTGCTAAAATAAATTTTTGGAATAAGAGTGAGACGGTCTGCAGGAGTTTTCTCCTTGTCTTCTAATTGGAACCGTATAAAAGCACCTTGAGTCCTTTCCTATTTGACCTACATTTATCATCATCATCACCACCACCACCTCTAAGGACGTTAGCTTAGAATTAGCACATTCGGATAAACATTACATTTAGAAGCCCGACATTGAAAATAACAATAGATCCGTGTCTGTTTTATTAGTATTTAACCTCAACAACCCCGTTGGTTCTGTTTAACTTTATTAATGTAAAAATCGCTATATAATTCATAATTTTACTAGCTTCTGTCACAGCTTCACAGAATGTCAGGAACTACCACACATTGTAATGCATAATAATTAACTAATCTTTATAGTGTAATATGAAAATATAGCACATCTATGATTAACGTGTAAAACTCATGTTAGGGGCACACCATTGGTCAGTTCTATTGACTATTGTCTTATATAGAATTAGCAGATTAATGCAAATTTAACCTGATCTGATAAAGCTACAAAGGAATGCATTTTGGCAGAGTACAAGTTCAAGTACAGATTTATATGGCAGGGATTCAAATGTCTCAACGAAGTAGCTCACTGTAGCGGCTTAATGACTAAATACTTACTGACAAATACTTTATCTACTTTTTCCACATCAGGACTGTACTCAAACTTCCAAATTTTAGCTATAAGACAGGTATAACTCTTATAACTTGTTCTGTGCTAAAGTGTTAGTAGTTGCTGTTGCTGTTAAACCTTGATTACATCTTAATGCGGCCAGTTAGTTGCAGCGTTAACATTTATATTAATATTATTATAATTAATTTATTGTCTGTCTCATGTCTCAGTTCTGTTTGCTTTAAAAGTGTCTAGTCTCTGTTTAGTGCCTCTTACACTTGCACTCTGAACTTTATTGAGACAAAATCTGGGGCTGCTGCTTGTGTTTTCTTACTTGAATATATCCAGCGGGGCCTAGTACAGCCTCCAGGTGGGCATCAGATATGCATGACTATATGCATCTGGAGATCTTGTAAAAGAAGAGCATGAGAGGACGTGTTATCAATGTTTAAATAGTGTGAGTAACCTGGGTTACCTGGCTCGGGGGGCTTCCGTAGAAAAGGTTTGCAAAAGGGCAGGTACTTTAAATGAATACCTGGTTAGTGACTGGATTTATCATCTCTGACCACCGTTTATCCAGTCAGAGCATAATTTTGTTCAACTGTAGTTTACAAAACTGTGGCCAATACACAATACAGTGTCACTGTCAGCAGCAGATAATGATGATGTGTTGTTCTAACAAGAAACATATCACGTTATTACAATCACATTTATTTTTTAGGGACATAGCAGCAATACGCTTCCATAAATAACCAGAAGATAAAATACAAAAAAAAAGTATATTGGATATTACTGTGTTAGTAATTATATCCCAAAAAGTCTCTTTCTTTTAGCCTTTTGTGATACTTTTTAAACTATTGGTCTCTCAGGTGGACGAGGAGGACGACTGCGGACACCACCATCCGTTTCAGGGACCTGAGCAGCTTCTCCAACACCGTCCTGTACCGGGGCCATGCTTACCCTGTTTGGGACATGGACATCAACCCCTCTAGCCTTTGCCATTGCCTAGTACTTCCTCAGCTTCCCGCTCTTTCTCTAGGCCGGACACCTCGCTGACGTAGATTGTGTCAAATTCCACCCAAACTCAATCTGGGCACCAAACAAGACTGTCAGTTTGTGGAACATGCAGCATGAGACGTCCGTTCGGCTGTTCACAGGGCATCACGGGCCTGTCCTAAACGGTGGGATCTTGCCTTCGAAACGTTGTTTGAAGACTTGCGCAGATTCACGGACAGGTTTGGGACATCCGAAACTCGCACGGGGCCACTCCTGAAGACGGCTGGTCCAGCAAACTGGTGGGACTGTACACAGGGAACACTAGTAATGTGCTCAATGTCCAGTTCATAGCCTGTAACCTGCTGCTGGACACGGGGACGGCACAAGAGAAAACAGAACAATAGAAGGAAAAGAAATAATACTAGTGTTATGTATAGCTGCTATTGGGGCAGCTATACATAACACTATACAAAGGTATCTAAAAATAAAAGGTGTATTCTTATGCACTTAAAGTAATTATCCCAGTTATGAGCTTTGTCCCAGATTCACTCAATTGGACAAAAAAAACACACAACAAAGACTGTTAAATGGAAAAGTTACCTACAGACTTGGCCTATTTTCTATATTATTTTATAAACATCCTGAACTTCGACTGAGTGAGCTGTCATTTTCAAAGTAAAGGATGAGGTTTAAAAAAAAAATTGTGAACAAAATGTTGACAATTATTTTTTGTCATGTGCTTCAAGAAACACTCATTAAAGTTTACCAAACAAAAGCCTACATTTATTGCTACAGTGCGGGGTTCCGGAGTAACCCTAAGTTTATGATGTTTACAGCACAAAGACAGAAACAGGAAATGCAAGTGCATGATTTTATTTTGACATAGAATTGATTTTTACTCTGTTCCTCTTTTATACAACCACAGAACTGATTATTTCCCAGAACAAGATCCACACTGAGGCATGTGTCTGAATATAAATATAAATAATGCTGAGTGCCACTTTAGCCTTTCCTGGTCAGAGAAAAAGTAAATAATAAATTCTTCAACTCCCCAGAAAACCAGCGGTGTCTTGTGTTGCGAGTAAGCATGGGATAATAACCGGTGCCATGATAATAGTGGTATTAAAAATCACTAATAGATCATTCATGAGCTGGAGATACAAGACCAGAAAGAGATTATGTTCCTATGTTTTTAGAAGAATTGTATTGGGTTATATCTATTTGTTCTACATTATTTTACTATTATAACAACCCCAAAAATGTACTTTGTCCAATTTACCAGGAAATTCAATGGTCTATCTGCAATACTGTGATTCCACAAGGTTCAAAATCTTTGCCGTCCCATGCCCAGGCACATAGACAGAGACTTATGACTGGCACAGTAACAAAGATTTGTAAATCAATAAGACAATCCTAGATTTAAACGTGCAGTGTAATTTCTTTTAAAGGAAAAGTCATCTAATAGTATAGCCTTATTCATTCATTTACTTCTGCTTGGTCCTGTAAGGTGACTGGATCCTCAGAGTTGTGAATTTAGAAGAGCTGTCACGTGAGTCTCTCGAGGGCAGTGTAGAAACGCTGAGAAGGGTGTTATTTCTGGTGAAGGGTCTTGTGTACAAATCAAATCAGCGGAGCGGAAGATCACAGTGTGTTGCAGATCAGTCACACTTTCCGCTTGTTGTGTGCTGTTGTCATCGTGATGTACTTTGTAAAGATGGGTGACCAATTCCTCTCATCATCTCTTGAAGTCAAACTGATGAAAAACTGCCTCCATTCTTTCAGGATGATATACATTTCAGAATGTTACTTTTCCTTATGCATGCCTAAAAAGTGTTGTATTTTTTTAGTGTTTCAGTGTAAATAACCGTTTTAAAACACTTTTTGGCACAACCATCATGAATATTAAAACAAATATGTGGGTTCCTCCTGGTGGTGGCTGCCAACAAGGAATTTACCCACAGGAAGAATAAAGAAATAATTTTAAAAAATACATAAAAAAATAACACTATACTTTCTTCCACTGTCCATTAGGGGTCTCGCAGGGGAGCTGGAGCCTATCCCTCATCAAACTGTTATGTTAACTGTAAGATGGGGGGAGAGTTGTGTTACTGAGTTGAGTTCTTAAATGTTGTGAGACTGAGTTGAGTTCTTAAATGTTGTGAGACTGTAGCATTCCCGTTTGGCTCTTTTCAATTGAATAAACCTGCTGTAATTATTAATTTGCCCACAAGATGGTGTTATACAATATAAATTGCAACTTCAACTCTTTCTCTATCAGTGCCTAAAACTTGTGAATATCATTTCTATTGAGCTGTTTATCAATCACACATGAAGTGTCAGGCAGATATAAACAAAGAAGTTAAAGGGATTCCTAATAGTTCATAACCTTTTTATGCATGTGGGTCGTCTTATCTTGCCATTTCCTCTGCGAGGACTGGGGATGTGTCTGGCTTGTTATCTTGTGCATACCAGTGAGGAGGTGACCTTTGTGGTGAATGTCACAGTGTCACACAAAGGTAGGCAAAAGCTGATTTAGATTAGGGCAGAAAAAAATCTCAAAGACTTATATTGATGTATAAACACATTCAGAGGTGGGCCACATGACTTGTATGTTTTGTTTCACGTTTCTTTCATGTCACTTGTTGTCTTTAAATTCCTCCTCCCTGTGTTTAGCCTCTTTCTCTAACCCCAAACACAGCAGTCTTATCTCCCTCGACTCTTGCAGCACATTACTGTCTGAAACGGGGCCAAAGTATCCTCCGTCTCCAGCGGAGTGAGGGTGAGGTGGGAGTGAGTTGAACGACGTGCATATAGCTGTGTGTGTAAGTGTTTCGGAGGAGGGGTACTGTCTGTAAGTGGGTCACCTTACTGCCGGATCCAGCCACTGTGTTGCTACGTGGCCACACGCGCATTGACACAAGCGTTTACCTTATTCCCTCAAGAACTACAAACTGTCAGCCTCAAAGCCACAACAGGCCTTTGTCCAGACCATTTTAGTTTTTATTGTCACTTTGTGGTTTGATCTTCATCTTCACTTAAAAGCTGTTTTTCTTTTTGTTCCACCCATGTGTTTCACTCAGGGCCTGCAGCAGGACTCTCATAGTGCACTTTTGACATCTTTGAATTTTTAAAGAACCAATGAGGGCCAAGGAGTCAAGTATTTACTTTCTTTTCTCCACTTCACACTTGTGAGGGAGACCTCGATACACTTGTCAGTCACAGTGTTGTGAACGTGTCTATATACTTAGGTGACCTTCCAGATATTGTGTCATGAACGTTTATAAAAAGGCAAAAGCACTCTGATCTTTAACTTGATACCTTCTCTACTGGGAAAGCAGGACACACATACCATGATATATATTTGAGACTGCTGAGTTAGGGAGTTGTGTTGCTTGTGTCCTCGTTTGATTTCTTTTCTCTAAGACTTCTTTTGCTTTTGCTTTCATTGCAGGGAAGAGGAATGCCCTCCCACATGGTGCAATGAACATCTGTTAGTAAGAACAGAGAGACAGAAGGAGAGGAGGAGGAGAAGGGGGAAGCAGAGGACCTACATTGATGCAGGAGGTGAAGAAATCACCAGAGGGCATGCGGAGAAGTGGAAAAGGGAGGAAAGCAGGGGACTAGAAGAGAGATGAGGCTAGACCTCAGCAGGAAGGGACTATTCTTCCTATAACGGCAGAGGTGAGGGGCCGTCTGGCACGAGGTGGTGCCTTACAGGTGCACGTACGCACACAAACACGCTCGGCATGGAAACAGAAGTCCGCATCAATTATGTAGCTGAGAGAAACAGGATGCAGAATCTGCCTTACATAAGAGTTTACAGAGAGCTGGCTGGCTCAGAGCAGCCTCTTTCATTCTCTGCTCTGCCCTCAGGCTGGATGCACACAAGATTTTAAAGCTAATTAAGTGTTTTCAAGATAAGTGCAACAACAAAAGCAGTACAACAGTGACATGTTTAACTTCACTTTGCTGAATTTAGGGTTCTTTTTTGTTTTGTTTTTATACTCAATTAAATTGTCGCATCTTGTATTATTGAACTCAGTGTTTGTAGTAGGCAGTGCTGGTTTTGTAAAACAAATACATTAGGCCTAAATGTTAACTTTTAACTGGTAGTCTTCAGGTCACTAAGGTCACAGAGACAAAGAAATGGCAGCACCTGTGATCGACTGCAATTTTAAAAAATAGCCCAACAACCTGTTTACATAAATGGCACCATAACACCACAAAGTCATAGGATTACTACTAAGTATGATTTCTGGCTTTACCAACAAAAGTGGCAAATATTTCAGCCTTTTTGCCTAAATAAAAAGAACAAAATAATAGAAATAAAAAAAATGAAGAAATCAACAAGGAATTAAAGACAAGAAATGCCACTTGATAACTTCCAAAATCTTTCCTGTTTGACTCCTTTGTAATGTCTCTGCTGTTATGTCAGTCTTTAAAACTCTCAGTGCAGCTCTCTTTGTCTCTCTCATTTATCCATGATGCGTTCTGTGTGTTACGTGGGCTTTGACTCACTGCTAAATGTGTGTGTTTTCATACATAATCGCGTTGAGGTGTAAGACGCTGACCTTTGTGCACACATCCAGTGGAAAACATGAACTTGTCAATGCCGTCTTTATCAAACAGTTAAATGTGGGCACGTCTATATGTGTGAATCACAGTTTGTCATTGTGTGTGTGTAGAAGCTCATCATGCTTGTGCTATCCTTTTTCTGCCACATTGCCATGGCGACAGTGCCCTCCCGGGGTAATGGGGGACGAGTGCGCCAGAGCTATTTATTCTCTCCCTCCCTCTCTCTCTCTCTCTCGCTCTCTATCCATCCATCCGTCGCCCTCTCTGCTTCCCTTGCTCCATCCCTTCCCTCCTGCAAGCTCTCCCTCCTTCCCCTGCTCTTTCTTCCCCCACTCTGATTGGCTTAACACTCTCCTCCTCAAAATGAGATACTGCCTAATGAGACAGAGGGTGAGGAGCCGAGAGTGGGAGACAAAGAGCGTCTTAAAAGAGAGAAAGTACAAATATGTGGGCGACGCCATCTATGCTGACTCTTTTTTTTTGCATGTAAAGACACAACCTGATTTCAGTCAACTCTTTGATGCCATTTTGGAGAAAAACAACACCAGCTTTCTCATATAATAAAGTAATTCATCCTTTTCTATTTCATGCTAATAGCGTATCTGGGGTCATAACCTTTGAATGTCATTTAAAATCTGGCAGATAACTAAATGTCCAAGGACTAATATTAAAGTCCAAAACAAACAATGCACTGGCCTGCTTTCAGTCATTTCGGCCTGTGTCACATGACCCCTGACCATTTCGAGGAAACCTAGGAGCAATAAATCCTTATTTGGGCAACTGTATTCTCTCTCAACTGTTTGTGCAATAAATATGAAGCTGTGGCCAGTTGTTCTATTTGACTTAAAAGGTGATCACTTATATGTCCATTTAGCAGACAGTATTTTTGCTTTGACCCCTCGCAGGTCAACTGTGGCCAGTCAAGGAGCCGGCTGACACCTACAACCAAAAACACAAACAAACCTTAAGGTAAGCTTTTGTCTGTAACAGTGTTTAGTCTTGTGCTGGGTTAGGTTTTAATACACAGGAGTAAGATGGTGAACTTGCTCATTTACCAGATAACAAGAAGCAAGATGGAGACTCTTTGAAGTAAAGGTAATAGGCAAGAAAGGGTATTAAGGAAAGAGAGTGCAATCGAAAGAGGGGGGAGAGTAGATAAATGGGCAGGCAGACAGGAAGATGAGTGAAGCGAGAGAGCAACACTGTGTGACATACTGCAGACAGAAAGACTAACGGAGCGAGAGAGTGAAGGGGTGAGAGCGGCAGATGACAGAACGAGAGAGTGAGAGAGAGTCGTGGCACGTCACTCTCTCTCTTTACCTCCGCCTGCTGCTTTTTCACTCCCCCTTTTCCCTCCCCCTTGCCCTGCCTGCCATGTATCAGACCTTCGCTGGATGGTAGCAGGCCACTCAGGCAGCTACGGCACACACATGGACACACATGTGTGCATTTTTGAAAAAACAGCCTCTACATAGGCTATTTAAAGAAGGGGGTACATCACATGGCTGTTATTCTCTCAAATCTGCCTCTCAGGTCACTTTGACAGTCTACTCTCTCTCTCGAACACTCGTTCCCTCCCTTGCTCTCCTCCTCCCACCTGAGCTGTAATTTGCAGGGCAGCAGCAGGAACAGTATTCTCCTCTCTCTGTAACACATATACAGTGTACAGCCACAACTGGGAGAATCTGATCCTTTTTTTTTTAACCCTACTCTTTCCCAGCGACGTCTCTCCCTCCCTCCCTCTCTCCCTCTTCCTCTCTTTGCTCCCTGGTGGTGGTGTGTGTCTGTTTGTGTGTGAAGTGTGGGGATAACAGACGTTCATGTGAGCAGCCTCAGTGGCGGCGGCAGTGACTGGTGAGAGCAGAGGAACAAGAGCAATAGAGACACAGCCATCATTCTGATCGGATTCACACCAGACATGTGAGAAGATGTCCGTGGGCGGCTGTGCGTGTCCCGGTAAGTAGCTGCTGTGGTGATGGTTGCCGTTAACGACAGCTGCCGCTTGTTGCCACACACTGACTTTTTTTTGTGGTCATGCCATTGTTGTTGTTTTATTTTGGATGGTGAGTGCAGTCGCTAAGAGTGGCGTGACTGAGGCAGCTCTGAGAGAGGTGCCCTGGGGCCTGGGGCTCTCTTTGCAAAGGCTCATGGGAGGTCACCCTCTGTGATAAGTGAGGATGGAGGGCATTACATTAAAAATGTTGTACTTACTGACTGTGCAAATGCAAGTTAAAGACAGAGTAGGTAGTTTTGGTCAAGTTTTCTGTCTTTGTGAGAATTTGATTCTTCTCAATTTCAAAAATCTTCAAGAGTTTAAGTGAGTTTGTGTTTTTTCATTTAATAATAATGTAAACATAATGGAGACAAAGCTTGGGATCTTTTTAACTGTGACACATTGTCTTCTGCAAGTTGTCGCTGTTATATTTGCATGAGACGTGTGTGGGATCTGATAGGACGGAAAGAATTTGTTAGAGTCTGTGAATTTCACAAAGTTTATTTCACAAAGTGTAACTTTAAGTTTGAAGAGTAAAATATCTTGTGTTTTAAGACATGAACTTGTTGCCATGGCGCCACAAAAGCTGCTACTTTCTTTTCCTATTGCCAAGTTCTTCGGGTCAACACATGTTACACTGTTCAGAGTGTAAGTCTTGTGAAAGCCTCCTCTTGGTTAGAGGAGGAGGATCAGAGTGTGACATTTAAAGGCCAAAGAGCAGCGGCTGTGATCCAAGGCATTATTGACTCATTTCTACACAAAAGTTATTAATGAATGACAGTTCACAGCTCACACAGGAATGAGTTATTTGGGAAGCCTAAAAGGCTTGATGAAAGCTGTACACTGACTTCTTCAGGTGTCGACATTTTTCTCGCTGCTAAACAGGATTGCTTTAAGTGGTTTTCATCATCATCTATAACAACTCTCAACATAGAGCATAGTGACAGTGAACGTAGATTTATAATGGCCTTGGTAGGGAGTTTCCATCCTATTTTACCCAGAAGTCTTCTCACCCAGAGTTCATGGAAACATTGTAGTGAGTGCATACCTGAGGGGGACAAGGCCAGAGAGAGGCTGACCCTGCCCTTAACATTGGAGACAAAGATTAAACGTCAACTTGCTGCTGGTTTCCATCTGCTTCCCCCGTGTCCCGTCTTGACCTGGCATAATTAAAGTGGAAAGTGAAACATCTACACAAAGTTTTCTTTTATTTAAGACCAAACCCAAAAGCAAATTCACTGTCTGACAGCACTGTCTGACCACCGCTTGTCACTATTTTTATGTAAAAAATGTTAAGTCGACCCCCTGGGGCTTCTGGGAGCGGAGCCACTGAAAGGGACCTGCAGGGAGTAATATCCGTCATATTAGAGCCCCATATAGAGAGGTGTGTGTGACTTGTTCAGTGGTTGTGAAGTCTCTGAACTGCCTGCAGTCCCCAAACAGTCGTGTTTGGGTCCTTAGTGCTTGAAAATGAACAGATTATTCTTTTCATTTTATTGAGTTTAAACAGACAGAGGAGGAAAGAAAGGGGATTCGAGGTCTAGAAATAACCCTGCACTGCTGTGCCTCTGGCAATATATTATTAAGTGTTACAGCGATTTATGCTGCACTCTTGATAGGAACGACTGGAACATGAAATATAATCTTATAGCTGAAAATGTATTCTTAATAATGACAGATGTGCTCAGAATATACAGTCATACAATATTAAGCAGCAGCAGAGGAGAAAGTAGGTGGTTGAGCAGTTTCTCCCTCTGTGTAGGATGGGATCACCCTGCCGTGGCCTCCTCGTCTCTCCGCCACAATGGTCACTGTGGTCGGCCCTCAAACACTCTAGATGTGGATAGAGAAATTTAGCCAGCCATGCATTCAAGATCAGATTACTCTGGTGTGAGTCTCAACGTGGATCATTGAAAGTGCTAGGCCCCCATGTTATGTGGTTTGGAATTCTTTAGGTTATATTATTATTGGAAAGTCAGAAAGGTTACGGAGCAATAAAGTTACACTGACAACTCATTTTTGTATCTGCAGATCAATTTAAATGGTTAAATGTTTGGTGTTTTTGATTTTTAGTTATCTAAATGCAAGGTTGTGAATTGTAATTGCAACCAGTCATTGCATGCATTACAGTCTTGTAATGCATGAATGTTCAGCTTAGCGCGTGTGTTTTCAATCTCTGTGCGTTGCCCCATGCTACGAAGGCAAACGCTGCCACCTCAGCCGTAAAACAGGGCTACAGAGGCGGAAGCATTTGTTTAGAATTGGGCCTGAGCTATCTTGTGGTCAGATTGCATACTTAATCAATGTGGTCATGGAAATTTCCAAAAAAGACATATGTACGCACACTTGTGGCTCTCATATTGTTCTTGGTCTTCCCCTTTTTATGCTCACTCTTTCTGTGCTAATGGATCGTCTTGTTTTTCCATTAGCTCTTCGACTTTTTGAGTTGACGCCACAAAAATGGGATTTGCAAAACTTATAAAGAGACCTGAAATGAAACCTTCTCAACTATATTTGCTTTATAATAACCGAAAACATGGTGAGGAATAGACCTCCTCTGAATGAGGACCCAAGGCCTGGCCCCTGATGTTTGTCACTGTTATTAATTACATCACTTTAGAAGCAGGCCTTAAAGATACCACTGCTGTGATGTTTAATACAATATGAATCTACTCTAGTCACTCTGTAGTTGGTCCCCTCTCATTCTCTCATTCTTGCTTGTTTACATTCCTGAGCCATGTTCAACACAGAATGATCCTCCCCCTTCTTGTGTGGCCTTCAACATTGCCTGTGTGTGAGCGTGCACAAACACACACAGCATGTGCCCCAACATGTGGATGACATAAACAGTTGAGAGCAGTCAGTGTGATATGTTTTGTTCATCCAAAGTCTAATCTGGAGACTTTGAGCTACAGACTTCTGCCCAGACCTTTAAATTCACTTGGTCTTTGTTGCACTGTTTTTCAAACCTCTGCACTGTGTATATACCATCATCCTGCCTCCCTTTCCCCCTCCGCTCATTCCCTCACTGCCTCTTTCTCTTTGACTCCCCTGATTGCTAGCGTATGTTGGCTGGCTGGATGAGGGGAAAGGAGGGAGGGTGGGTGAGGAGGGGGAAGGGACTGTGCCCTCTCATGCAGAGAGTCACATGGTGTCCCTGATTGGTAGAAAATGAGTAAAGACTGCAGCCTGGCTGAAATGGCAACAGACAAAAAAGCACAAAGGCTGAGCTGTTTAGAAACGGGTTGCACAACAAGAGCAGCCTCAAGAGGAGGAGGAGGGTGTGACGGTGGGGAAGAGCACAGATACTGAGGAAAGATGTGGATTAAGAGAGGAAGGAGAGGGTGAGACAGAGAGGTGACGGACAGGGGGCTGAAGGGTGGAGAGGGGTGGGCACTGTAGCAGGAGAGAGATCAGACTGTGTGTGTTTCAGTGTTTTCTGCAAGGCTGAGCGGTGACGTGATTGGCTGAGGGGGGTTGGGGGGTAGGTGGGGGGTGGGTGATGGTGGGTGCAGACCTGACTCTGAGATCAGAGACAGACAAAATGGCTCCCAGAGAACAGAGAAACACAGCATCAGGGCACTGTCATCTCCCCCTCACACAGCTGTCAGCTGACACCAGCCGCTGCCACACACACACCAGCCATAAGCCACCTGCAGGATAGCACTGTGAAAAACATCCCTTTGAATCCCGTCAGCAGATAACTTGTCATTATGTTTGGGAAACACATGTAACACAAATATATTCAAGGCAAAGTGACTCGCAGCCAGCCTCCTTTTTTACCACCTTCACCTATTGACCTGTTAAACCATGTGACGCACTTGCAGCTCAAGTTCCTCTGTTGCAGTCACTCTCTGTGTTTGCCTGCCAAAGAAAACCCTGAGCAGGGAATTCACCCAGCGAGTGAGAAAATACTGTAGGGCTGGATAAAAACAACACACAGACTCAGAATGGCCACAAGAGGGTGCCACTTTGAAAGGACAGCCAGACAGCTCCTCTGATTGTAGGTCAGCTTGGTATTTTCCCTCAGTGATGGCTGTGATGTGGGGAAATCAAAAGGAGAATGTCAAATATTGCTGAGGCAGTGTTTTTATTGATTTGAAACACCTTATTCCTAATATGCAACGGGAATATGATAACAAAGTACAGATACCAGACTGCTTGCTCAGCAGATTTTATATTTGTTAATGAGTTCAACAATGCATAATTATATTACATTTAAATGGTTATAGCAGAGTACCTTTTTAGACATTTAACTCAATATAATGAAGAGAAGACCCTTAAAACTTACTGTTGATGCTTAGTTGTTTGGTAGACTGTTCAAGGCAATCTTAAAGCAGTCATGTCAAACATAAAGCTTGGCAGCCAAATTAAATGCTAGTACATATTCTTTGTAAAATAATTTTGGGTCGCTGTGGTTAATGACCTAAGCTTTTTTTTAATAATTAATAATAATAAATAATAATTTTGAGTCAAAGGTAATCATAACTTTGACACCACTGTTGCTGTAATGACATACGGTGGACAAAACACTCAACTATGCAACAGGACAGACCAATACTATTCTACAATAAAAAAGTAAGGTCAAAAACAAAATATTAAAAGTATGTTCTCAATTAAAAGCCTGAACCAGTTTGAAGGTTTTTAATTTTACCCTCACAGATTAACTGTGTCCTGTCCTCGGAGCAGCGTCTCACACTACACCAAGGGGAGGACAACTGGGACGGTTGTTATCAAAACTCTGACAGATATGTGTGTGTGCCGTTTGGTTTCCTGTTGACTAGTGAGCTGAAGTGCCATACTGCACACATTTCCACAAACACAAGCAACACAAGCGCGTGCATGTGACGACACATAAACAGCCCGTTGACTTCCACTGTCATGCACAGACACACACGCACTGTAGGCATCCTTGTTCCCCCGCCTTGTGCCCCTCGGCCTGATAGCCTGGACATGGGAGATATCACAGAGCGCAAGAGGCATGAAAGAGAGACCACCACTTTAGCTTAGATCAGTGTTTAGCTGTGAAACGACATTTGTAAGTGAGAAAATGGCTATGTCAGAACTGCTAGAAAGTGAAGGAGGTAAGTCTTGCTTGCAGATCTTTTCATTTTTATTAAATAAATCCAGAACAAAATAGAAAAATGTTTTCTTTGCTCTGTGTTGCCCTGACAAATCGTAATAGTACATTTGACCCGCACACTTTTTTTTATAATTTACTTGAATAACAACTAACATTAAATGGTATTATTGTGGGAAGTTAATTATCCCATCATGTCTGCAGAGCATTATGGTTGACCGTCACTTTTAGTACTTTAGAGTTTTCTGTTGATATTTTTTTGGCAACACATTGGTGACCTTGGCATACTTCCATGGCTGTCATTTCTAAAGTAACTATATACACGTATATATGTGTATTTCTTTTTTTTGTGTTTTATTTGATTTGATTAATATTAGACAGTAGGTTGACAGGAAACAGGGTGAGAGAGAGGGGTATGACATTGGGCAAATGATTCAAACCGGGTCTCCTGTGTTCTTGCCAAGTTTTGTGTATTTACGAGTGCTCTACCAACTGAGCTGGGGGTGTCCCCCATATTTGTATATTTCTAAATATTATAGATAAAGTGGTCCATACTTCCAGAGATTGGTTAGTGACTGCACACTCTGCGTTAACTTAACTATACATGGATTTATGGCTGTAAGTGTGAATGTGAGTTGGTCTCTGGTGAAGTGAGGGTTAGGCAGCGCTGTGTGTGTGTGTTTTTGCACGGCACACTTGCTGTGTTGGTGCTGGTTGTAGATAAGGCCTGGCCTCTGCCAGAGAGTGAAAGAGACAGTATGTGTAAGCCCTTCGAGCCTTATCCTGACACACCTCCTCCATCACCACACACACAGCACTGAGGATTAACCCCGTCATGTACCATTTCAGTGTGTGAGATTTGGACACACACACACACACACACACACACACACACACACACACACACACACACACACACACACACACACACACGTACACACACCGGATTAACACTTGTGTCCATTTCCGTGGATGACTCTTACCCCCTCTCTAGTTGTCTAGTGACAGCATTGACTACTCGTGTTGCCATGGCTACAGGGGCCAGTGAATGTAAGATAGGCAAATCCACATAAGTCACTCACAAACAGACACTCTAGCTACTACCGCCCCCTGGTACAAGAAGCACAAAGATTCTGCCAAAAGACTGACAGGAGCATCATGAACTGTGAAGTGTTCATATCATGATTTTCCATGGTCAGACCAAATGAACATAAACTCAGTCCAAGCATCTTAGTCGCTGCTCGGGTGAGAGACAGGTCTCAGAAGAGCTTATCCTCTCCACACTTCTGCTTCTGAGTCACTTAACCCCACTTGCATACAAGTTCATTCCAACAACAGTCTTATGGCCTACCATAACATAAAAGTAGATCCTTGATGGAAGTGCTTTTCTCACTTATGTGCTATTATCTTAAACATTTTATTACAAAGCTACATTGATATCAAAATAATACTTATAACACTTTATTGAAACTGTTGTAGATACAGCTCTCAAAAGATCAACAAAGATGCAGTAGAATTTACAGATGAAGAAGATACAGATAATAGCTTCTTAATTTGAATCAGTAAACTAAATACCAAATTAGACAATTTAAATTATCCATGGGCTTTTTACACATTTCATCTTAATCCTACAATTAACTTTAAAGATGGATGAGACTGACCTTTGACTAGTGTCCATTATATCAGAGACATTTAGAGATAGGCTACAGTAGTCTTTCTAGTAAGTTCTCCACAAGATCAGCTTTATTACTTGTGTCAGAATGTGTCAGATAAATATTTATATTTTTTGTGCTTAGAGATTGAAATTGCATGTTAAATAAACAGCCTGGACATCACAACAGCACGCTGCATACAAATAAATAGCTGACCTAATGCTACCTTGTTCTCTTTATATCTCATCTTTGGACATATTTGTGAATCTTCCCTGGTTGTGATCTGAATATCTGATTATAATATGAGGCGATTTAAGAAGATTTAGAGGCCTGTGGGACTCTCCTTTTGGCTCAGCTCTCACCGTGTGTGTGTGTGTGCATGTGTATGTGTATGTGAGATAGAGAGCATCCCTAGTCATGGATACACTTGCATGGATTCAATTCAGTGAGCAAACTCAAGACAGAATTAATTGTAGAGAACATTTTCATTCTACACTAAACTTAATTATATTTAAAAAAAAAAACAATCTAGTTTTCACTGATCACTTTCAGTTTGATTTTCATCACATTACAGTCACACAAGGATTTGGACTGTCACTCTTTCAGTTCATTTGTTTTGTTGTTCATTTGTTAGGAGAAATAATCTAGCTAATTATTTATAAACATTCAGCATGAGCTTTCCACAATGACTTAGTCGGTTGCATTAGGCCAATTCTCATCTGTGTCACTTATAAGTAGGGATGGGATGCAGGGAGGAGGAATAAAAAATGCTTAGCAGACAACCTTTATGTGCAGTTGTGCATTAGTAGTGGGAGGAGGAGAGCAGGATAGAGGGCGGCTGGCAGTGCTGGGCAGACGAGAGAGGAGCAAATGCATTGCGGAGCAAAGGGAGGAGGAGGGCCTACAGCTATTGTTCATGTCCTCCCGTGAACAAAGGGCTCATCGGGGTCCGTATGTAAACCCACAGCAGGCTGCAGCCCACTGACAAGGCCTCATGCGGGACAAAACATAACCGAGCGACTCCCGCAATTTCAGCCTTACTCCCTCTCTATCTCGCGATTTGAGGAGATTTTATTGATCCTGTTCAAAGGGACGTGTTGTGTGGATACGTTGCGTCCAGCGGGCCTATCCGTTTTTACGCACGGAGCGTACACTCGGTCTATCATCACGGATCTGTAAACATCAATTTTCTGATTGGACTTCTTTGCAGGTAAAGAGTCGCTTTGGCAAACACACACGTTGGCTACAATATCTGGCCAGTGTATCATATAAACGTGGTTTATGTTTGTCGTAATTATTATTTGTAGTCTCTTTTTGTGTTTTTTCCTCCGAAATCTCTTTAAAGCTACGGCATTAGCAGCACGGCTAACACCAGCCTTCGGTTTAGTAGAGCTAACTGTGTATGGCTAACCCTAGCCTCCCCCAAAGGCCTATGAGGCTGTGTTGTGCACAGACGTCGTTCACGAGACTTTTATTTTTGAAATGTGTAGTTATTAGTTTTTCTGCATGTTCAAATAATCGCCAGGGAGCATCTGATTCTAAGTTACGTAAAATCTCTGATGTTAAATGCCCGGCAGAGGCTAATGGTGTTAGCATTATGCGCCTGCTTACTCTCATAATTGCCTTTGTAAGCAGACTACATCTTTTTTTTTTACATTATCTCCGTTATAATCACGTGACAAATGAAACAATTTACAGTGGGTTGGTTATGCAAACCCGAATCTACGTTTATTTTAATGTGTGGTTAACGTAGGTTTGTAATAGAATGCAATAAACAGAGCTGTCGCCTCTTTAGGTTTGTTTCTAGTAGCCTACATAGTAGTAGATGTGTTAAAGATGTCCAGCAGCACATAGGGTTATTGAAATGGTGTAGACCTTTTCTGTGTGAAGACTATATTTATTCACATAACAATCACGTTGGTTTGTAGTTAGCATTGATTTGCACGAAACATTTGATTGATGTTTACCACCACTCAGAGCCAGCGAGTGAATATATGTAGACTACATCTTAAGTATACAGTAATGTATGTGGTGTTTCAGTATATGAGAGAGAGTCCCACTGGAGGAAGTGGAAACCAGCTGATGTGATTGTGACGGTCTGTCATTAACCACTAACAGGAAAGGAGAGGAGCTAATGGAGCTCTCAACAACTAATGGACACATAACTATTGATTATTTATTTATTTATCATCTCCATTTGTTTTCCTCTGCTGCTGGTGCATTCAGTCTTTAGTATAGCACCAGTGCCTAATATATAGTGAATGGTTGTTTTTACACAGAGTGAAGCTAGGGTTTCAGATAAATGGCTTTTGTGGCTGGATTCCCTGTAGAGGATGTGATTTGAAGAGTTGTCAGAGTAACAAAACACAAACTTTGCTTTTTATTCCTTTTTAGTGGGCAATTACTTGTATTAGGAAAGTTTACCACTTTTATTTTCTATATTTTGTCTGTGTATGTTTTAAGTTGATTTGTGTGCATTGTGTGTGTTTGTATTTTTGAGCGGCACACATGATAAAGTGCAAAACTTCAATACAGACTTCAACAGAAATACTATAACATGTTTCTGTCTGCTTATCTTGACAGTATACTCCTCAGTGTCAGTAATATGTTTAATATGCCAAGACAGGAGACATCAATGAGGAGGGGCTTCACCATGGCAACAGGAGGGGTCATGACCTAAATGTTGCTATGACTGGATTGCCTTTATAGAAGAGCCAGGCAATTAGACTATAACAGTGCCTGTGTTTATGTTGCGTATGTTACTCTATGTAAACACGGCCAGTCATGGGGAGCCTGTAATGATCTATTTATGTAGTGTGGAAAATGCAGAGAAGATAGCAGATCCCGTAATAGTTTTTTTTTATTAGCACATTGTTTACACAAGGGTCTCTTCTTTTTTCATCCGACTTTGATTTTGTGTTTGTGTGCACCCCAGTTGGTTTATTGGGGATGACCTGTTAATAAGTGCAGCCAACTGAAACTGGGCCAACTCTGGCTGCATATGCCTCACACATATAAAGCAGTAATCTTTTATAAAAATCCAATTGTGAATGGGTAACTCAAGAAATGTAATGAGTCAGTCCGGAGGCTTCTGTCCCTTTTTTATAATTTAAGTATACAAATGATGTTGCCATTGATTATCCTAAAACAGGAGTGACATAATTAATTTAAAACTTGTCTTTATCCTCTTTTCCAGGCTGTTCCTCCAAGTCATTCAAGCTGTACTCCCCCAAGGAGCCCCCCAACGGTAGCACTTTCCCCCCCTTTCATCCCGGCACCATGCTGGACAGAGACGTGGGGTAAGTTTTATGTTGAAGTTACAGTTAATGTGTACTGTACAATATAAAACACGGTAATGTAGTAAGTAGTTGCGGGTTTTGCCAGGAGCTATCTAGAAAAAGGAAGACAGTGTTGTTTCTGCAGCTAGGTGCCTACACAAACACAGGGTATATGGTCAACTATAAATCTTTTATCCCACTGTTTGATTGGACCATGTGGCTCTCTGGGGCATGTAGGGTTATACACACATTGTTTTACAGCTTGTAGTGAGCTAGTCCTCAACGGTTGGTGTGTGTATTGTTGAAAGTGTTATTTACTGTCTCTTTGTATCATCCAATTTGTGCCACGTTTGGCTCCCATCCCAGGGCTGTAAAAACAGACTAGGTCCTGAAAAGAGGCATATTAGTGCTGAAGCTAAGTGTAATAATCTCTGTCTTGTTTTTTCCAGTCCTACTCCAATGTATCCTCCCACATACCTGGAGCCAGGAATAGGGTAAGACAACATTATTTTCCATTATCTCCAGGTTTTGTGAAAATGGCAATTAAATAAATATAGATAAGGCTGTAGGTAGCTCTGTTCTTATCTCACTTTCTATAGTGTTTTGTATTTAGTCTGTGTTATCAGTCTTTAAATAATTGAACCTATAAGCGCTTTGATTGTGCTGTCTTTGTAGCTCGGTTTACTTCTCTTTATTTATACATATTATTTTATCCTTTGCTTTTGTGGTGATACAGGAGGCACACACCATATGGCAACCAGACAGACTACAGAATATTTGAACTCAACAAAAGGCTACAGAACTGGACAGAGGTATGCATTTTTATACACTCACCCTCTAAGTATCATAAACTATATAGTGTGACTCATTGTGTTTTTTTT
Organism: Perccottus glenii; assembly: GCA_024416835.2. Classification (NCBI taxonomy): domain Eukaryota; kingdom Metazoa; phylum Chordata; class Actinopteri; order Gobiiformes; family Odontobutidae; genus Perccottus; species Perccottus glenii. Next base: position 23,707,213 of record CM044549.2, read on the forward strand.
TTTTTTTGTAGGACTGTGATAATCTGTGGTGGGATGCGTTCACTACTGAGTTCTTTGAAGATGACGCCATGTTGACTATAACATTTTGTCTGGAGGACGGACCCAAGCGTTACAGTAAGAGCACAGTTGCATACAACTTTCATCTGCTTGATGGTCAAGCCTACACACCTTATGTTTTTTCCTGTTTCTTCAGCAATTGGCCGGACGTTGATTCCAAGATACTTCCGGAGTATATTCGAGGGTGGTGCAACTGAACTTTATTATGTGCTAAAACATCCTAAGGAATCTTTCCACAACAATTTTGTCTCCCTCGACTGTGATCAATGCACCATGGTTACCCAGAATGGAAAACCAATGTTCACACAGGTTTGTAATCCAGGTATAATTTTGTAAGATAAGATATGCCTAGTGCTATTTTGTCAAACTGTTTTGTGAAGTGTAAGCACTGTCTGTTGTTTTGGTGTCTGTGTATATATATTTGTGTTGTGAGCTCGTGTAAACCCCTGTCCTCTGACCTGCTTTAGGTTTGTGTAGAGGGCCGCTTGTACTTGGAGTTTATGTTTGACGACATGATGAGGATAAAGACGTGGCACTTCAGCATCAGACAACACCGTGAACTCATCCCCCGCAGTATACTGGCCATGCACGTGAGTAGGAAAATATGCACAAAAAAACATTGTTAGAGAATACATTGTAATTTTCTTTTTTCTAATCGTAAATAATGTCCTAGGCCCAGGACCCACAGATGTTGGACCAGTTATCCAAAAATATTACAAGATGTGGTCTGTCCAACTCCACCCTTAACTACCTCCGAGTAAGTCAACGGCAGTGTTAATTTTGACAAGAAATTTAAATTTAGTTTTAGTCTGTCTTTTGACTAAAAATATTTTTAGTTTTAGTCTCATTTTAGTCATCTTATTTGTTTTAGTTTTAGTCTACAGCTCTGGAAAAAATTAAGAGACCACTGCAATGTTTTCTAGCCATCAGCATCTCTACAAGTATGGATTCCATTTCCATTCCAATGTCTGTTGAATCCCAACACAGGCACACCTCATTCTACTGATTAGGTGATCAGCTGAACCAAATCTTATTTAATAAGGAAAAGTATAAAAAAAAAACACTTCTGTGGTCATCACTATCCTCTTGCAAATAAATGTTCTAAATTACAATATTTTTATTTCGAATTTGGTAAAAATGTTTGGTAAAAATTTGGTAAAATGTAGTTAAAACCAGAGAAACTGATAATTTCTCTTAATTTTTTCCAGAGCTGTAGTTTTAGTCAACTAAAATGTCATGCAATTTTAGTTGACTAAAATTAAAATAGATTAGTCGACTAAAATCCCCCAAAAATTCATGAGGTAATAATTTTGACCTTCAGTATCAAAAAAGTATATAAATTACAAACACAACCATCTACTTGTTGAGCAGCATCCTTCTTTAGTGTGTTTCCTTACCAATTCTGTAAAATGATTTTGCCCACATAGCTAATGACACAATACATTAAGCTAATGGGTAAAAAAGTTGAAGTAAAAACATCTGGACTCGGATTTCAAGGTGAAGACATTTTGTCTCTAATTCCAAGAGACTTTATAAATTCTGAGATCAACTGGTAGGAGAGCTGAGCTTATATCTCTAGAGGGAGGAGTTTGACCTGAAACTAAACCTGATGGACCAGGCTGTTCTGGTCTCATAGTCGTTGGCTCTGAAAGGGAAGTGTGACTCCTGATATGAGAGTCGTTAAGGCTCAGGAGAGTCGTTAGTATCACTGCTCCATTTAGGTGCAGAATCGTTAGTAATACTGCTCCATTCAGGTGCTGTGTTTGTTGTTCAAGGGTGCAACTCTTTTGTTTTGGGTTTCAACACACTGTTATAAATACTAGGCAACATGAATCTGAGCTTGTACCTGAATGGAGCAGTGGCACTAACGACTCTCCTACACACCCCTTTCAACTAATTGCCCAATTGCACAGCCTTAAGAGCGTGGATATCATGAATGCTGGGTCTTGTTTGTTTTCTGAGAATCTACTGCACCTACTGGTAACTTGTTTGCCTCTTAGCAATAAAAAATATACTAAAAACCTGGATTATTCTGGTTAGTCACATTGTACTGCTATTATTTTGAACAATACTGTAGATTAAACATTTTTTTAATACAATAGTCTGATGATGAAACGTTTGTTTAGTTATAACACTGTTAAACTGCTGTGAAAATGTGCCACACATTTGCCCTGACATGGTTTATTATTGATTTTGGGAGAATAGGCCTGGTCTAACTGGTCGGTTTACCTGTAGCTTTCTAAGTCCTCGTTTTTTTTCCTTGATGTCAGCCAACTCTGTGAAACAGAGTAACATGACCAATAAAAGTTATTACCAGCCAAAAAAATATTATAATTGCAATAATTATACAGTGAAAGGCTCCTCCTTTTTGCTTAGTGGCATTTGTGCCATGAGAATGTGCTTTTAAACAGGTTTCTCTTTTTGAGTGTAGGTTTGCAAAGTAGTAAACGTTGTGTTTGCTTTGCCTGAACACAAAGGATGGTTGGACTGGAACTGCTGGTCTTGTTTCTAAATAAACATCTAGAGCCTAAAATCCTTAATCTTCATGCTATTTCTTAGAATGTTCTTTGTTGTTACAATTATACAACTTTTAACAAACTACAGAAAGCTCTGTAGTGAGTAGTTTGGAATTTATTGTTTATACATGTATTATAACATAAATTTGCTATCCTAACTTTACACCATCTCTAAAGACTTGTCTCTTCTGATTTGACTCCCACTGGTGGATCAATTTGATCATACACTGTTCTGAACCTGCTGTTCCCTTCCCCTCCCTCAGCTATGTGTTATTCTGGAGCCCATGCAGGAGCTCATGTCCAGACACAAGACATACAGCCTCAGTCCCAGAGACTGCCTCAAGACCTGTCTCTTTCAGAAATGGCAGAGGATGGTGGCACCGCCAGGTTGGTTAATAAAACACACTCTAGGGCTAGACAGACACAAACACTGAAAGGATTTAAAACAGTTTTTTTTATCCACTGTAGCTGAGCCATCAAGACAGGCCCCTAATAAACGGCGGAAGCGCAAGATGTCAGGGGGCAGCACCATCAGTGGAGGAGGAACTACTAATAACAACAACAATAAAAAGAAAAGTCCCGGCAGCGGATTCCTCTGTCCAGTCAAGTCCCAGTGAGTGCTTCAGGGCCACCTGCTGACAGCTTTGTGCCATTACATCCTTTAGAGACACTATTATACTAACAGAATATTCCTTCTGTTACTGTGCTAATTGTCTCTGTCATCTTTATAGGATGTAATGGTGGTAGGAGAACCCACACTGATGGGAGGAGAGTTTGGCGACGAGGATGAGCGTCTCATCACACGACTGGAGAACACACAGTTCGACGCAGCCAACGGCATCGACGATGAGGACAGCTTCAACAACTCCCCGGCACTGGGCTCCAACTCGCCCTGGAACAACAAGCCCCCCTCCAGCCAGGAGAGCAAGAGCGACAACCCCACCTCACAGGCATCGCAGTAGAGTCCAGCCCTGCAACCTCAACACAAACCCCTGTCTGTCACCCCTCAGCCCTCCACCTCAACAGCCAGCAGCGCTCTAACAACACTCCTCATCTTCACCAACCCAGACATCATACATTAGACACCGGGAAACCCAGTGAGTCAGAGTGAGATATGTCTTTCTCTGACTTTCCCTGAGCCTAGCTGTAGTTTTGGAAGTCACTGTTGAATAAGATCATGTATATCTTAGTGTGGTGACTTTCCCACATTACAGCTCAGTGTCCAGTCTGTTGTCTCTCACAACATGTCCGTCTGCTTTCACTAATTTCAGTTTGAACAGTGGGTTTACAGATGTGACCGTGAGGCAGGTGGGAAGTAGAAAGAAAGGGTGGAGTGCAGTAGGTAGCGGCAGTGGGGTTATAAACAGGTGACGAGTTGCTTAGGGACAACTTGTGCACTGGTCTAAACATGGCTCTAGGTTCTGGCCTCCTTTTGTTGAGGCATAAGCCACATGTGATGGGTGTTCCTAGAGTATATGTGTGTGTGTGCAAGTGTGTGCGTGAAAGGAGTAATAAGGGGGTCTGAACATATTTGTGGCTTTGCTAAAGCGGACAGACCAGAATTTAGAGCCTGTTAAACCATTAAAATTGACACACAAGTCTGAAAGCTGAGTTGTGGCACTAGGTAAACAAACACACACAATGATAAAGATGTATGAAGGAGGCGCCTAGTGCTGGAGCCAGAGAGCATTTACTACACACACACACACACACACAGTAACACATTTTAAGAGTTTTTATACAGTATATATTTCCCTAGAATGTTTTTTTTAATTTGTATTAAACGCCTTCATTTCAATTGTTACTTTTTTATTTTTTACCAATACTGAAAAGCTACAGACCAAGGAGCAACACAGGACTTTTATCCCTCCCCCTCTAAAGTATATTGTTTTTTATCTTTTATGTTTATAAAAGAGAAATAATTTAGTGTGGATGTTTTTATTTTGTCTTTTTTTTTTTTTTTTCTTTTCTTTTTTTGGAGATTTGAATTTTTGTGTATTTGTGCTTGTATATTTAAGGTAGTAGCAAAGTTCTGTCTGACTGTAATAAAATGTATTCTTACTTAGATTTACCTAAAGCCATCCTGATCTAATGTAAAGAAAACTAAATTAGTAAAAAGGAGAAAACACTCATAATCCCGTCCCTCTTCCCTCCTTCTCTTACCTCTCCCTCTTTTTTAAAACGTGTGTAAATTAAATTACTAAATCCCTGGGGGGTACAATGGCACCATGAGAAGATAATTTTACTTATTTTTCTTTTTATTTATTTGGAAGTTTAAGAAATATCTCATGTGTTTTATGTAACAGGAAGCATTATTTCTTTGAGCATTCATCACAGATTTGTGTACTTCAGCTTTCAACTTGATGTCAAAGTGAATGTGTTTGCTGAATTTGTTACTTAACCAGTCAATTTCAAGTTTCGACACTGGCTTTTTAATATTTTTGTCTAAATCGTCTTCCTTTGTACGTTCTTTTCATAACCATCAGACATCCGATTATCCTAAAAACCAGCTAGACATTAAGTTCAGCCGGCATATTTGGTAGCAATGCTGAATCCTTAAATCCTAATAAAGAGGCTGGAGCTCTGTTGTTGTTTTGTACTACATTTCCCTTTTATTACAATTAACCCCAGCTTTTGTTGAGTTTGAATGGTGACTTGTACCTTCTCCAAACCCTGTAGGAAAATCATTGTTTGATATATATTTTTTGATTTGGATAGTTTTTGCCCTTGATAATTAATGTATGGTACCAATAAAAGATACATTTTCACTTTACTTTGCAGAGTTTGTTTTAAGTCTTATGAATTGCACAAGTTGTGTTGTATATAGTTGAGCTCATACCCTGGCAGAATTTGTTTGCCCATTTTTCAGAGAATATGAATAACACAAAAAACTTTCTTTCACTCAGTTAGTGGTTGGTTGAAGCCATTTATTGTCTAACAACTGTATACTCTTTTTAAATCATGACAACAGACACTACCCAAATGACCATGTATTGTCATCTTTAACATCAATGACTGCGTGATGTCTTTTGTGGTAGTTGTGGATGAGGCGCTTTATTTCCTCAGATGGTAAAGCTACGTAAGGGTCTGTCAGGAGCCCAGAAACTCACTGACCTTTTACACACACTGATTACAAGCCACCAGATCACAGGTGAAGATGGTTAACTTTAGTAGCCAGTCAAACCAGTTTGTGTCAACTTCTGCATGTTATCAGGCAAAAATTACTAAACTTTTGATCAGTCTTTTGGGTAGTTTCTGTTGTCATTATGAGTTGTTTAAAGCAAAGCAAGCACAGTTGTTTGACAATAAATTGCTTCACCCAACCACTAACTATGAGTGAAAGAAGTTTTTTTTTGTCTTATTAGTCATATTCTCTGAAAAATGGCCAAATAAAAAATCACAAATTCAGCACAACTGCAAGAGGATGTTTAAACTGCTTCCTCTGGAGTCTGCGTTTCTCCAGACTACAGAAAACATTTTCCAGCATTAGCACTAGTAATTTAGTTTTCTAGTAATTAAGTGTCACTCTTTTTTTCTGTCTGTTCTGTATTAATTTCTAGGTACAACTAGCCTTTTAAACCATGTCATGAGTTATATAATATATATATTTAATTTTTTCTTTACATATCTTTATTTGTATTTAATTAAGTTAATTAAACTTCCCTGTGCAGTGCATAGTATTTTGAAGGCATTATTTACTGCATTAAATATAATATAAATTACAAAATATGTAAAACAAAATGCAGAGAAATTTAAAATTTAGTATTGAGTTAAAAACCAACAAGTGCATTTTTCAAAGCAATCTACAAGATTATTAGAAAAAAGGGTGTTGGGCCCAAAGCTGCTCATCAAGCTCAGTCTGCACTAAGGTAATCATTACAGCAAGAGAAAAACAAACTGCACGCATACTGATTACACTGACTATTCAAGTGTTATCTAATTGTACTGTAGACAAACTTAATGATTAAACGGGTTTACTGTTTTCAAGTTTTTTGGTGAAAGAAGACAAATTCAGTATTCATTCTGTTTCATGGGGTGCATGTGGCAGAGTGGTTAGCACTCCTGCCTCACAGCAAGAAGGTCGTGAGTTCAAAACCCGGCCGACTCAAACATTCTCGGCCGACTCCGGTCTTTCTGTGAGGAGTCTGCATGTCCTCCACGTGTTACCGTGGGTTCTCTCCGGGTACTCCGGCTTCCTCCCACCGTCCAAAGACATGCATGTACAGGTTAATTGGCAAATCTAAAGTGTCCTTAGTGAATGGATGTGAGAGTAAATGGTTGTTTGTCACTGTCTATGTCTACATGTCAGCCCTGCGACTAACTGGCCACTGTCCAGGGTGTACCCCGCCTCAGGCCCAAAGCTGCTGGGATAGGCTCCAGTCACCCGCGACCCCTAACGGGTCAAAGCGGTAGAAAATGAATGAATGAATGAATTCTGTTTCATTCAAATAGACAAAAGGGACCAAATAGAACTGGAAGTAATGGGAAGGGCTTGTTCTGGAGATTTGAGAATTTAAAAAGCCAACTAAATTAAAATAAAAATAAAAAGAAGTGACCAAAATTTAAAGTTTGTACATGGCCCCGGCACGTGAACGTTCACTTCCAAATGTTGTCCATATCATCAAGATGAGTTAATTAGACTAAAACGTACTCTGTAATCATGCAGCTATAATCTCTACAGGCCTTTGTGAGCAGCCTGTAACTGTGGGAAGCTAGGACCATGAGGAGCAGTGGGACGCTCCAGCAGGTAGCAGCAGTATGCTCACAGAGGCTAATAGAGGCTAACATAGGCTAGTGTTGTCACAGGATTTATAAAGTACATTTGAAACTTCACAATACTGCATTTAAGGTAAGATTAAGGAAATGTCATAACGTTGACTAAAAATAACAAAAACATATAGCTACTGCAGCAGTGTTGTCAATTGTAAAAGCTCAGTGGCTCTGGTTTAATTGAGTAAAAGATTCTTGTCTGGCATTCTTGTCATTTGATAAATAACGCTAGCGTTAACAAAAGCGTTAACAAATTATGGATATTTGTAAGCTTTAGTAGCTTTAAAACCTTCGCTTTTAAATATGCCGTAAAGAGTGAATATGCAGAAGGCTGTGTGTACTCTTTAAGGTTAGCTACGTTAGGTCATTTAGCTAATGTTGCTAACTAGCACGAGCCCATCCCAACATTGACTTGTTTAACACTTTAATATAATATATAACCATTTTAGCAAAGGTCAGCTTTTTGCTCTCTAACCATTATTCATTTGAAATCACCAGACCATACATGTAACCATGATTACAAGTGAAAAACAAACATCTAATCAGCTTACAACTATAAAATAACGTATGCACATTGTTTTTCAATTGTAATAACTGTTAATCGAATCGAAAGATAATGTAATTCCTAGACTAAAAAATCTCATGTGACATCCTCTTTCTGTCACTAATCATGTTAAATAGTTGTCATTACAGTCGTAAGTGCTGTGTGCTCACATGACATGGCTTTATTCTGTGTAATGTAAGGATTTAATGGTATTTATGCTTTGTCTTTGTTCAAGGTCAGGCATAATTGTTCAATGTCAGTCATAAACTGTAGCAATGTTAATTAGAAACAAATGATAAATATGCCTGTGTAAAATACTTTGTGTATTGAGCCTTCACATGAAGTTTTTGCTCTCTGGCTTTAGTCATGTCTCAGGTGGAGAAGAAAGCAGGGCTGCTGAGGAGGACGTCTTCCTCTAAAAAACCCTTAAAAGAGAAGGTGGTGCTGATGTATGATGAGATTTTTGCAGTAAGTTCCACAAGACATAATTGGTTATAGATGGTTGTAATTTGACAAGTAAATGAGTCTGTCGCTGTTTCTTTGCTATTAATAGAAGGAGGACCCAGCCAAAAACAACCCTCGATTCTGGGATGAACTGTTTCTAATGAAGGTATTGTACATCTTTAGCCACACAAGTGTGTGTGTGTGTGTGTGTGTGTGTGTGTGTATATATATATATATATATATATATATATATATATATATATATATATTTATATTTATAACAATGAACAACAACAATATATTTATAACAATAAATGAATATTATAACTTTTAGCACCGTAGCTGAGAGAACATTATCATTTTGCCATTATGGTATATAACCTGAGGTATTTCCAGATTGTCAGTTGAAGAGACATAATTTTGTTTATATATATATATATATATATATATATATATATTATATTATATTATATTATATTATATTATATTATATTATATATATAAGAAACACGCATGAATAATGTAAATCTTTCCTCAACAATGTTATCCCCTTTTCTGCCTCTGCTTTAGGTAAACTTGGAGTATTTGGAGTCTAAGCTGGAGAGTGTAGATGGAGAAGAGGTTCAGCGAATTCAAGACAACATCAACTCTCTGTTTCATCACTGCATCCAGGCTCTGGGAGAGGAGCACCAGATCAAAGTGGTTAATGCCCTCCAGGTAAGTACTGTCCGAAGAAGTGCAATTTTTGAACCTAAAGTATAGCGTTGTGTTGCTTTTTATGGCAGTTTTACTGATCTTTGTTTACACTTTCTTTCTGCTCAGACTCTGTGTGCACTTTTTCGAGGGGTTCATCAGAAAAATAAGTCCGCGTCTGGCTTTGACATTATTAACATGCTCATGGGGTTTGACAAGGCTGAGCAGAGGATGAAGGTATGTTAAGGTCTTAATTTGTGGAAGGAAGAAGACCATTGCTAAGTTTGATTGTTTTCTTGTTTGTGTGTATGTTGCAGGACCTAATGGAAAGATTAGATGGACTTCTTTGTGGTGAGGGCTCAGAAAGTCTGAAGAGCCTTTGTCTTAAACTTCTGCTGTGTTTGGTCACAGTAAGAGAAAATTCTATATAATGTTAATGTTAAATTATTAATGAAAAGCCTCATCAAATACTGTAGATTTAAATAAATGTGTTTCAGGTTACAGACAATATTAGCCAGAACACAATACTAGAATATGTGATGATCAACAGCATCTTTGAAGCCATTCTGCAGGTAAAGGATAATGTTGTACCACAGATAATCACCGACTCTTCTCACAATAACGTCTCACAGCTGTTGTCTTCCTCCATTCTCTAGATTCTGTCAGATGTGTCCAGCAGAGGGCAGCATGGGTATGATGCTGTGGTCCTCCTGGCCTTGTTGGTCAACTACAGGAAGTATGAGGTTTGTTGAAATAAAGATAGACTTGATTAAAATTATTTGGAGAAACGACCTTGAGGGTGTAAAAGCTTTTGAAAAGGAGTTGGACCTTTTCTGCTGTTACTTCTAAAAGGCAATATTAGAAAATAAAACGGAAGGATCTATACAAAATAAGCATTTGTGTAAATAATTAGTTTAATGTTTTCTGTGTTTTATTTACGTTTTTAGTCTGTAAATCCATACATTGTGAAGCTTTCAATTGTGGATGATGAGCCAACCTTGGATGTAAGTTACCTCTTTAACTTGTCAACATAAGGATCTTTAGCTTCAACTGTGGATTTAAATTGTATGTCTTTCACAGGGCATGGGTATGGTTGTTCACCAGGCTCTGACAGAATACAACAGGTAAATCCACAAATCCCACTGTGTGTTTTAATTATGTAGAGCTTCAGTGGAGCATCTGGCAACATCACTTTTTTTTTTAAATGCACTATTTTTATTCTCATGAAAGAAAGGTTTTAGTTATTTATATCTGACACTTTCCTTTGCCAGCCAGTAATGTTTCTTGGATGAGGCAAGGTTTGGAAATGTAATCGCTGTTTGGGAAAGCAGGTCCTGTCTGGCTGTGTGCATCGACAGACATATCAAAGTGATGGATGACAGCTCTATTATGCCGTTCATTTTATTTATTTTTTTTCCTTCTTTTGTCTAATTTTGACTGCTGGTCAAATAATAAATGGAAAGGAATAGCTGCAGATGGACAATAAATGTTAGTTTATAAGAAAAATAGCTCTGATTGTGCTGTTGTGTGCTTTATATCATATTATCTAGTCTTAATTACTCCCCTTGTGTTCATCTTTTTCCCTTCAGGCAATACAAAGATAAAGAGGAGGAGAACCAAGGAGGGTTCTTTTCAACACTCACCAGTATGGTAGGATCCAGTTACAGTAAAAGTGAAACCAACTGCAACAAACACTTTACTCAAAACTGCTTTGTTCTTTTGTCGGCAGGTGGGAAACATGTTTATTGCAGATGCTGAAGAGAAACTCTCTGTTCAGTAAGTCCAATGTCATTTTTGTGCAAATGACATGTATTCAGTAAATTATACTTACAGATTTTATAGCAGTTTTTTCTCAACATGTGTAACTTATCTTTTAACATGTATAGTGAATTATCATTAAAAAAAAAGATTTTCTACTTTTCTTAAAGCTTTATTCTCATGGAACTCTTTCTTTATCATAACAGAGGGGAACTGAATTGAGATTTGAAAACTGAAACTCTGAACCACAGTTTTGTTGTAATTGTAAAGAGGACACTCTAAATTGATCATAATGCTTATTTCTCTTTATCTCCAGGACTAATGAGGCGATTCTACTTGCCCTGTATGAAGCTGTCCACCTCAACCGCAACTTCATTACTGTGTTAGCACAGGTATAGTATGTTCTTCTTTCAAAATGTGACCGTTTACTGTCATTTAGTGATTTTTATATTTGGGTCATCCATGTCCAATAGAGCCATCCTGAGATCGACATGGCTGCTACGTCCACTACTCCCACTACAACTACACCTACAACACCCCTAGGAACAACACCACCTTCCTTAGACAGTGAGTCGTTTATATTTAATATTGAAATAGTAATTTTATTATTTACTTAATTAAAAATGCTAAATAATTTTGTTTTGCAAGGAATACATGTCAAACTCTGAACAGACACTCTTATGCTTTTAAATGACTAAATAGCTTGAAATGATAAAGGGGATTGCTCAAAGTGCTCTTTTTGCGTCTTATTTTATAACATAATAACAGGAGTTAAGATGTAAACGCGGAGAGTTTTCACCTCCTGAGTGCATTTGTGTCACTTCTGGTTTTACTGTAAGCTTATGTTGGTGGTAGTTTAGTCATTAGGCATGCACATGTGCTGTAACGGTTAAAAGGTGCATGTTTCATTTTGCAGTTTGCTCTCGCTTGCTTTGACTTTAAACCTAAGAGCTGTTTAAAATATTAACCTCCAGCTTCAAATACAGATACATTTTTTACATGGTGTGTGCATATTTCCCAATGATTCATGCGGTGGAGCAATCTGATGAAGAGAAAATGTATGTATGGGGGGTTGTTGGAGGAGGGGAAGTAGAGATGACTTTCATCATTTATCCATGAAACAAGCTGTATGATTCAGCGAGCAGAGATTTTTAAATGGATGAAAATGCTTGTCCAGACATCAGTAGCTGCAGTAATGGGACAAAGACACAATTTTGTGCAGTGCATTTAGTTGCTTGAATGAATCATGCCATCTGTGCAAACAAACGGGAGCTCTTGATATACTTTTTGTTTGACGAAAGGCTTGTAGCACTAACTAGAAACCTAAGTCCAAAAGTTCTTTATCTGTTCTTTTCCGTCTACACACATTTTCTGCAGTGATGAACAACCCAGAGCTGCCCCTTGATCCTAATCTCCAGACAAGCAACCTTCTCATTACCTTCCTGAAGTATGCCTCCATTGTAATACAGGATACTAAAGGTAATTCACACTTTCCTTCATCTCACTCTCTTCCACTTTAATTTTATTACAATTTGAAATATCTTTACAGATGAGCATCGACTCAACAGTGCCAAATTGTGCCTAATTATCCTCACATGTATCGCCGAGGTAGGATAAGCTCATCTTCATTCTGTAAAATAAATTGTACGAGGGGTATTTATTTATTTTTTTGACCACTCTTTTGTGTTCGACAGGACCAATATGCTGATGCCTTCCTTCATGATGACAACATGAATTTTAGAGTCACTCTACACAGAATGGTGAGTTACTAAAGTGGGTTATGGTATCTGGAGTTTGGTAAAAATGTGCTTATGTTCTATTTGTTTTGTCTTTTTCAGCCCATGAGGCACAGGAAAAAAACAATAGATAAGAACATCCCTTCGCGGCCTCTGGTCTGTGCTGTCTTAGGTATGATAAACGTTTACAGCTTTGACTCCAACTCAGTTCAGTGTCATCATCCATCACAACAGGCAATTGAATCTGTTTTTAAGCCGCATATTGGCTTCATATTCTCTGTCTGTGTCTGTCTCAATTTTCCAGATTTGATGGTGGAGTTTATTGTCACTCACATGATGAAGGACTTTCCCATGGACCTATACATGTAAGAAAATGTAAACATTACACAGTAGTTATGTTTCTCCCCAGCTGCTCATGTGTGTGTACTCTGTGTGCAGGCGGTGTGTGCAGATCATTCACAAACTCCTGTGCTACCAAAAGAAGTGCAGAATAAGACTACACTACACCTGGAGAGAGCTTTGGTCAGGTGAGAATAACTAAAAAAGATTGTTGTGTAACTGTGTTTAGCTTTGATATGCCTTTTTTTAATTTATCTGCTTTTAATGTTGATGTCGACCGCCTCATCCTTTTTGAAAGAAACACATGTCTGTAATCCTGTGTGTGCTGATTAAAAGTGCCTTTACAGAACAAAGGCACTTTCCTTTTATAAGCCACTTTTGTTCTGGGAATGAGTTGCATGATTGAGATTTGATAATGAGCCTCTAAAGAAAGCACAATCCATCGTGGTGGCTTGCCTTAAGCCTGGTCAACACACAACAGGATAATTTTTTTGTGCTATAATGGCCTCATCGCACTGCGTCTCATTTCAATGCAGATTCCTCTAATCAGACCAATAACCCACTTAATTCCCAGAATAACCCAGATCTTCTCCCCCTGGTGGTGATAATGGCATACTAGGAAACAAGACTGGAGAGAAAAATTATCCAAATTAAAGCAATAGACTTGTTTATCTTGTTGCAGTGTTATGGTGCCAGCTCGTGTGTGAGGCTTTTCTTGCACTTGCATTTGTGTTTTTTCTGTATTAAAGGGCTCAATTTAAAATCCCTCCTTCTGTGTTTCTATTATCAACTTTAATACAAATGCTCGTCGAGTGCTGCCAGATGCATCTGCTCATAAACGCTCCAGATCATTTTATTAATGCGGGGTTGTCTCTCTGTACACAGCTCTCATCAACCTGTTGAAGTTCCTGCTGTCAAACGAGACCACACTGTTGTCCAAGCACAACATCTTTCAACTGGCATTACTGGTGAGAAGCACACACTAAATAACATCCAGACAGGAGGTGGACATGTCATGTGAGAGAGGGGCCACGTACTTTGTCAGTAGGGCAGCTTGTAGTCGAGCTTTGTACATAACATTACATATTTCAGACTAAATATATTAGTTAATAAATCTAATACTTTGTAAAAAAAAAATGGGTGTTGGTTATTGTAGGTTTTTTTTCTTGTTGAAATTGACTCCTGACTCTGTCCGGACATTTCCAGGTGGTGAACCTGTTCAATATGTTTATAACTTATGGTGACACGTTCCTGCCCACCTCCAACAGCTACGATGAGCTTTACTATGAAGTTGTACGAATGCATCAAGTCTTTGAAAACCTCTACTGTATGGGTATGTAACAAAATCTAATCTTCATCTTAAAAAAAAAAATCAAGATTCTTTTATTTTGATTATTTCTGATTGTTTTAGATGATTTGTAAAATAAGGGGCAGGTCATAAAATACTAGTCTTTTTGTTTAAATTTATTTTGTTTATTTATTTATTTTTTTGTGTGGTTATGTTTTGTGGCCAGAGTGGCATGAATGAAATGAAAGAAATAATAAGTTTATTTTTAATTTTGACTTTTTAAAAACATTACATTAAATAACTCCAGACACCCCCATAAATTCCCAACCTGCATCTGCCAGATAGAACAGCTCATTGAACATAGTCTGTTCAGCAGTACCATCTGAGAGGGCTCCTGTTCTAAGCGTTAACAAAATGGCAGGTACTTTCAAAGAATATCTGGTTGGTGATTGGATTTGCAACCGCAGTTTTATCCAATCAGAGCAGCGCCATGTTGTTTATGTTCAAACCTAAAACACGCCCAGACTTGTTAGTGCTGCTACACAATTGGACACGACGTGCGTGCGCAGTTAAAACAGTGTGTTGTAGAGCTGTTTGAGATGCATTGAGCTTAATCTTTGATCTTACAAAGATCAAGATGTGGTGTGAGCAAAAAGCAGAGCTTATTTAGCTTTTTCCTCAAGGATGTGTGGCCCTGGGTTTGTATTAATTACACATAGATTTATGCAAATGACCCACAAGTAGTTTAGATTTTAAGCACGCGTATAGCGCTGCTTAAGCTCACTGCAACAGGATTACTGTAGAAATAGACGTTGTCAGCTCATCAATGAGGCTGGTATCATTAAACAGTGGGTTTTTTTGGAACTGGATCAAATAAAGGTTGTGGGCTGCTGCGAAGAAAGCTACAACAAGAACAAACCACATGTTGCGCATCTTGTCCAACAGCTCGGGGTCTAGGAGGGGCTTTACTCCTCCAGCCTTCCTCAGCAGCAGTAAAGGTGATTCATGCAAATTAACTTAGAGACTTAAAGACAGGAATTATGGAGGTAAAAATAATAGCTGTGAGATGTCTCAGTAGCTCACAACATCTTATGGTTACAAAATACTCTAACAGGCAACATCCTAGACCTTTTTAAATTGTTGCCAAATTTGTAACAAAAACACTTGTATAATTGTATGATTATGTTAACTGACTATATTCTCTGCTTTTTAGTTTTGAGAGTTTCTACCAACACTGGCCAGTGGAAGGAACCAGCAAGCAAAGTCACACACGCCCTTGTGAACGTCCGGTAAAAACACATGCACTCACATACACAGCAGAGAAAGGAGAAATCAGACAAGTCTGTGATGGGAAAAGGTCAGAATACTGTAATAGAAGGCTTTGTAGTTTATGATTTAGATTTTTTTTACCCTCAGGCCTGTACCTTTTTCTATTTTTAGTCTTTCCACTTTTCTTACATCCGCTTCTTTCTGATCACTTCCTTTATCTTAATACGCGTATACCAAGATCCAATATGTCCTCCTTTCCATTTCCTTCTACTCTAATCTCCGGAGGTCACCCCCGCTCAGAGGCCCCTAAGGAGCTCATACACGATTGGAGAGTTTCTTTAGGGATCCCTCTGACCGTGAAGCTAACCTATCACAGTTCGAGCTATTCAATAGAAGTCACAGTAACTTTATAAAGAGTGGGTTAAATAAAGAGACGCGTACAAATAACCCTGAGATTATGTTGGAATTAACTTAAACGTCGGAGCCAATTCTTTTTCCCTCCTTCAGTGCAGCTCTTCATAAACTGACCTCCCACACATAGATGACAGCAGATTTATTGTCGCCAACATTTCTGTCTCGAGAATTGGTTTGATATTGATACTGAATAAGTAATTAAATTTCTCAGTGAAGATAATTGCATCACACATATTTGTAGTATGAAGCCGTTTATTTTACAGACATGTTGGAAAAGATTGATTTACATGTGAAAATGTAGTGTCTGCAAAGGAAAGGAAAGCCAGGTATTTAGATAAGCCTGTATTAAGCGTAATTCTCATTATGTTGTTTTTAATTATTGGTGCTTTTGTTTATTTTTTTTATTTGTAGGGCCATCATAAACCATTTTAACCCCAAAGATTGAGTCCTATGCAGCTGTGAACCACATCTCTCAGCTGTCAGAGGAGCAGGTAAACACAATGCACTCCACAATCCTCTTGAAAGCTACAATGTTCTTTGGGTTGGGCTCTGCTGGAACGTCACTCACGTCAAAATAATCCTCTTAATTTTTTTTAGTAGGTGGTAGGATGGTACTTGGAGGGTTTGGGGTTTGAAAATAATGCCAACTTGTGACACAAGACCCATTTGTGTTATGGTCAAGATGCAGTTTTAGCAGAATATGATAATGTGATGTCATAGGTGTCATTTGCATTTATATGATAATACCTTGACTGTGTATACACCTGTATGGCACTATTTGGAGACTAGGTAAGTTTCCCAAAGCTTTTATTATTATTTATTTGTTTCATGTCAGTAACGAGACTGGACCTCGAGCTTCATTATAAACCTTTATCTTTCATGTCATATTAGTCACTAGTGAGAGAAGGTAAGCTTCCAGGAGTCCTTTTTAATGGCCTGATAAGAGAGTGATTGATTCAGTCATTATACCCTGCAATTACCTCTCTGCTTTTATCTGTTAAATTTATTCACGACACAGAGAAAGCTTGGCTGTTGTTTGGTGGTGATGCAGCGCTGAGCCTTTATGATTTGTATTACTGATATATTTACTCCCTTCTAATTAAAGTCACTGAAGTTTGTAGTAGAGGCCTTGGTGTAGCTGTTGCATAATGAAAACACAGTCTGAATATAATGTTGATTTTGTTTTCTAAATTTTGGTAATTTATTTGTTTTGTAAATGGGGGATGACTTATCAAAACAAACGATTTATAACTGTTGATTCAATCATTAAAAATTTAAAGTAGTCATGAACCATACACTTGTTTTCCTCCTTAAAAATTATTACAGTGGTTAAGTTTTCATTGAATAGTGGTAATTCTTTTTATTAATTCCGCAGCAGTAATTAACATGATTTATATAAAAACTACTGGGCTGTTGTGTCAGTTAAACAAAATTTACAGCCTGAGCATGTATCAAAATCATTTTCTTTTTGATCGACTCATGACTCTTTAAAAAGAAGCCCATCCATTTTTTACCTTCTATGTCTATCCTGCTCTTATCTGTTTAAAATGTTGTAAGCCTTGGTGAGCGCTTGTTCATTTTACTCCATCTGTCTTTTGATGTTCGCTCTTAAAAGCACACATACACATGCGCTTTGTCACGAGCAAAGTGATGGTAAGAGATGGATGGCCTCTGGAAACATGCAGCATTAAATTGAGCTAGTGTCTGTCTTGCAAACTGTACTGGAGTAGATTTAGACAAAGGTGCATTTGTGCCTGTGCTTTAGATAAACACACTAACACTCATGGAGAATGCAGAAAGCACAATGTTTGTGTGAGCAAAATGCTGAAGCAAACACTCATGATGCCTGTTTTTTCTTTGACAGTGTGTAATTAAAGGTAGCGTCTTATCTATTTACCTTTTTTTTTATGTTCATCATAGCTCATTCTTTCTCCTGTTGGCATTTTCTCTGCCCAGTGGCAGTGAAGAAAAATTTGCCGTACCGCTGGAGCATGTATCTCCCAGAAAGGGGAAGGTGATGAAGGGCTGTGAGGGAAGAAGCTGAGTAGATGAGCTTTAGTGTTTGAATAATAAGTGGATTCATTTTTCATCAGTCTACTGTACCATCAAACATTAAATAAAAACTGTGTTTAGTCAAGGCTGAGCTCCCAAAGGAGATACATCTGTTCAAAAAAGTTAACGCAAAGGCATCTGGACTCAGTTTTCAAGGTGAAGACGTTTTGTCTCTAATTCCAAGAGACTTTTTCAATTCTGAGATCAACTGGTAGGAGAGCTGAGCTTTATCTCTCGGGGGAGGGGTTTGACCTGAAACATAGTCGTTACCTTGAAAGGGCAGTGTGACTCCTAACATTAGAGTCAGTAAGGCTCAGGTGAGTCGTTAGTTTCACTGTTCCAACGATTTAAATTAATTTTAAATGTTAGATTTAAGTACATACTCATGCCTTATCATTGTTTTACAAATTAAAGTAGGCACCAGAAATATGATAAAAATGTGGTCGGTAATGTTTTGGGCACAATAATGAGAAAATAATAAATAAATAAAAAATAAACAATACGTCTTTATTAACTTGTTTTAATAAAAAGCTCTTGCTGAATGTTGGGCTCAGTGTACAATGTTGTTAGACCCTCATATATTCCCATTAATAATTATGTTGTAATAAATTATTTCAAATGTACTTCATATTTTAGTGCACAGTGAATGATATGGGTATTATTTCTTAGAGTTTAATGAGTTTAGACAAGCTGCTGTAACTCTCCTCCAGGACGTCCGGATCTAAAAACAACCCTTTTACGTTCCCTGTTAGGTGTTGGAGGTGGTACGAACCAACTATGACACACTGACACTCAAGCTACAGGACGGTTTGGACCAATTTGAGAGATACTCTGAGCAGCCCAAAGAAGCAGCTTTTTTCAAGGATTTGGTAAGGAGTGGGACAATGGTACAATGTTTTTTGGGATGTTCTGTCTGTAGTTTTTTCTCATTTTGTGAAACAATATAAAAATAAAGCATCTATTGTCTATCTAGTGTCTATCTTTTGGTTTTCCAGGTGCGCTCCATCAGTCTGAACGTGAGGAAGAATGTCTCTCTGAACACTATGAGTCAGGACATCCTGCTCAGAGAGTTCTCCACTATCTCCTGAGATACTTACCCATCCGTCTTCTTTCCTCGAATGGACAGACAGTGTGTGGATGTAGACACTAACGTTGACTCTTTCCATAATTCCTCTGAACTCATCTTCCTCTGCCTCCCGTGAGCGCAGCAGTACAAACTTTGGCTGGATGCACCTTCATTTAAGGAAGTGCACTGACACATTGTGTGCAATCTGCAGTATTGGCTGGACTGTTAAGTGACACATCGGTTTGAATTTAAGGAGTATTTTAAACTGGATTCTTTCCATTTTCTCCAAAATGTTTCCAGTAATGTTTGTCCTAACAACACTGACAATGATGAACTTGAGCCTTTTTGAGTTTAGTGATTGAATGGCCTCTCAAAGAAGTGTATTAGTCCTGGTGAGTGCTTGTGTGAATGTATTTTTATTTCATTATGCTGAGGAGTAGAACATTGTAATTAAGTCTAAAATACTCTGAAGTTGTGAAATCTTTTACCTAATCACTGCTGTACATAACCGAAAGTGTCCCTCTACATATTAATCTGACTGTATGTGTTTAGACTATACTTAAACATACAAGGTTGTGGTTGTTGTTGGTGTGTCTGAGGCTTATTCATTCAGCCTATTAACATCTGCTTAGCTTCTCACTTTTCAAAATGTATCCTTTTATTTTCTGATGGGAAACCAACTAAATTATGCAATATTCTTCAAGTGTAGTGTCTTATTCTTCCCATTGCTAGCTCTTGTAGGTATATTTATGTATTTTTAAATAAAAGTTGGTTTCCTACTCCTCCTAAACTTGTTAAATCTTTGATACATACTTTTACAAAGTGTTCCGTCTGAAGCATTGGGTGTAAATATCTGACTTGTGATGATTACGGTCTGCCTCTTTAGTAAGAGATTCTTAACTTTAAATATAGTCTAATAAATATAGTGAGTTATGTACAGAAATGTATATGATATTATTTTGATGTTACAGTCAATACCATAGATTCTATAAAGGAGTTTTCCAGTTTGGATCCTGTTAATAATTTTCAGTATCTTTGTGTAACCTAGTCTTGCTGAACAAAGTGCATTTTGACTTTGACTTTGCTTTTTAAATTTGTCTGTATTTGCAGAATATGTAACAATAGACACTTTTCAAGGACTCCAACAGTATACTATCCTCATTGGACCCAGCGCTGCCAGCTCCCTGTTTGTGTATTCTCCGGTAACATCCTCATGTGCTCCCTCTTCGTCGCCTGTTTTCCTCTTCTTTGCTCTGAGGGTAACTGCAGGCATCAATCACAGCTCATTATTGGTTATCTGTCGGCTCCACTTTTCAACCTGCAGCGGGACTAAACTTCTCGTTAAACCTCAGCGGGAGATAAACACTATTGATACTGAGATTTAAGGATCCCACAGCACATAATATATTCCAATACTTCTCCAGTGTATTCCCTGTCTGCCCCCGTTTCTCTTTCCAGTCCTTTTCCTCTGGTTTGTCCCTCTGGAGGTGCTGCGTTATCTCATCCATTTTTGTCAGTCCCATTGCAGATTTCCTTTCAGCTTTGGCTCCTTATATTACCTTTTTTCCCCTTCCAGTAGCTGATAGATCCCTTTTTTCTATCCATCAGGACATAATCCCACGCTTGTCTGACTTATTTTTATTTCCAACTAAAGGACCAATTATTTTTTTCTATCTGACATTTTATAAACAAAAGCATGTAAAACACACTTATTAACTGTGGTAAGCAAACAAAGGATTTAAAATAGGGGTTTGAAGTCAGTGGTATCACCTACCACTTAACTTTAAATGACAAAACACAATGAGGATGTTAAAGCCTGTGTTTTTTGGCCCTGAAGGAGAGTGGCACATTTCCAGGTCTCTTTCATAAAATAGTTGTATCAATTGCAAATAAGTTATCTAGAGTCTTAATTTACAAACTAGATTTGCATAAATATCCCAAAATCACCTTTAAACACTGACAATGAACTGCTTTAGTGCATTTGCCAGACTAAGTGCAAATGCATTAAACATAAACTCCTCTCCACTGGGCAAATGGATGGACATCTTTAGTGGTACTCAAGGATGATATAACCATAGACATATAATTAAATAAGGTATAGGCCTCTTTGTTTTACCATATATTTGCCATATTGTGTACTGTATTTGACTATACAACAAGTGTAAAAAGCTGAGGTGCATGGTTCCAAATGTTATTTCAAAACTGATTAGAAAAATATCATTTGGTAGCAGCTTAGCAAAAATAAAGGTTTGTCATAAATCACATTAAGTTGTTAAAATGTATATAGTATCTGCTAATAAATGTAGAATAGGCTTAGTCTTCTGTATTGTACTGTCTGAATAAAGTATCCCCAATACTTAGACAAATATTTTCACAGTGGTACTTAGTGTGCCATTGAGAGCCATTGCCCTTTAGTATAAATAGTATGGGAGTAGTCCAAAGATGAATATAATTAAGGTCTATGTGCTTCCATTCCTGTCTCTGTGCCAGCAGCTGTTCATTAAACCTCACATTCATGCAGCCGGACATCAGATCTGACAGCTTAAACACTCTTTGCAAATATATTTTATTTATTTTATTTAATGTAACCTTTATTTAACCAGATAGTCCCACTGAGATTACAAATCTCTTTTGCAGGGGAGTCCTCGCCCCAATGTGTGTTTTGGGGGGGACTGTTGTAGGCTACATGTTTTTGGTTGTAGGGGAAACCGGAGTACCTGGAGGAAACCTACGCAGACACAGGGAGAACATGCAAACTCCACACAGAAAGGCCCTGCCCTGGATGGGAATTGAACCCAGGACCTTCTTGCTGTGAGGCAGGCGTGCTAACCACTTTGCCGCAAAATGAATGATAACCATCAACTTTTTATGTAAAATGTATGACACGCATGTCTCACAAAACACAGACTGAATCTAATGGATTTTTACAAATTATTAAGTTTATAAATTTCTGATTGGTAAATGTTAAACCAATAAATCCTCCTGTGATCTTCATCTGGCATGTGTTGCGTAATTAGGGTTTTAACTAATTCTCAGTTCAGGACCTTGTTTTTTGTTTGTACGGTATGAGCGCAACAGCTCAAGGACGCTGAGCTGAGCATTGATCTGCACACAACTCCTGTCCACTCAGCTACAGCTGTTCCAAGGTGAGACCATCACTCAGCTACTCCCCAATGCCCCTCACTCTTTCTCCTCCTCCTCTATCTCTCTTTTCTCGCACCAAAACCAGCTCTTGGTGAGAATCCCAGACGCTTGTCACTGGCTAAGGTTGTGCGTAAAGATGTGAGGGTGCACACCGACGCTGAGGAGGGCGAGAAGAAAAGGGGAGGAGAGCGTGTTCAATTTGGATCCAGTCAGAGCGAGAAGGCACGCGTCGACACAAACTGTGCGGACACACTCGGAATATGAAGAGTGTGAAGTGGTAAGTAGACCCAGAGGTGGTCTGCTGAACACCGGAAACATGAAATCCAGGAGTCAAGACCGGAGTTTGTCAGACTCAAGCGATCTGGACAGGTCCCATGACCCGCTCACAGGTAAGAGCACGTCTTTAAACCTTCTACCTTTATTGTTACATCTGTTACAAGTAACTTCAAAGGTTGTCATAACTTTGCGTAACTCGAATGATCAAGTTATTGTCTAAAGAAATGTTACTAAAAGACAAAAGTACTTAAAGTATGGTTTATCTGTGAACAGCCCTCCAGTTCAGAGTTGATTAAATATTAAAATATTCAGAACATGTTCAAGTGCCCTCATGTAAATTGAATAATTGTGTTTATAAATATTGATAAACAGAAACAGAGAAGATTGTTACTAACCAAAATGCTAATTTAATTCAAGTCAGTGAATGCAAACACTTACATTACATTACATTACTGTAACTGTCACTATCAATGCAGGAAAAGCCTAGCTCCCTGCATTTAGGACTTAATGTTTGGATTACACCGAGGCTTGAGATGGACAGTCCAGGTAAGTCACAGGTAACACAAAACAGGTTGAGCTAATAAATGATTAGATCAGTATATTCAGTGTGTATTATAAGTATTTGTGTGACTCCTGAATGTTTTCATCAGTGATTGTGGTCTTTGAAAATAAAGTGAGGAAAACGTACAGGTGAGGATTTAGATAGAGTAGGTGTATTGCTGTCTAATGTGTCTAAAATTACACATGTCGCTCTGTGCATTTCATTAGATGAAAGAAGTCACATTCTCACTACTTCACGAGTGCTTCAAAGATAAATTTCCAAGCCTCTCAGGGTTTGCTTTGTTCTGTCTTTGTTTAGTAAAGTGGTTTTATCCCTAAAAATAGACACAGTTGTGCATAAAAATAGCATATTTTATGTTGCCTGAATAAGACATTGTACTGCTGCGCAGTATTTGAGAAGAGGTGTCATTCAGAGGCTTTATTTAACGGCTCTAGTGGTTCTTCGCGCATTATTGGCAATGTGATATCCATCAAGCACCGGGCAAACCAAATGAACAGGTGCAAGGGCAGAGAACATTTAGGACACAACACACACAACCCTCTTCATTCAAGAACAAAACACAATGATGTTCTTCAAGTGTTCTTCAAGTGCTGTCAATACTGAATCCTAAACCACAGGAGCTGGTTAAGACTTAGCTTAAAACCAAGCTTAAGTCCAGCTGCCATGCGCCAAATGTCATTGCGTTTACTGCTGTGCTCATACATTATAGATACTCAATCTTAGCCAAGTCATCACTTTGTACACCTCACATGTCATTGTGATCTTCCCTGACGGCTGCTGTGGGTCTGTTTATGCCACAGGTCAAAATACAAAATGTGTAGATACAATATGATTTTAGTTTGGGCTAGCCATATTGTAGCCATATTGTTGTGTGTTTTGGAAAAAGGCTGCACTTCAGGAAGGCGTGGTATAGCAATCATTGTTGTGTAAAGATTTGTCTTTAGTCTGAGGCAGGTTTATGGTTATGGTTTGTAATGATTAGGCACACAACAACTTTGTGGATATTTTGAGTCTTAGAGCTATAATAACCATTTAAATGTTGCTGTTTTAAAAGATTGTTGTCACAGCTAAAGTAAGACAGAACAGAATGTTTTCATCCACATGCTGTTTCAGGCACAAAAACTCATTAGGTTGAGGTCTGAAATTCAATGTTCACATGACAACCATTTTTAATAATTGACATAACAGACGGCATTAACTTCCTCTGTTTCCTGAACCTAAAAAACAACCAGTGTTATTCTTTGTAAAGAAAAAACAAATTGTATACCTTTTGTAGTGACATGATATTAAAAAAATCTCACCATTATCAGATAATCCCTGACAGATTGTGTTGACCCAGGAGTGTGTAAATTTAAATATGTTTCTGTGTGTACATGGTTTTGATGAAATGTGCGTTTATAATCTAAACCATGTCTTTCTGAGGATTACAGTTAAGTACAGAGACGGTTGCTGGGGCAACATTATCTTACAATGGTTAGCTCAGAGCTGCCTGACCCTCCTAAAGCACTGTGACATCCCAAAGTAAACAGAACGTGCACAACAACCACACACAACAGTGTGCATGACTGTACATTCAAATGGGGCTTTAATAACAGAATTAATAACAGCTACATTTATTGCAGTGTTAAATCTGAGCTTGCCACTAAACAAAAAGTGGCTGGTGTATGCAAAAAAGTACAGTAAATAGACCACACACTGAGGACAGTGACTGGTCAAGTCAGCTCTTATGATTATAACAGGGATGAGGGCTCATGATTGTAGATGCTTTAAAACACAGTTATCCTCTGACCGGTCAGCAGGTCTGTACATACAGGTCTGTACATACAGGTCTGTACATACACGTCTGTACAAACAGGTCTGTACATACAGGTGTGTACATACAGGTCTGTACATACAGGTCAGTACATACAGGTGTGTACATACAGGTCAGTACATACAGGTCTGTACATACACGTCTGTACAAACAGGTCAGTACATACAGGTGTGTACATACAGGTCAGTACATACAGGTGTGTACATACAGGTCTGTACATACAGGTCAGTACATACAGGTGTGTACAAACAGGTCTGTGCATACAGGTCTGTACATCTTAAACACAGTTATCCTCTGACCGGTCAGCAGGTCTGTACATATTTAATTAGACAATTGTGAAAAACGTCAACAGTAATTTTGTCACAGGTTGATTGTTCAACTGTGATTAACAAAAAGCACTTTGCTGTCCAAAATATTCAGGTACATAGAATAGAATATCACTTTATTAATAAAAAAAGAGGAAATTTATTCTACTTCAGCACAAAAAGATCAAAGAACAAAATAAAACCATTAAACCAGCCACCCAATAAATAACTTCTACATACTTTAAAAGTACACAATCAGTACTCTTATAGTTCAGGCCCTATCGTACAGTCTCAGACTTACACCTGGGAAGGGTCCGTCTCTGGCAGAAGGGGCTCGCTCTCAGCCAAAGTTAGGTAGGGTTATCCCAAATCCTGTAAATCCTGTTGGCTGGGATTGTTTAGGGGCAAGTGAATAACTGTATTATGTGCGTAAGAGTAAAGACTTAAGCCTCACTGTAAAAGAAGACTGGGTCGGAGCAGCCTCCAAACTTCAGCTCCTGAAGGCTGTGGCCAGACTGCAGGGGGTTAAAGTGCTACAAAGTGGCACCAGGGCATCTGAGTCTATGCTTTGATGATAAAAACAGGCTCTTACATAAATGTGTTTATTATGTTATGGATGATATCAAATACCACTGCACTTTAAAAATCCTTTGAGGTATTTATCCACAATTGGTGCCAGAGGAATGTCTCGTCGCATAAATGTGTTCATACAAAGTGAGATGACTCTTCAGTCTTGATATTTTCAGTTGCAGCTGTGAAAAAAGTGGGAATTTAGTCATTAATAAGAGCCTAGGGTATTGATCTGCTTAAGAGGACATTTGTAGCCATTGAGTCACATTCAAAGTCAACACAGAGGCTCATTACAAATGAGGGCACCAAGCAAACAACTTAAAGTCAAGGTGATTTGTCAGCAACTCCACCTACCAAGTCTGCTTTGCACATTTTATTTGTTACCCCAGTTCTGATAAAACTAAGTTGCTTGTTGTTTTTGTGCTGCATAGAGCGCTGTTAGTTTTTCCACAAGGGTGCAGCTGCTGTAGGCCTTCTTGGTGACTTAATGAACACTTCTTCAGAATGAATTGTGTCAATGATTTCTCCAAATGGGATATTTTAAATAGACAAAGATGCACAGGGCAGTTTACCAGGGCCTATTACCATTTTTTATTTGAGCTTAAAATTGTCAAATTGAGAATATATAGACATTTACATAGCAGCAGGTGACTCTTAAACCTGCTTCATTCTTCACTGTCACTTGTGTTTATGCACTTAATGATGACAGATGGACCTGGCATTTTGCAGTGTTTTTTTTACAAGTGTGTTATAAGGCTCTGAAATTTATTGGTATAGTTTCTAACTTGGACAGTGGCTCAACAGTTCTCTCTAGTGGCAGAAAGGACACATAACTTAGAATCCATAGTTGCATTATTTAGACATAAAGACACAGTTTGTGGAGGTACGTGGAGTTTTTTTTTTTTTTTTTCATTTCAAGTCAGATAATTCTCATTGCATTACAACAAAACCACATTCAAACAGATATATACAAACTAAAAAACAGAAAAAGGAAACCATTATAAAGTAAAAGGACATTAGCTTTTATTTGAGAGGGAGACATGAAAAAGTGAGCTCTCGCTAAGACCAACTGCCGTCCAGCTCCTCATGAATGACTATGTTCTGACTCAGTGGTATTTCTCTTTGTCGGCCTGGGTTGAGAGAGACTACAAAACAAGTTGCCTCCAGGAAGTTAAGTTAGAGGAGGCACAAATAGAATTGTGGAGCATGCAGCGTGTCCTCTGATTGGACGAGAGGAGAAGCATGTTGGGATGGAGAGGGCTTTTGACTAGTGGGTCATTTGGTGTGAAGCTGTAAGACCAAAGCAGGAGCAGACAAAGCCTAAGGACAAGCGTGGTTTCAAAGGGCAAAGAAAGACGGCCTCTGCTCTGAAACTCATAACAGCATAAGTGGTAGAAAATGAATGAATATGGTTGATAAACTGTGATTGGTGCTGAAAACTACAGCGTTGTAATCCGTGAATAATCTTGGACATTTAGTGTGTGTTTGGCTTTAGAACTGTACATGTTCAAACATCTCTAGGGTCACAGGTCACACTGAGTCAAAGCCAGATGGGTCTCACCTCGTTTCGTCTGCTGATGATGGACAAGTTAAGGAGTCGTATTTGGCTTAAGTCCTGTCTGTGAGCACTATGTTTCTAATCTGTGCTGTGATTGGTTGTTCGCAGGTAATCCAGCGTCTAAACCCAATAAAAAGACGATAAAACAACGCTTCTTGAAACTACTGCCTTGTTGTGGCTCTGGCTCCAGGCCTTCAATCGCTGAAAGCAAGTCTCTCCCACATTTAACAGTTTCTTTATATAGATCTCAACATCACACAAATTCCTAAAGTACTAATCTGCGTATTCCTATGATTTCATGATGCTAACCCTCTTGTAGGAAGCATAACAGATGAAGGTGAACTGTCCACAGTGTGTTACAGACCAGAGGGACTGGACTGCCTCGTGCAGCAAACTAACTTCAGCAAGAAAGAGCTGCAGATTCTCTACAGAGGATTCAAAAATGTCCGAGGAGTCTTTCAGCACATTATTTATTCAGTGTATCCATATTCAGTATGTTCATGTTTGAGTCACTGTGTCTTCCTAAAATCTACAGGAGTGTCCCAGCGGTGTTGTGAACGAGGAGACCTTTAAAAGTATTTACTCACAGTTCTTCCCACACGGAGGTCAGTCTAAAGGCAAACTCGTATTTGTCACACAAGCAAATGAAGGCCATGTTTAAGCAGTCTGTGCTCTGTACTCCAGACTCCAGTATGTATGCACACTTCCTGTTTGATGCCTTGGACACCCATAACAACGGGGCAGTCAGCTTTGAGGTGAGATATGTATTTCTCATCTTCATTAACCTATGTTCTGTAATTAGATATTGGGGATAATATTGTTTCATCCATGACTATCAAGTCTCCTGTCAGTATTAAAAGTGTCAGTCTTATGTCAGCATGTTTATGTTTCCCTGTAGGACTTTGTCATCGGCCTGTCCATTATCTTAAGAGGCTCCACCACTGATAAACTGGGCTGGGCTTTTAATTTGTATGATCTCAACAAGGATGGCTGCATCACCAGAGAGGTACTCACACTAATACAAAGACCGTTCCTACGCATCTGTGTCTAAAGGCTCTGTAAGATTATACTGTTATTGTTTTGTGTCCAGGAGATGACTGACATCATAAACTCCATCTATGACATGATGGGGAAGTATACCTATCCCTGTATAAAGGACAGCGCCCCGATGGAACACGTCGAAAGCTTCTTTCAGGTGAAAAACACAAATTATTCCTGGTATTGGCTTGAATTGAAACATTAGAGCTTTGTCAAAATGCGGCACAGATTGGATAATGTTTTTTTTTTCTTTTTTTGCATCACATTTGCAGAAAATGGACAAGAATCAAGACGGTGTAGTGACAATTGATGAGTTCTTAGAGACATGTCAAAAGGTCTTACATCATAAACATTTTGGATAAGCACTTTTTTCTTTCTTTTCTTCTGACTGTAGATTTGAATTCTCTCTTTACCTTTAGGACGAGAACATTATGCAGTCCATGAACATGTTCGACAATGTGATGTAAGGCTCGACAGCTCTGGGCATGAGCCTTTCTATTGGAGCACCTCTACAGGGAGCCCTTCCTTCTCAGTGTGGACACAAACAGTGGCACCAAGATACCAAGCATAACTAATATCATTTCCCAGAACGGAACCACTTTAGTGTTTTTCCTTCAAATGACCAGACCTAGACCCAGACGGTGGAAGAACAAATCAAGTCTGCTAACCTGTGTAGTGCATGTAGAGAACACTAAGAGACTGAACGCTTCTGAAGTCTCTAACCCAGCAATAACCTTATGTCACGTTATTCTTATTGTTTCCGCATGTGCGTTACTGTCTGAAGAGACGTGCTGCTCAAACTGCGACTACACTGCCCGACACACTCTAATATTTTATTTGACCACCTTTAGCACATTCACTGTGGCATTGTTTTAATAAGCTCTTCTTCAATGTCACAACATTTATTTCCATCCAGAGTTGCATTGATTTTTCACCAAGATCTTGTATTAATGATGGGAGAGTTGGATTGTTGCATAAAGTCTTTTCCAGCACATCCCAAAGATTCTCAATGGGGTCAAGGTCTGGACTCTGTGGTGGCCAGTCCATGTGTAAAAATGATAGATGAGGAATTGTGGCATCATCTTGGAATATGGCCGTGCGTGTCATCAGGGAAGAAAAAAAATCCAGTGATGGAATAATCTGGTTGTTCAGTAAATTCAGCTGACCTCATTCTTTGTCTCATAACGTTGCTGAACCTAGACCTTACCGACTGCAGCAACCCAAGATCAAAGCACTGACCCACAGGCTTGTACAGTAGGCACTAGGCATCATCACTTCATCCGCCTCTCTTCTTACCCAGATGCCCCATCACTCTGGAACAGTCAGTCTGGACTCATCAGACCACATGACCTTCTTCCATTGCTCCAGAGTTCTTTTTTTTTCTGATGAGCCTCACTGACAAATGGTTTTCTTAAGGCTACACAGTTGCTGTTTACTCCTAATCTCTTGAGTTCCTTTCACATTGTGCGTTTTTTTGGAAATGCTCTTACTTTCACTATTAAACATAGCTGTGAGTTGTTTTTATCATTTTATTTTTCTCTGACCACACCATCCTTCCAGTTTTTAATAATGCGTTGGACAGTTTTTGACCCAACTTTAGTAGTTTCATCAATCTCTTTAGATGTTTTCTTTGCTTGATGCCAATAATTTGGCAAAACTCAACTTTCCCAAATGTGAAATTTCAAGTCACCCAACACATATAGCATTTTTAATATATCCTTTATTTTTATTTACCAAAATCTCAGTAAAAACTCTTATTAGGTAGAAAGGCATATTTCCCAGTCAGTAGTGTTTATGGTAGGTCCACCCCAGACTGTTTATAAATCACAAAAAGCACTTGACCCACACCCAAGTGACTGCTAAGTCCATTTATAAACCATTACAACATTATTCTTAACATCAAATGAAAAACAAATACTATCTCAAGTGATGACAGAAGATGCTGGGATGGCCCTACACTGCTGTCAACTACACGTCCTGTGGGTATATTGCTACTGATCTGTGCCAAAACAGAAATGAGACGGTTTCTTTAAACCTTTTACTGACTCTGTCCTGTTTGTCACGGTGGAAGAAGCTAGTGTCAAAACTACAGTATAGACAGCAGAGTGTGTTACAAAAGCATCAAAAAGAGAAACAAAGTGGTGAACAGGTTTTGTTCTCTTTTTGTAAAAAAAAGAAAAAAGGACGCTACAGGATCTTCATCACAAAATAAAATCTCTTTGGCATAGAATACCCACCCAAAAGCATTAACTCACACACACATACCTACATACACATGCACACACACTCTTAAAAGGCTCTCAAACCTACAAGCATTATTTTCAGCTATAATCAGCAAAATTAGGCTATAAAACAAGGATGAGCCCTGTTAAGATTAGAGTCCTGCACTCAGTAATAACTGCATATCTTACATTAAACAGAGACCACTGGAAAGCTCTACTGACAGCTAAATTCTCTTTTTTATCCCTCTCAGCTCCTCCATTGTCCTTTGGGTCTGAAAAATACAAAAACAAAAACTTCAATATATGCAACTTTAACTCAACAAAATCCTATACGACTTAAACACAATTAGAATACACAAAGAAACTTGCTAACCTTTAAAAAGGAGGGTATGGTTGTCTGTCATATTGAACTGGGTACTCGTCATGCATAACATCCATGCCGTCAGAGGCATGTCTCCTCCATAACCTCCGTAACCATCCAGCTCTGTTTAACAGACAACATTAGATTAGATTTAACAGTGCAAACATTTAGTAAGACGGGGTGGCTTAGCTTAGATGACAATTAAACACATCCAATTTCTGTTTATTAGATAAGTAGGTCAAAAGGACAGTCATTTACTAATGTAGGTTCAATAAAGAGGTAGAATAACTACAGCAGTCAGCTGCTGATCCTTTTTGCCTTGGAGGCTCTCTGCTCAAACTAGGGACAGAAAATACCAATGCCATAAAAGGAGAAGAGTCAAATCGAGGAAAGGAAGGGAATTAAGAGAAAGATGGAGAGATAAGGAAAGTCCAAGAAGGATTAAAGTTAGAAGACAACCTGAACTTTAACTACAATAAAATATTGCAAAATGTGGATTAAGGAGTAAGTTTGTGTTTTAAATTGAGGCAAAAGTATTTAACTGAGCCCGTCTAAAATGTTGATTGAATTATTCAGTTTATAAGTTGTGCTGTCAAGCGATGCGTTCAGCAGATTACAGCCTGTTACAGTCACTCTCTACAGTGTAAAGAGTGACCGGGTGCTGAGGAATGTGCCGAAGTGCACATTTTATCAGTAGTTACTCACCGTCTGCATATGGTCCATCCATTGGAACAGCGTTGTGAGCCTGCAAAGAGGTCATTAGAGGGCAGCAGTCAGTATAAAGTCAACATACAGTTATAAGGACAGCCATGAGTATGATTTTAAATGAAAGAATACAGGAATAGTGCTGCAGTGAAAGGTTTAGTCCTGGCACTGAAGGCGCTAAACACTCACCATCTCCCAGGCGGCAGGGTCGTGTTTGAACAGGGAGTGTGTGAGCTCCACAGACACACGCTTCTTGTAGTCGGAGTTCTTGTCCTCAGAAATGCGGAAGAGCACTGCAGCAGCATAAGTAGCTGAAAAGGAGAAACCACATTTAGCAAATGTACAAAAATATAGTCCATTTATTAGTTTACCACAACTTTAAAAGCTGTGGTTGTTGCTGGCTAGCGGCCAAACTCAACTGTGGAAGTAGGGTTAGGAAAGTAATGGGCACATATTACATAATCATAATACTGTCTATTTTTAAATCAGACTTCAATATAGACATTACAGTTTTTCCAGTCCTAATTACTGCTAAATTGTAATTACACAAGTATTTTTCACAGTTTCCATGAACTACAAAGATATTGTGGACTAGACTGTAGACTGTGGTTATCAGTGCAGTGCATTCAGACATAACAAGAGCACTTGACTTTGTGACTTTGCACTTATCGACAACAGTAAAAGCAACATTACAGGAAGGCCATTTCAGAGCACTCTGATGTCCTACCAATGCCCTCATTGTTTGAGTGCAGTAGCTCCATCAATGGAGCTGACGCGCCCTCGCTGTCGATTATCTCGGCTGATGTTTTATCCAGAGCCAGCTCACACAGGACGCCTGCAGCCACACGCTTCACATTGTCCACTGGAGAGTAAAGCAGCTGGTGGGAGAGAAAGAGTGTCAAGTAAAGTTTGTGAAAAATAATCTTTGAAAACAAGTGGGCTTTATTATTATCAGGTTCTAGTTACCTGAACAAACAGAGGAATGGCCTGAAGATTAGCGATATCTGCTCTGTTAACAGGATCTCTGGCCAGTATGTGCAGAGCTCCTGTGCAACCCTCCACAATCTCCTCCATTCTCACTCCATCCTGAAACAAACATGACGAACTCAATTAACAATTCACTTAAATCAATTCTTACAAGCCACTAAACGCCAGCTCAAATGTAATCACCAAGTGCCTGTGTATTTAGTCGTGTACCTGGTATGTCTGCTGGCTGGATGAGTCGTGTTTCTGTGCGTCCTGGTGGGCTTTGAGCAGCAGGTTGACCAGACGGGGGACTGCTCCAGCGTCTCTAAGAGGAGCCTGGTTCTCTGGGCACAGGGCGAGGTTACGGATCAGACCCACCGATGCCTTTAGACAAAAAAAAACAAAAAACAAAATTGGCCTTTCATTACAAAATGGTTTCATCAGCTCATTTACACCCCGTCCATCTTTTCAATAGATTCTCCTTTAATTTTGAATTGACTTTAAACTTCATATTGTGTTTCATGTCTAACCTTTCCTCCCTTTTATAGCGTACCTTAATGACAGGCCAGTAGTAGGGCTGGTTGAGCAGCTTGACAATGGCGGGGATGCCATAGTGTCTCCTCACTGCGTTTTGTGCCAGCTCGGCATGCTGGTGTCGTGACGTCAGGTGGCGCAGAGCACAAACAGCTGGCTCTGTAACATCCTCTTTCTCACCAGCTCGCAGGATGGCGTGGATAAGAGCCTCAACACCATTGGTTTGTGTGACCAGACTTTTGTTATTGGCGTTGTTGCATGTGAGGTTGGAGAGGATACCAGTAGAGCAGGTGAGCATATTGAGGTCATCTGAGCTAAGCAGGCCAACCAGCACCTGTAGCAGGCTGTCCATGCCCTCCTGAAATAAAAAGAAAAAACAGATAGTTAGTCCAAAAAGGTAAATAACATTACTGCTGCAGAACAGGAAATAGAACAGATGCCATAAATCATAGAAGTGGAAAAGACCTGTTTGGTGGCAGCATCAGAGAGGTTTCTAAGAGTCCACAGGCAGTTCTGCATCAAACGCTGACTGGAGCCTGTGAGGTGTTTACCCAAGGCCTGCATCCCACCTGTAAGAGACCGAGAACAACTAATTCATTGTGCCGTCCCGGTTATGCCTTTAAATTAAGCCACAGCTGTTCAGGTGAAAGTGAAGCTGCCAGACTTGTATGACTTAGTGGTTCACACAGGTGTGTGCACACAGACACTGAATACATACCAGCCTCAACTATGGCGGGTTTGTTACTGGGACACACAGAGAGGACTTTGAGCACTCGGCTTGTGGTCCACAGCAGCTTCTCGTAGTTGTAGTTTCTCATGATGTGAACAAGACCCTCAGGACCCCCGTTGGCCAGAATGATTAGCTGTAGAGAAACATCAGTACATGTCAGTAAGGAGGAAGAAAAATAAAAAATTTAAGCAAAGATTATGGTAAGGATCGACCAATTCAAATCCGTTCCGTGAAAAATGTCAGTTAATATTCATACAATTAAAGCACTCCCACGCTCTTTCACTCAGTGCCAGCTAACAAACCATTATTCTCATGCCACACCCAAAACACAACACAAGCACACACACGCAGAACAGCCTGAACAATCTCAAATTACTTGCCAATGTAGCCATGTACACGCCATTGAACTGCAAGTACCACAAAAAAGTCTAACATATGCTCGTTCACACATACCTTGCTCTCCTGGTTGCCGTAGGACAGCAGCTGCAGACAGTCTGTGGTGATAGCAAGGAACTTTGGGTTGCTCTTCTTCAACAGTGGAACCATCCTCTGCAGGCCATCAGCCAGACGCACAGCCATTTTAGCGCCCTCCTGGTGCAGCAGCAGGTTGTGGAGTGTGGTGATGGCGTAAAAGAGCACTGACTCCATCGGGGAGCTGAAGGGTTCAAATGTGGTCATAAATAGTGACTAGTTTTAGTGTCACAAATGTACAAATGTAATAAAATAAAACAATTTAGATAGAAATGGAGTTGTGCAATTCTCTCTGCTGTACCTGAGCATGCGTACTAAAGCAGGAATTCCTCCAGACTTGAAGATGGAGAGCAGGCCTTCTCTCTGGTGGGACAGGTTGTGGAGGATGCTGGCTGTTGCGCGTGCAGTCTCCATGTCGCTTGTGTTCTGCATGGCCCTCACCACAGCAGCCACCATCTGTGGGGACTGCATCAGGGCTCGGCGGGACGCTTCTTTACGTGTGAGCTGGTTGACGATCTGCGCTGCTTTGCCGACCACCACCTGAGAAAACAGGAGTTCATCATTACCGTAAAAAAGATTCAGACATTTGAAAGCAAATTGTGAAGGAGGATAAAAATGTATACATATCATACACATGATTTTGTAAACCTTACCTGGTCCTCATCATTGAGCAGTTTAGTGAGCTCAGGCACAGCACGCGTGGCCAGTTCGGCATCGTCCTGGTAGTTAATCAAATGGATGATGGCCGTCTTGAGCATCTGTGAGGGTTCTGCCAGCCGCTGGACGTTTGTCATCTGGGACGCATCCGTCTGAGTGGACAGAAGAGTTGTGCCTTCCTCCAATGTCTCAGGAAACATGGCAGCCCGGACGCGTTGGGTTCTTGTTAAAGCAAGCTGTGCCTCCAGATCTTTTAAAAAGTAATAGGCTTCATGAGTTATCAAAGAATTCCCAATTACCTTAGTCTTTGTTAGCACTGTATTCAGATGTCTCACCTGGGTTATCCCTTGCGACAGTGGTGGTCACGGTGTAGTGCTTACTGGTGGTGTATTCGGACCCATCATCGTCTCTGACGGTGGTTGCTCCAGACTGGATGCCAGAGTCTGCGCTATACATAGTATGCTGCCACTCTTTCACCATATCATCACGCGCACCCACTGCCAAGCACAAAGAAAGGCCATTATGAAGTCTTCAGTTCAACTCATCAGGTTCAAGAACTATAAGTTCAGTTTAGTTTTGTATGAAGAAAAGCCAGAAAACAGCAGTGCAATGTTTTAACAATGGTGGCTTGTACGTTCGATTATTTGGGTTGGACCTTGATTAAATAATCTAGATCTTTTGTTTTAAAAGGAAGTTGCACAAATACAATACCTGGAAGTAAAATGTTACAGAATATTATGGTACATAAAAATACCTTAGCATTTTGCAAAATTAGTAACAAGAAAAGTTAAAATATGAGTCACTTACTTTGCATTGCCATCTTTGCAAATCCAGTTAAAAATCAATGCAGCACCTAAAAAACAGAAAACAAGTTAGTCTTCTTCCCCAAACACACATTTTAACAAATACACAGTAAATATTGCAGCAGTCCTTCTTGTGGCCTGACACAACAAGTCTGTCATTGAGTTTTTATACAGTGTAGCCAGAGGATGACACAAGACAATCAGGCCTCCTCTCTGTGCACCCCGACCTGAGCCTGACGAACCACCACGACTCATGAGGGAGGGAGGGCAGAGAGACAGCTGTAAACGAGAAATGCTGGCCTGCCGATGTGACCCTTCACCCTTGGCCTCCACCCATGCAACCGTGGGAGCGGCCTACTGCTGACGCATGGCAATAAGGAACCTGTCTGTCAGGTTTATTCTCCAGTGGCTACATGTTTGAAATGACAGAAACCACCAAAATAATGTGAAATACTTTCACATCATGACTAAAATCCCACTCGTCTTACTCAAAGGTTTATCAGAAGTCTGTCTTATCTCAATAAAAACAGTTTTATCATAGCACTTTCGATTGTGCAACTGCCCTATACAAACATTTTCTTTTCTCATTCATTTTATTAAACTCTTGTTCCTTGTGAAAAAGCTCCAAACTTACACAAATGATCTCTAGCTGAACATTTCTGTGGCATGAGTGTTTTTTTTAACCACAAAACATTTTGCATGTACAATAGCTGCTCTCCACCACATGACAATACATCTACTGTGGTGGTTCAAGTGATTTCAGATGTCTGCAGTGTTGAGAGCTGCTGTATTGTCTTACCCTGCTCTTACCTCATTCTATACAAAAATATTTAGTAAATTAAATAAAAAGTAAATGATTGATAGTCACCTGAATGACATCTTACACAACAGCAAGTACGTTTGTCAACTCCTAATAAAACAGCTCTGTGCTTAAAGCCAAGCTGCTGGGATGGCAGTAAAAATTAATAAGCACTCTCTGTCACTGCTCACTGGAACAAACCCATAACTTATCAGAGTGCACAGTACTAACCAGAGACAACTAAGCATTAGCTTGTCTCTCTGTTTACCTTCAATGGGGGCTGTTGCCCGTGTTGTGTGCATGAAAGCACCACTCCCTCTAAAGATATGTTATATTACAGCACAGCCCAATTGTCCCCCGCAGGCCTTACACTGTGTGTGGCTGTTTTTTTGCATCATTTATTGTGCATTGTTTGTGTCCGATTACAAAGAAAGTATGCACTTATTTTGAATTGAGTGAATGTACCAGCAGGTCTGAGTCATTTGTGCCAGTGTCACAGGGAGCAGCTCCGTTTAGGAGAAAGTCTGGCAAGCCCTCCTGCAAGACCAGGTCCCACAAGACTGTTTATGCTTGCAGCTACATGCTACATTCAGATAATGCAGTAGCTCATCAAGCCAGATAGAAACTTTCACTGAAAACACATTCCTACCTTTGGTAGGTCAAGGCGTGGTCTCTTTTGTTTTGTAAAAAACATAAGTGACTTCAGTTTATCTTTGTCATTTCGACAAACATTAAGAAACTAAAACCATGTAACTATGCTGATAAAATGTACAACAGACAGAAGTCATAACAGAGTGCTTTTTCCTGATAGACACTACAAGTTGTCAGGAACAGTTTATGTAAGCTTTGTTTTCTGGGCGAGGCAGCGAGTTCAGTGAACCGTTGCAATGCCATGGCACGCCCCACATATCACCTTGGTAACCAAAACTGCTCAGTACAGTAGGGGGTTTATCTCCTGATCCATCTGAAGCAGCACTGAGTTTCACCATTTTTGATTGTGGTCAAGAAGGAAAAACATTATTTCACAAGTAAAATTAACTAAATAACACTATCATTCTAAATGTTACAATTAAAATGTGGCTTTAGTAAAGCTTATCACAGTCATTCCGTGCTGATGCCAAATTGTTGTCTACATTGTGCACTTCAGCCTGAACTTTGCTCGTTTCCAGTTAATGACTGACTTCCTTTCACTCTCCCTCTCCCTTATGTTACCATTTACATTACGACTAACATCCACCTCCTAAACATGCAATTAAAAATGGCAGCCACACATTTCACTCCAACCACACTCTCTTCCCACTGCTACATTAAGCTGAACTTTCTATAGTTGACTTAAGGCTTCTTTTACCAAAACCTCAACTTGTGCAGTAAAACCAAGAATGCACATCAGTGGAAACTGCCTGTGAATAAGTCCCAACAGAAAGTAGAGATGAACACTCTCGATGTTGAAACACAAGTGTGATATTTCACGCTCATGTAGCATATTCAGTTCACCTTGTGTAAAAACTGTACTGGCTCGCTCACTGAGTTTTAAGTCAACTGCTGAAACTTACACGCTATGAGGGCATGATGACTGGGACGCTGTGAATAACAGACACACAATACAAGAACAAACCACAGTCTTGCCCCCACAGGCATGTCATAAGGGAGTGTCTCATGAGCAGTGACAGACTCACTAAAAGGGAGTGGCTGAACACTGTGTAGGTGTCTTGGGTTGAGGTTGAATACAACTAATGCTTAGACTGACTATCAAATAGCTCTGACATATATTTTACCATATACTCATGAGGCCTTTGTGCTCAGGTATAAGTTATATGTCTCTAGGCCTGTCCAAGGTTTTAAGAAGCCTACGAGAACAGAATTTTAGTCAATTGAAACCTGTTACAATGATCAGAAGCTATGTTCCTTCTGTGATTGGCTAATGTCATGTTTAGGCTGACATGTAAATAAAGTAGATTATGTTACATCTGTAAAGCTTGCCGGACCATCTGCACAGACACAGTATCTGACATGTAGTCTGGCACCAGGCAAGCACTCACGCACATGTATGTCCCCTGACACGCAACACACACTGCTCTCAGTCTGAAGCCTTTCCCAAATGACTTTAACACAACATGCTGCCCTCACAGACCAATCCTCCAGACACACTAATGGCCCCGTCAACCAGCTGAGCCCTTGTGAACTTTGTCTCTGTGGATCTTCTACTCCACTTCTATACTTGGCTTCATGCTCCAAAGGGGATTGATTAACACCCCGTAACCCTTCTGGTCACAAGACCACACTGCCCTCATCACCTCGTCCCATAGTAGCTGTTATGGTAGTGTAACGGAGAGCTATTTGTTATAAATCAATATGGCTGGATGTAAAGTGGTGCACAGCTATTGGATTTATTGTGGTGGGTGACAGGAAGTGGTGGTCAACATTATCTGATTGGCCAGCACTGTCCTGCTGCCCGCTCAGAGAGGGGAAGTTAATTTTGGGAAGCTGGGCTGCCACTTCACTGTGACAAACTTTTGTGTAGGCTGTGTCACAGTTATTTTTTCTCAAACGGCTTTATTCGTTTTACATTTACTTTAAAATGATAATTATAATAGCTCAACTCTACAATGTAATTAATATAATATCTATAAAACAATGTATATTTGATTAAATTACAATATGCACTTGTTTTAAGGATTATTTATTATAATATGCTGAAACTGTTGTGGACACATAGCTGTTCAAGTGTTTTATAGAAAATGTGTTTTAGGGACAAGAGGTAATTTTTACACAGTTTTCATAGAAGGCGTAGCATATGATAAGTTGTGGGCAATTGAGATAAGAATGAATCATATTCCAGAGCTGATACATGGTCTATTAATAATATATAGTTTCTCAATTGACAGACAGAGAAACGCATTACAAAAAGTTAAGGAAGAAACTAGTCTGCCATCTGTCTATTTTCCAGCTATTTTATTTATTTATTTTTTTTTTAAAAGAAGCCTTTCGCAATTGACTGTGTGACACACAGATAATAAATCCCAGACTGTAGCAATGAGGCCATGCCAAAAGCCCCACTGAGCACTGCTGGTGGAAAGTTGTGCAACACAAAATCTAATCTGAAATATGTAGCAGATACTGTACAAGAAACTTTCTTTTCCAACACAGAAACTGAATAAAATGTGCGGTAGCC
Source organism: Perccottus glenii (assembly GCA_024416835.2). NCBI lineage: Eukaryota > Metazoa > Chordata > Actinopteri > Gobiiformes > Odontobutidae > Perccottus > Perccottus glenii. Next base: position 23,746,845 of record CM044549.2, read on the forward strand.
AAAAACAATGGCCTCAGATGTGTCCGGTGACTCACTGCAGTCACTAATGAGCTGAATGAAGCCAGTGTTTGTTGGCGTTTACTCAGAGTGGGTCTGTGAATCAAAGGAAATGTGAGCCGTCTTGGAGGCGGGGCTTAGCACTAGTGGGATCACATTACAGCAAGCTGATAAAGAAATGGGGGATGAGTAAAACAGAATCTTATCCCAAAGTGCAATAAATCCTCAAGTGCACAGTAACAAAGTTCACAAAGTTGTACATCTCCTGGCAGTAATGGATACGTAAAGGAACAGTGTTATCAATGTTAGTAAAACTATGCACCATAAACAGAGATATCAAATAGATACAATGAAGCACTAAAATGGTGTCTGGGTATACTCGATTCTGGTAACGTGTTTTGACATATTTTTTTGAAAGACCAGTGTAGAATGCACCCTTTTTTTTTTTTTTGGTTGATGGAAAGAAAGGAAGATGATGAAGTAAGTTAGTGATGCGGACAGAGCGACACTGTGTGACTTTGTAAGGGATAGAGAGGAAAAGAGTAGCACCATTGTCCATTGACTGCTGCTTCAGTGAATAGAAAACTGGCTCTTAAGTGTCCCTCTGGATGCAACCAAAAGACTGAAGCACATCAAGATGGCTCTGTGCATCTGTGGGCCAAGTTCGGTGGCCAAAACAACATCCAAAGCCCTATTTAAGGGCTGACACAGAGTTGGAGTTGACAGTGCTATGCATCGGTGTGTGGCTGAGTGCTGAGACGTTGTGACAGATGATTAATTTTTCAGGGAGATTAGAGACAGAGGGAGTGGGAGGGGGTGCTTAGGAGAGCAGGACTGAAGCAGAAAAGGACCTTAAGGAATATAGAGCCTCTTTGGAGAAAAAGTTGTGCTGACAGGTTTAAATTCACAGTTGTTCATCTAAATGCAAATCTCAATCCAAATATAGGAAAGTGACAGAGATCTGAAAGAGGCAGCGGACTCTTTGGGCCAGCAAGCAAGTTTTAAGCAGTGATTAAATTAAACCCTATCATTTGCCCCACATTCTGCTGCTCCTAAAAAAGGTCTAGTTAAAAGGAGAAAGAAAAATTAAGAAACCTATACTTTTTTAATTGATTAAGTGTTCAATAAAATGCTCACAGGCAAAGAATGCTACAACACTCTTGACTTGGAGGCAGGGCTGACAGCAGCCACAAGCTTCAACAAGCTTTAGCTGAATTAAGAAATTTGGTTTCAGCAGTGACTAAATGTAAAAATAACTTCTTGCCGATACCTAACTAACAAGTAAAGCTTACCTTGGGATCCACTTCATGTTTCAACCACACCCACCCAATTAAGTGTCAGGAAGATGAGAAAAACACACAAAACACGACTCATTAAAACTCAACAAACAACTGTAAAAACAGGCAACCTTTAAAGTCAGCACTTAAAAAGTCTGCTTTGTTGTGGTTCTTGGGCTATTTTCTGCAGATTAGTGTGGCTTTTACAGAAAAAGACTTTAGAGTTTAGGTAGCCTTGTTTGACGTGACCCCCAGAAGTGCTGAAAGAGTATAAACTATATTTGGATGAGGTTTACCATTTTCATTTCCTCAATATTACACTACAACACACTAAAAACACAGACTAATTACTGACAGTTGACTAAAAACAAAACATCTACTAGTTATTTACTAAATCCAAAACATCTCTGCATAACAGGGAACAAGAGAACAGAGATCTTTGTTCTATAACAATGAATGTACTATGTGCAATAGAGGTTTAAAGACAAACATTGTTAACTAAACAGACATTTTTAAAGCTGTAAAACCTTTCTCTCCGACTCAAAACACAAAGACCATGTCATTAAAAGACAGAAATTCTATCTGCTGCGTCCCCTTATCCATGGGAACAGAAACACACAGCAGTGGGGTAAGCTGCGAAAACAGAGCAGGTCACACAACATGAAGCTGTAACGCAGCCTGTGGAAAGTCCTCAGTCAAGCACCACTGGACGAGACTGGAGTAAGAGTGAATCCACATAGCCAAACAAACAAAGAGGTCAGCATGTATGCCATATAGTAATCCCTTTGCAAAGTGTAGCCCTATTTATGAAGTAAAGGATCTCCTGGCCTCTTGCTCTGCTAATGTAGGACAGTATCAGGGAATTAAGCAGGAGGGGGAGATTAGCACCGTACTACCACAGCTGTAGCTGCGAAATCTACAGTAAGTCACCCCACAGCCGTCCCGCCACCACCCAACCAACCTTTTTCCCTGAGGGCAGACAGAACAAGCTTCTCAACTAGGGTGCAGTCTGCCACTGAACTGCCTGATGACACAGGCCCTGCTCTGCTCTGCTAGAGACTGACCTATTCAACCTGACACATATTGAATAATGCCAGCTGGACGCAATGGTCTGCAAATGAGTTTAATGTAATAAACTGTTTAGTGGTGCTCTGGGTTAAAGCTATCAGTTATTTAGCTAGAAAACTATTTATGACTGATTTAAACAGGCTCTGACAGGGGACCAGAAGTGATACTATGCTGAGTCAAACAAATGTATTCAATAAATTATTGAATTAATTAAACGGAGTAGGCTTAATTTAGTTGGCTGAAACATAAATAGTTTTTATTTTGGGGGTTATAAAACATAGAACAGTGAGTAAAAGTAACACTCTCAAGGAGGTAATGTCCATATAATAATTTTATCTTTACACTTTTCTAACTGAGAATGTCACCGAAAAGGATACAATCGCAAAATAAAAGTGAAGCATTTTGGTTAGGGATCATTTAGAAAACAAAGCATGTATGGAGAGTCCTAGTGATTAATTAGGACTTAAAACAGTTAAACCATTGAAGCCCAATTTTTTTTTTATATAAATAAGAACACAACAACCAAACAAACAAAAACAAAGCAGAACTAAAACTACGTCAAGCTCAGATCATCGGCAATTAAATTACATCATGGAAGATATGGTCAACACCTGGAGACTCCTCTGACAAGCTTAAACTACACACTAGGTCGACACTACTCAAATTTTTTTTTTTGGGGGCGCTACACATAACTGTATCAAACTGAATCTACTGCTCACAAACTCTTAATGTTCAAACTCACACTATAATCTTTGATTGAAATGTGCCTAATACTAACTCATTTATTTCGGCCTTTGCACTTGCACCACTAGAGCCTGGGGTAATTTTTCCCTTTCACCTGCCTCATGCATGCGCATACGTGCACGCGCGCACACAAACACACTTTGAGACTAAGAAAGTACGCCAAGTTCGCTCATTAATACAGTCAAACGTTGCGATAACTTTTCAGAGTGAACTAGTTTGGGCTTGTTATCAGGAATAACAAAGAAAAGTGTGTGTATGGCCGCCGGACATTTCTACGCAGAGTTGGGGTCGTATAGTATGGCATGCGGAAATGACAGCACTTACAAACTTGTAGCGTTCAAACCAGGTACCCTAAGAAATAATAAACCAGAATCAATCCAGCACAAAAACATACATTTGAAACAAAAAAATGGCAGCTAAAACTTCACGGAAAATAACACGAAAGCAGTTCTTTAAACGACAAAGGCGCAGACAAAGCAGTTTGAACCACGTCTTAAAAAGTAAGGTAAGCTCGTCAAAATTCCCACTTACCTTTAAAAACGCGTAATGCTTTTGTAAAAACCCCAGGTTTGGGTTGTTTTTTCGATGGAATCACTTTTCGTCTGAGTTCTCTCCGCAGCTACTGCGGGCGGACAGTCCTCTGAACAAAAATGAGTAAAACAAGCGTCACGTCAGGGCTGACTCCGCCCCCCCTGGCCGACCCCACCCGTTCCAGTACAGCCACGGGGCGCTCCTTCTTTTGTTGGAATCTACAAGTAAACCGTCAAAAACAATCTTCTTTAAGACTTGGTTAGAGCTGCTTATTATAGTAAAATATTTTAATATGAAGTATCAGACTACAGTATTAAAAAACAACAACATTTATTGCTGTTGTGTGTATTTAGGTCAAGCTGTTTAGTCAGTAGTCTTTAGGTAATTTCATATGAACTTGCATAAAAGGCATCAAACATTTACAAGCCTAGTTATGTTACTTATTTGTGTGTGTGTGTGTGTGTGTGTGTGTGTGTGTGTGTGTGTCTTCGCTGTTTGTGTACATTTGTTATAGAATTTTGTGTTTGCACCTGCATGACGCACAGCCACACCTTTTCCACAAGTTGAAACCAGACGCAACATGAGTCACAGTCGGGAAGCGATACAGGATCTCCAAAGAAAAAATCTTTTTGCTCATTGTTTCACACAAATATCACACTCTTACGTAGCAGCACTCTGTTAATCCTGGCATTACATGATTGGTTAAAGTTACATGTTTAATTTGTGAAAAATTACTACTTTGAGGTTAGAGCTGTAAAGCTTCATGTTTTATTTGAACTAATGTTGTGTGAAGCCTTTTGCTACTAAAGTGTATTATGAGAGCCTTGGCCTGACACTGGTCACAGGCTGTCCTTACACTATAACCTGCCCCAAGGGTAAAGAGAAAAGCAGAGCTGTGCCATTGTTGTTTACATGGGCCATTGTGTGTGAGTCAAAAGTAAACTAATGGACATCTCTGTAAAATAGCCTCAGGCACAATTAGCACTTTTGGATGAATATGTGTTGCTGAGGGGGTTGGTGTTTGTATAGGCTATATGCATTATAGGCCAGGACCATTATATGTCCAGGCCCAGGTCCCTTCAAACCAGGGCTGGGCAATTATTTTTCCACAAGGGCCACATTAGAACATGGGACTCTTGAAGACGGAGAACTCACTTATGCTCTGTAAAAACCTGTTTCTTTTGCCTATAGGAAAGATATTTACAGTTTGGATCATGTTGTTTAGTGTTGTATAGAATTAACTCACCACTGCAGAATATTGGAGGAAATGGAAAAATATATGTAGTGTTTAATCATTAATAAAATATTAGTAAATGCTTGGCGGGCCATATTAAACAGCTCAATGGGCCGCATGTTTGCCCAGCCCTGCTTTAAACTATAGGGTCATGGCTAATCTTAAATTCTCACAGTACCCACAGTTGTCCTTGTTTAGTTGACACGGGGTTGTTTTATGAATGGGGTCTTTGTTATTTTTAACACAGGATTGTCTTTATTTAGAGATTTAGCCAGAAATTAAAACACTGTGTTTGTGTGGAACCACAGCTGATTGTTGTACCCATTAGAAAGAGATTCTTGACTTTAAATTGAATGTATTTTACGCTCAGACATAGAGAACTGTGGAATTGAAGACTTTCTAAGACCACAGCTAATTTATTTGTGGCCTGAGTCAAATCACTAATTTATAGTTTAGACAAATTCCTGTTAAGACTTTCTTCAGCACCTTTTGTGATACTACATGGTTTGTTGGTGGTGATTGTCTGGTTCAGAGGGTTACTGGTGTCTGTTTGTCTGTCTTTGCTTCTGACCCTGTAACCTCAACGAACAGACTGTATCTCACTGTACAATCCAGTCTGACATGCATTCCAAGGGAAGGACAAGCTGATATGATGTCCCTGCTTCACAATACTGGTCTGTTTAGCTGTCTTTAGCCCTCTGCCACACACAAACCACAGGAAATGGGCCCATTGTCCTTGTGAGAGGAAGCAGGCCAGAGCAGACCACCACGTTGGATTAATGAAGACTGGTTAATTATTAATCATGACTTACAAATGATGACATGGAGATACTTTACTACTGTTGCCTGTCTACATGATGGTTGTTTGGCAAAATGGACAGTGGAGTGGCAAACAATCTCATGTTTTAGGCATGCTCTAATAATATAAAAAAAAAGATATAAGGGTTATTGTGAAAGGGTAGGATTTGCATATATATATAAATACTTTGTAATAAATACTAGTAGTAGGCTTTTCAATAAACACAACAGAGCTCTACAATTGTCTTTATCAGTTTATGCTATATCACATTTTAATTATTTTTTATTATTTAGTAGTCTTGTATTATTTTGCTGTAAGCTTCAGCAAAGTATGTAGGGCTACTTAATGAAGATTGAATTAACGTTTATTGCCAGTAGAGGGAGACAGAGTCGCACTGCTAGACCTGAGGTGTCGTGGAGTGTGCATCACTGTACATACTGTAGTGTCTGTGTACATTCTCAGGCAGATTGGGTTTCTAGTTTCTGTGGTTAAAATAGCTCAGTCTTTCAAAAACACGTGGATGTCTGTTGAGTGCTAGAAATAATATCTAATAGATATGGACTTTTAGTGGCAAAGAAAACAGACTCATGTCAGGCGTGTAAAGGCCAGTGGTGTTAATGAAAGGGTAGGGCATCTGCCTGATCCAAGCAAGCGCAAGATGAATTCACACATTTGTTAAATTACTGTTTAGTGATTGTCAAGGGCTCCTTCAACAAGTTACATAAGCACATGATTAAAGTTCGGCATAATGTAACCTGTTACCCCGTCACACACACGTACTCTCTACTGTATCAGATAAGGCAATCAAAATATCCATTAGTGTAATTTTCATGTGACCAGTTGCCACTTTAGCTAAGTACAGCCTTGATAAATTTGTCAGACAGCCTATGCATACAGCGTATACTCAACAAAAAGTGTATGGTGAGTTTTAAAGAGTTAATATGTAATGCTATGAACATTTTAAATCGTCGCCATCAATTATGTGATCTTTTTTATTTCGATGAATTGTTGAGCGTTTTAGGAGAAGAAAGGAACTACGTATCCCATGATGCTTTGCTCTGAAGATGACCAAATGGAACACACACAGAGCAGACCAACCTCTATGACAGCTGAGCACCAAGTTTGCAGAGAGTGAAACTTCAGCGCCGAGAAATGCGACCTTGACCAGCCATGATTGTTTTTAAAATGTAAGTCGTGCCTCTTTACGTGTTTTATGCGTCTTTTGTATATTTCATAGACCTTTTTTGTAGTATTTGTCACTGGCGTTAATTTCTGTCCAAACTTGGTCAGGGAACATTTTCATGAAGCTGCTGCTGGGTGGGATCTCATCGTGGGAAGAAATTTTGCGGTTTAACTTGACCCTAATAACTAAGCTAGCTGGTACATTTTCCAGCAGCAATGCCACTTTTGGTCAAGAAATATCTACGTGTTTAAACGACATTCCCGTTACTGGTCACTGTGTTTAAATGATGATGCTAACCGTCTAGCTAACTAGAAATTGTGTGATTTTATATATTTTTTCAGAACTCAAATCTAGGCAACATGTTCTTTTCTTTTTTTCTCTTCAGTTGTATAAAACTGTATTCCCACTGCCTTTTGAGCTTTATGTTTACACAAAATCCACATTTGTCAAGATTACAAAGGATTTGAGACAATAAACAGACAGGAAGGTGCAGTCTCAGAAAACAAATGTTGAGGTTGGTACTGAATGGCTCTTTTGTTTGTAATTCATACTGTGTGTATTCAGCACTGTAGCTTGAGATTTAAAGTATGAATGACGCTGCTGATTTACAGTACTGTGCTGAAGTCTTAGGCCATCATTGTATTTGTTATTTTAGCTATGTTTTAAAACTATATGAAATGTCAAAATTCTATCAGAAAATCACAGAAGTGTTTTGGTCTATGCACAATTCTTTTAAGAAGGCGAAGTGGCAAGTAGTCTGTTTAGTGTGAGCTCCCCTTATACCTCTTAATGGTTACTCTGAAACTGAAATTTAAAGTCTGAATACTGTAGATGTGCTTTTAGATGTTGTCTTCAGAAGAGGTCAGTGACAAAAACAGATGGTAACAGAGGAGATTTAGGAGCACCTCTGAGGAAGCCGGGGGGCAAGGAAATAAGTCTGTCTCCATCCTTTGTCTTTGGGATATCCTTTACAACCCACAGATGTCCTTTAGTCAGACGCAGAACTCAAATGTGTCATGAAACATGCAAGAGAAAACAATATCTAGATTATTCGAGACTAAAGACTTTCTGTTTCCTTTTAACAATGAGACGTTGATAAGGCAGTTCTGTGAAAAGGTGTCGCTTTGGAAAATGGTCCTTTGTTTTTTTGATTGTGTCTTGAGTGATGTCATTAATTTTATTTTGGCCTCTTGTGATATCATATCCACATAAAGAAGCAGCTGTTGTTGTTTTGTTTTGCTTGTATCAATTTGCATAGTGCTGCTTTTTCTTTTGTTGAACCAATAGTATGTGATTTTGTCCAGAGTATTCAGTTAAGCCAGATTTTATCGAACAGTGTTACCCGCTGTAGATATCATTATAAACCATTTACTGTGCTCAACACCATCAGGATTGAAAGTGGTAAAAGTACCACATGTGGTGCATTTGAAAAACAAAACAGTTCAGGTTCAGAGTTGCTTAGTTATTAATGACTAATTACAGTCTGTAAATGACTGACAGTAGTGCTGCAAAACAGACTTCACACATTATTACAGAGAACTATTTTGACTCCCAATTTGTATAATACTGGCCAGTCATGAATCTTTAAGTTTTGAGACTGATGCAAATGTCACCTGCCTCTGCGCTGCACAAATCCCATACAAGCAGTCAAACTGTGTCAGTCTACTTTTAAGTTCCTTTTATCTATCTGTCGGTTTATCTCTCAGTGCATCAGTTTCTGGCACAGACTTGGCATGTCTTCTAGTCTGCAGCCTATCTCCCTCCTTCTGCTCACCCTTTTCTTCTTGAGCCCCGCCTCACTGTTACTCTCTGTGCCTCACCCAGAAAGGACAAACACACACTGTATGGGACAGAAGCCGGCCGGTAAAGCAACACTAACAGCAGTTAGCGTTTAACTGGATGAGGACACAGTATCCTTCTTAAGCAGGACATCACATATGAAGATAGATACTTGATTTGAACAGTAAGTCCATTCACATTGGGTTTTTGACCTGTATAACTGAGACAATTGGTTAATGTTATTAGCATTGTAGCATGCTGTTACTGCTGTGCTTTTGCTTTGCCACTGGCTTTGGCACAGCTCAGAAGTTGGAAGCAAATAGTGATTACTCTCAGTGAAATAAACACAAATAATAGTATTGTCAGTGTTGATCTTGTATTATGCTCTTTGCCGAATTAGGTAAAATGGCATTGTTGTCCGCTAAAGTAATCTTATTTGTTTTTCTCAAAACCTCACAGCTGTGTAACTCAAGAGAATGTGTGATATTAAATAACAATGTGTGTCTTTGTGCTTGGTTTGCCAGGAGGACTTCGGCCTTAAAGGCCGAGCTACTGAGTCCTTCAGCAGCGGGCTCGGTTCAGCACTAACCTTTAATTGTGTGGCACAGAAGTTGTTAGAAGTAAGTTATAGTCAGATGTTTAGGCAGTTTTGTGTTTGCCTTGGAGCTGATTCTGTGGACACACATTGAGCCAGTGGCCTTTTAAAGAGAGAGTGACTGGCATTTTAGGTTTGGTAGACACTTTCTTTTCACGTGGAGGTCTTGATTTAGCTCCCCAGTTGTCAGGCCCACATTCTTGTGCACTTCAGGATCTTGTTGTTTCCTCCTCGTTAGACCTCCAGTTTAAAAAAAGAGCAAATATGGCATTGTTAATTCAAGTAGTTCATGCAATTAGCCCTATCTAATCTAGCCTTTCACACTTTTATGAAGCCACTTATTGTTCTGCTCTATTTATTTCAATAAATCTAAATATGTCATTATATCTCAGGCTTTGCACTGTACTTTATCAAATACTAAAAGTACATGTATTACAGTGCCATCAAAGTATAACTGTCTTAGTTATCTCCTTTTAACTGTAAAGACTTGTAATTGTTTATTGTAAAACATGTCAGAGCATTTGTTAATCTTGTCTGCGTGTAGCTGTTAATGTTTAACCAAACCATAATCCTAATCCATTTCTGTTGTTGAGTTGGGTGGGTCTTACCGGCTTTTTTACCGTAATAGCCTTCATTTATGGCAGCACACCTGCCAGATTGCCACATCAGTGTGAGCAGAAGGCAGGAATAAGTTTTAGTGGTGGTTTGCAGCGTGTTTATTTTTCCCATAGGCCACGACCACCATAGGCATTTTTTCTGGAGAGTTTATGTAAATGTTCTTAATAATAGAAAATCAAATAACATTTTTAGCTTTTATTGTTTGTGATTGTCTTTATTTTTTTGTTGATTTAAAGTGGGAGTAAATGATCAGTGTAATTACTGCCCTGTGTAAATGTCACAGAGCTTGTGAAGTGAGCAGCAGAACTAGAAACTAGAATCTGGCACAACACAGTTTCTTTGTAGTAGTTTAATGTTTAATTGTGCGCTGTCGTTGTTTAAATAAAACAATTGATTCATTCATTAATTGATTCATTCACTGTATCCAGATGGGCATTACGTAATTTTCCAGTGATGGAGCCATAAAAGTCTTGTGATGCAGGTGAACAGTAGGTGTGGGTAGCTTTCGTGCAGAGGCCAGTGTGATTTGTGAGTTGATGCACGTCAGCATACTTATCTCCACAGCAGCACTGAGCAAATTCACTGCTGGGTCACTTTATCCTGTCACTGATTAGCCCAAAAATTTAATTTATTCCTGCTACTGGTATAACCAAAGTGCAAGTAAATGGAGTGGCCAAAAAGTTAAAGTTTGGTCTCATGACTCCAAACAACTTTGTTCCAAAAGTTTTGAGGCTTGTGTTTGGGCGGTTTGGCATATTGTAAGCAGAATGTTTTGTGGCATTTGGTAGTAATGGCTTTGTTAGGGCCACTCGACCATGCAGACCATTTTTTTCAAGTGTCTACTTATTGTGCATCTTGAAACAACCACACTCCTTTTTTTCAGAGAGTCCTGTATTTCAGCTGAAGTTATTTGTGGATTTCTTCTTTGCATCTCAAATAATTTTCCTGGCAGTTGTTGCTGAAATTTTTGTTGATCTATCTGACCTTGGTTTGATTTAAACAGAATTTCACTTCTTAATTAGAGTTTGAACACTGCTGATTGGCATTCTCAATCCTTGGATATCTTTTATATCTCTTTCCTGTTTTATACAGTTCAATTACCTTTTCTCGCAGATCCTTGGACAATTCTTTTGCTTTTTTAAATGACTCTGAATACAGAAACTGGATGAAAGATGCAAGGGTCTGTCAGGAGCCCAGAAACTCACTGACCTTTTATTCACACACTGATTACAAGCAAACAGATCACAGGTGAGGATGGTTACCTTTTAGTAGACAGTCAAACCAGTTTGTGTCGACTTGTGTACATGTTATCAGGCCAAAATTAATGTAAACTTTTGATCAGGGTCATTTGGGTAGTCTCTGTTGTCATTATGTTTTAAAGAGTAAACACAGTTGTTTGAAAATAAATGGCTTGAGAGAAAGAAAGGTTTTTGTGTTATCATTAATATTCTCTGAAAAATTGCCAAACAATTCCAAATTCTGCCAGGGTATGCAAACCTATGAGGACAACTGTGTATAAATATATAGGACAGGAAAAAGGGTGAGAGAGAAGAGAATGATATTGAGGGTAAGGCACCCCATATCAAATATTCTCAAAAGGTCTTGTGGCCTTGTAGGTGTGTAATACTTAAATTGAAAGTATAATAAATAAGCACACCACACTTTATGCATGTTTCTGCTAATTATATTCTAACATATGATGCAAAACGAAGTGAAACTGTAAGTTCACTTTCATTCTAAGCCTCTACCTGTGTTGTGTTTAATGATTAACTCATATTGAAACATTTCACATGATATTAAGTCCTTATTACATTACATTTCACACTGTAAAAGTCCCATTGTTCTGATATTGATCAGTTTGTGATCAACTGACCCCTCTCATTTTTCCTTAGCTTATACAATGACCGAGCTGTTGAAGCTTTTCTTTTCCCAGTGCCCATGCCTCGTATGGGCCCCCCTCCTTCATCTCCCTTTCACTTCTGTGTGCCTGCGCTCACGTACACTCCCTCCTGGAAAGGCATTGTTTGCACAGAGTACCAACCACGCAAAGCTTTTCAACCACCCTTTGGAGGGCCATTCAGGTCTGGTCCAGACTCCAAGGTCAAAGACTGTTTTTTTTTTTTCATTGTGTTGCAGTTTGTCTTTACAGTTGATGCAAGGTCAATATTTTCTAATACTTTAAAGAAGCTATGATACCATCTTAAGTCCGTGCTTGTTGCTGTTAATGAACACAGATCCAGGTCTAATCTTTGTGTTTATGAAAATTAATTACTCAGCTGACAGTTTTTCTTTTGGCTCCCTGCCTTGCACAGTAAAAGGACACTGATACAAAGGAGAAGGAGGCGGCTAATAACCATGTCCCCAGTGTAACCCCTAAATGGTTGACAAGGTCTTGCTTGGCTGCATGGTTAACTACCCAACACTGCTGTCCACTAAGCGATAAATAGGAGCTGACAGAGGCCCTCAGTGAAAAGCAACAACACACCTTTTACATACATTTTATTGCTGCAAAAACAAAACCTTCTGCTTAACAATTTTATAGGTTTAGAGATAAGTGTATTCTGAACAATACATTTACTGACTTGTGATTGGCCTAATGAGGTGGTCTTAGTCAAGCACAAGTGCAGAGAGGGTTAAAACGTTGGCAGCAGCACTGGGACACTCGGCTGATTAAATAAAGTGGAATATGGTGCAGAGGCTTAAAAACTGTTGTGATGGCGACGGCTCAAGATAGTGATAGTGACATTAAGAAGGTTGCGCTAATCAGCTGGGTGCGTTATGGTGTGTGCACAGCTGCAGTCCTGTGTCTATACACGTGCCAGACAGGGTTGCTATGGCTGTTGCTTTTCCGAGGCCAAAGCCTTTGCCCCTTGCATGGCATGTTTTATTGACTGCAATAATTGATCTCATATATCAAGTTGCAGTAACTCATAAAGCCTCCATTTTATGACAAAAGAAAACACTTTCTTTAAAACTAGTCTGACTTAAGTCCTTTTGTATATATGGTGTGTTGTAACCCTGTAACAGCTAATATTGCATTTGAAGTTGGCAATTTATAATAAAAATAATACATTTTAGTCCATTCATATCTTTTACATCATGTGAGGTTGCTGCCACTGAACTTGCTGTACAGCTTTTTTTAAATTCATACATTGTGCTGCTTCTAATGTTCTGTATATAAACCTGATCTGTTTAGAGCCTTAGGCTTTGGTAACTCTAGCTTTGTGACCTGAAAACACACTGAAGATTTTAGGCCATGCTTTGTTAATAGCAGTCAATAGTTTTTTGATCAAACAAAAAGGTTGGATGAATGATCACTGTAATTATATCTCCTACAAATAAAATTAATCTGGAGGTCCTGTTGTTAAATGTAAAACAATAAAGATCATATGGCCTTTGCTTATATAGACTATATCAATCTGATTATTATATTGAAAAATTTATAATGGATGAGTACTTGGTAGGTCTCACGGAGCCACAAGGCTATGTCATTGGAACTGATATAATATAATCTGTGTTTTGATAAAGACTGTAGGATAAAAATAAGTTATCATTACTGTATGAGGTCATGAACAAAACCACACTGCTCATGTTCCTCCTTATTGTTTTTTCTCTTTTAGGCTTCTCTAATCAGGTGCTGATGCCTTGGCAGGCCTGAGACCTCTCTCTGAGCTGTTCCTGTAGCAAGACACTTACCACCGTGTTTACCTTCACACTGACCTCTCCAGTCCCGGTCAAGCTGTCCTACTCTGCTGCCGCTGTGTCCTCGTCTGGTTGTCCCAGTCCTCTTTCTCATTCCCCCTGGCCCCAGCAGGCCCACCTGGACTCCCACTCAGCCTTCTGCCTCCATGAGGGGCGGGGGAGGGAGGCGGGGGCCCTTGCTCTGGGCCCCCTCCCTCTTCAGCTCAATGCATCAGGTAACCTCAGGGACCTCGATCAACCTCCTTCTCAGGATGTGTCCACTCTGACAGGTACACACCCACTATACAGTAATTCACCCCACAATTTATCACCGAGAAATAAATCAGACTCTAACTGAACAGTCTTTTCCTCATGGATTAACACAGTGGAGCATAGGCACAATACAGACTATATAAGAGCAGCAGATTAAAGCATCCTGCAGGTCTTTGAAACTGACACTAGAGGGCATCATTACAGTATTAATGACAACTGTTCTTATACTGTTTGCATTTCTTAACTCAAACTCATCTAAAAATTTCACAGACCTTTGTTCAGACCTACCAGAGCTTGAGATTGTAAGCCTCTTGTCCGAAGGCCAGCCCAACTACACTCTTCGAGCAGACAGTGTGTTTGGCTACGACAATGATGACTGGCTGCACCCCCCTCTGGTGCCACCTGAAGTCGTCCTGGGACTCACCTGTGAGCAGATCGAAGAGACCCTCAAGTACTTTTGTGAGTCCTTGCAGCAGTTCCTTTTTGTTCATTTTCAAAGGTGTCATGTATTGATTGATAAAGCTGGTGACCTACATGATTACTGCCCACTCTTTCATTCAACTTTGGTGTCCATTGTTTTCTGTACAAATCGCATAAACTTCAAGTTTATTACATAATTATCTTACTTGCAGTATATTTACAGTATGTGTGCTTGCTCTTAGTCTGGACAGTGTTTTCTCACATTCTTTTGTTCATGTGATGAATGTTCCCCCTTTCATCAGTGCAGGTTTTATTGCACAATAGACACAATATCACATTTCTGTCCTGGTAATTGCTGTTCTTGGTGTATGTGGTTTCACTGTTGTTTATTTTAGATAAATGCTTTAATGGTAAAAATACACAATCATAAACAAGAAAATGTGCTAATCCTCTGTGTCGAGGCGATGATGTTTTTAGGTTTAAAATGTTTAATGCAGAGAGAAAGTTAGGATGCTGAAGGTATTTTGTCTGTTTTTCTTCAGGTTTTTGAATCTATATTGAATACATGGTTAATTGCTCCAGTGTGTGAATCCTAATCCCATTTGTCTCTTCCACACTTAACCAGCCACATTTTTGAGCCACAGACTTCAGATGCCACAAAGCCGATTAACCTGTCACTTGGCTTCCTAAGCATTTTCCGACGGAGCTGTGTGGATGGCATACCTCACAATTTATTATTAGTTACATGTAGGTTGTCTACCGTAGACTAGTAGCTGATGGGAGATTATGCTTACATATGTGTTCTATTTAGCTGTATTTGTAGGAGCTACTGTAATAGTCAACAATCATGTCCAATGGTTCTTCTGCCAGTGAACGAGAAGTTACTTAAACTATTTAAAGGAGATACTTTCTGACTTCTGTACCTCCAGATTAAAGTTCATTGGCAGTATGCAGCGCTCCAACAGACTAACCTCTGCTCTTTCATGCTGCGCCGTGCTGCAGCAGCATATGGTGCTAAAATTGTAGAATCCAAACCCTTTTTTCTGGTTTGGTGACAGGAAATAGAAAATAGTTGACTCTTTGTTTAGTTCACTTCATAGTTACCAACTATAGATGAATATAAGAGAGTACACAATAAGATTGTTGATTCTGATGGCCGTTTGAGTCCAAGCCAGTTATGGCATTTTACATTTAGCATTTCACTGGTAAACCACTTCCAACTAAATACTTGAAAGCAACGTGAACTTCACCTTAATCCTATTCTACAGTTTTGTACTTTTGTTCATTCCTTTTGTACCGTTTCATTGCAGTTAAAGGTAAGTACACAGTTCAGAAGAAAATATTTATTTTCTCTTTGCATGTTATTGACTTTGAGGAGTCTGACTGATTGTAAAAAATAAATGAGGGGTTAATATTTGATTGTAAGAAAGACTTGCCAGTGCAGTGAGAGACAGACACAGGGAGAAGAGACTGTGTATCCGCTATGAGCACAACAGCAGAGACTATCATTTATTCTTTGCTGCTGTTTATCAAAAGAAAACTCTGTGCTGCCTTGTCCTTCCCTTTCTCAATCCTGTCCCTAATCCACACTGCCATCTTGCCTCCCTCAGACCCCTGTGAGGTGGGTGTGTCTGTGTCTGCAGCAGTGTTACGCAGACCCTCGCTGCATCAGCCCGCTCTTACGTCTGTGCGGTGCAGAAGAGGAGCCATTGGTGGGACTTACCATGTTGTATTGTTGCACAGGGTGGGTGGTCCTAAAGCTGCATCTTTATTACCTGCATCAGCTTTACAAGCCAGTCTTATCTTTGGCTAAAGGCTATTTGTAACATGGTGCAGTGTTCGGAAAATGACAATGTAAGCTGCAGCATCTTGATTTCTGGATTGCATTAAGTTTCTTTCTCCAGCCCTCCTCCTCTTCCTCACTCATCTCTTTACCCGGTAGTCCAACGTGGCCAAGTGAACGGAGGCAGGCATGACGACAGATGGCTCTTACAGTGTGAGGGATTACATATTAGCGCACACACACACAAGAGTATACAGAGAGCCTCACGTCCACAGTTGTTCAGTGTTGTGCCCTCATAACCACAAGTACACATGGAGCACACAGCAGAGAAGCAACGTCTGAACTAGGATTTTACCTGACAGACAGTGAAGAGGAGGGCTCTTTTTCTCCCTTTTATGATGGAAGTGTGGAGCTCCTTGGAAGACGATGAGGAGAAAACCACAGCTTCCACACATTTTGTTGAGGACGTTTTGGAGGCAGAGGAGATAAAAGGCCACAACAGGAATCACAATAACAACAATAACAACAACAACAAGGAGAACCTGTGCAGGGAGGTGACACAAGGTGAGAGAAGACATTGTGGGCTGAGGTGATAGACGTGTAAAAAAGAAGGATCTATGAACTACAGAAATGACTGTGGAAGGTCATGCTCAGTGTTGCTTTTGATTGTGTGTTTTTTTCTGGTAGACTCTGTGGTCTAAGAGTATAATTGTCGAGTGGTGAGCTGTTTGCACTGCAGAGGGCAGTATTTAACAATGTCATTGAGGATACATCATGCAAACTACTGTTAAAAAGCTTTGTAGTCCTCATGACATGTGCAGGGCATATGTTTTGTAAATATTGTGTCATTTCTTCAACACTTGGTGAAGGTCACTAAGCTGATGTGTTAATACACAACAGAGGAACATTATAAATAGATTTGTAGTTTTAAGCGTTGGAAATCTGTGTCACCGTTTTACTTCTTCGAATGATAAAATAGTTCCATTTCAAACTCTGTGCGACTGGCCTAATTTTCTTCTCGTGTCCATTGGTGCACTTGCATGTCCTGTACCTCAGGTTTCTCTTAGTATATGGTTAATCATTAAGCAGCATAGTATTTTACAAGTTATGTCACTCAGTTCCTTGCTGCTCTGTAGCCCAAATATTAATGTGAGCATCATGTCTGTGCAGTGATTGTTAGTCAGAGCGGTCATAAGGCTGGCACAGCAGCAGCAGTTCTGCGACATTGGCATCTCTCCAGTGAGACAAATGAATTACTTATTATTATATATTAGTATATATTTAGATTGAATATAATGCTGCAGTTAGTTTTTTTTTTTTCCCAGGCATTGGTTCTTTTTAAACTTTAAACATGGCATGATAGTTTTGCACTTAACTTATGCTAAGTGCTTTTTCTAAAATGCTGTTTTTGACATCTCTGAGCTGTTGTCAGGTTTGTACCTTTAGGATGTCCTTGTCCCATAACAGACGTCATAAGTATATATAAGTCCACAAGCTTCATCCATAGGAAGAGCATTACTAAATTTAGTGTAACCCAGCTCTAAACCTCTACCTGGCATCTTGGCCTTTGTTTTCCTAATCTGCAGAGTAAGGTCAACAAGAAATAGATCCGGGACTTGCGCAGGTCAGACTTGCAGTGTTTTTTAAGAATTTCACAAAGTGCAGATTGAAGTACCATTCGATACAGTTCTTTATCCAGTGGACTAAGAAACACTTACAAGTTTATTAATGATTAATAATTCAAATTTCCATGAAGACTATGGCTGTCTAACCACAAAATGTATTTGGGTATTAATACTCATATACATTTATACAGTTTATATGAGTTTATATACAGTCAATACTCATGTTGACTGTATATGTCAAAGTCATTCAGACCTAGTAAATACTTGGATGTATCAGATACTCCCAAATGTATTTTTCTCAATGTGTTTGTCTCTCATTTCTTTCTTGTCTACAGTAAAGGTGACCTCAACAGCCTCCCAGTAAATATTCAAGATTCACTTGATTTATGCTGCATAATTTATGGACAGCTATACTTTCCAGCGTAATAGTTCAGCTCTTTCCATTAGTCTAATTGGACACTGATCTAGCTGCCAAATCACAGTGTTTCTAGGCCAAATTTAAAGTCCTCAGTCTAATTAGTTTACAGTATTGAAACTTCCTATCTCTTTAGCCCAGCTCAGCTGCTACCAAGCACAGATTATGCACCTCATTTCAGGCTTTTGCAGCGTCACTAACTTTGACAAATAGAAAAAAAAATAAAAAAAAGTTCTTGATCATTTCATTTAAATATGTATTTAAATCCAAAATGCTTAAAAAAGATCTGTTTGTGTTCTACCTGTTTAACATATTTTCAGAAAGTTGTACAGAAATTATAATGCAACTCTTTCTCACTTAGCTACAATGTAAAAATCTTTAGATCTATGTGACCTTTGCTTTTTTGTTTTTAGATTCACCATTCAGTTTAAAACACGAGAGCGCTGTGGTTGTGCTATGTGACATCAGCCTTTGGCAGAGGTTGTTTAGGGTTAGGGGAAGTTGACATAAAAAAGACAAGATGTAAACAAAGGCCAGTGTTGGTGTGAACACACTCTATATTGTCCAAGAGAACAAGGTCTTTAATGTTGTCTTATCTAGGCTAAACAGGATCAGGCTAAAGAGGTCTAAAGAGGATTAAAATCTGGCTGGCCACATGGATATGTTGTGGTCTGTGGCTCAGTAAAGGTGAAGCACACATGTGATCATTCATTCAAACATATGGTCTCTGTTGCTGTAGGTTTAATATATACAAGGATCAATGTGATACTAAATATTGCTGCACTGTTGTGTCACACTTTAATTTACACTACACTTGAAACATTGTGTTTACCTTAAGTACATTAAGATGATGACTTATCTTAATGTACTTGGATGACTGGATGACTGAGAACCTTCACAGACTCATTAAGTACAATGTAACACAACAATGTAACCGGCAGTAGCTCAGTGTTAGAGCGGCTGTCCTTCGACCGGCGGGTGGGCGGTTCGATCCCTGCTCGAAACATCCCAAAACATCATAACATCCCGCTCTCCCCCACATACTGTCGTTGTGTCCTTGGGCAAGACACTTAACCCACCTTGCCTCTAGTGGTGTCAACGCTTTGAGTGCCTACTAGGTGGAAAAGCGCAATAAAAAAAAAAGAAGACCTGTAATAAGTAACTACATAGTACATACATAATGGAGTTATGTGTACTTACATGCTGTAGGGTTATGTATGTATTATGTAGTTACATGTTATTACAGTTTGTTACACAGTGTGTATATTTTACTTAATGAGGTAGATACAATGTTTTAAGTGTTGTGTCAAATGAAGTGTTACCTATTGTTGCAGTTATATATTGTGCTCTACAGTGTTTCTCTTACTCTTTTAGTAAACCTGACTGTCTCTCTTCCCACAGTGCTTTGCTCCGAGCGAGTGGGCCAGGTCACTAAGACATATCATGACATAAAGGCGGTCACCCACCTGCTGGAGGAGGTAAGACAAAGGCACAGCACATGAACAGGATTAAAAAAGGGTTCATTTATCTGCATCACTGACTATCGCTGTTTGTCACACTTCCCACTCATTCACAAAGTAACGGGTGTAAAAACAACACTGCGTTACAATCATGATCTAATGCCTATAACAAGTTATAATGCATTATTTGGAAAAATGAAAGTTGTTTGTATGACATTTTAGAAAGAACGTGATCTGGAGTTAGCGGCACGGATCGGTCAGTCCCTCCTGAAGCAGAACCAAGAGCTAACGGCACGAAATGAAATTCTTGATGAACAGCTGGAAGTGGCGAAGGAGGAGGTGCTGACAAAACTCTAAAGATAGACTATTATGTTGTATACATAACCCTTGACAACTAAACTAATCATTGCTTGTGTTTCCAGATTTTTCAACTCCGACATGAGCTTTCCATGAGAGACGACCTCCTTCAGTTTTACGCCAGCACCGAGGAGCTGGAGAACTCTGAAGCACGCTCATCGTATGTTCACTCATTAATGCCTATAGTTAAAGAGATTTTTTATGTTATTAAAAACTGTCACACAATATGCTATTTTAAAGGCGTATTACATTTCTACAAACCTACATCACGCAGTAATAGTTTTGATGCAACATTAAGTGTTCTTGGCATGCCTGAGTGACATCTCACTTTGGATGAAGGACCATCACCTGCAGCTGAACCTTTTGCAAAAACAGAACTGCTTGTGATTCCGGCCAAACCAGGGACCTCTCTACAACATTAGAAAAATTATCAGAGCACTCTACATTGTTGGAATGATCTACCTGCTGCTACAAGATCATCAGATTCTGTAGCCATCTTTAAAAAATGCCTAAAAACACATCTTTTCCATCAACACCTGACTGACAAACACTGAATTCTACTTCCTTTCTAATGATTCCTTCTTTATTTTAAATTTAAAAAATAATTATTTCCTATCCGTAGCTTTGTATACTGTGCTGGGTTCTAACTGACTAGTTTTTGGTGCACTTATTTTTTTTTTTGCTACCTTGTTGTTGTAATTGCTTCCATTGTTTTCCTCACTTGTAAGTCGCTTTGGATAAAAGCGTCTGCTAAATGTAAATGGTATAGTAGCCTCATATTTTATTTTAGTTGCTTTGATTTTGTGCTTGCTCTGCAATTTATCAACATAGTAACGTGCGTTTTCATTTACAGAATAAAAAGGAATGAATCATGCAGCTCTCTCAGCAACTTTGTCCACTATGACTTCCTGCAGAAGAAACTGAAGGGGTTAGAGGAGGAAAACCGCAAATTGAGATTAGAGGTGGGCAACACTACCAAACTAATGTAGTGTGTTTAAATGTAGCACTCACACATTTCCTAATGTTCAAATGTTGCTTTGACAGGCCAGTGAGCTCACGTCTGAGACCAGTCACTATGAGGAGCAGGAGCAGGAGCTTATGATGGTGTGTGTGGAGGAGTTGTGTAAGTATTACAAATGTCTGCGCATTTGGTCATTTTAACATTTCTTAAGCTATTTACAGCTATATTCATGCCCGTTTGTTTTTATCCAGCCTCTGTGAATAGGCAGGTGGTCGACCTGTCAGACGAACTAGCGCGAAGAATAGAGGACTCTCTGCGGCAGCAGGAGGAGATCAGCTTACTGCTCGCCCAGATAGTTGATCTGCAGGCTCGATGCAAAGGGGTGAGCGACACTTGTATTCTCCAGTCACAATGCAAAGACCTCATTTACAACCCATCAGCTGCAGTTTTGTTTAACTTGTTTCAGATGACACGTTGCTATTAAATACCAGTTCTTAGTGAGTTTAAGCTGTTTTATTGGCTGCCAGGAGAAGACTTTAGTTAATAATTGTATTTTTTCCTGCAGCTGACACGTGAGAATGAAGAGCTGAACCAGCACCTTAGTGCCGCTCGCGAGTCTCAGCTTGAACTCAAATCAGAGGCATGCTATTTTTGACTACTTTTACAGTATAAGCTTTACCAATAACACAAACAGCATGTGTCGTTTTAATAGTGATTAACAGAGCTCTGTTCTATTGTCTGCAGCTTAAGGACCTGCAGGACAAGTACTCAGAGTGTGAGGACATGCTCCAGGAGGCCAGAGAGGACATTAAAAACCTGCGGAATAAGAGCCTGCCGAACAGCACAGTGCAGCGATACACTGCTCTGGCCTCAGTCCTCCCCATGGACTCTTTAGCTGCAGAGATAGAGGGCACTTTTAGAAAAGGCCTGGACACACCAGCGTCCTCAGAGTACAAGTGAGTCATACATATTGAACAGTGAACATACATACTGCATCAAAGCATACTCAGTGACAGATCAATAACATTTTTGTCCTTTTTTGGATTATTTTATTCTCTGACTAATTTATACCCATGCAAAATCCTACTTACTCTACTTTGCACTGAGGATACATTGTATTTATGCAAAACCTTAACCCTAAAGTATGTTCAGGAAACCCATCACGAATTTTTGAAGCATGCTTTAAAATGTTTTTGCTGTTATCCTCCTGCTTTTTAAGAAACACCTCAATACACATACCACAGCCTTAGTATAGACTGTAGCCATGTTTGTCTTGTCAGGAACCATCCATGGCGTGTGTTTGAGACGGTGAAGGTAGTAAACAAGGCTGGGAAGCTGCGTTCTCGATGTAACTCTCCGGCACTGCCAGGCTCCTGCCCAGCGTCTGTTCGCTCGAGCTGCACTAGCACCCCTCGTACCAGCTACTATGGCTCTGATAACGCCAGCTTCACACTGGAGGACAAACCCAGCTCAACTCACTCTCACAAAGAAGACAACAGGTGTGTGATGATGTGTGAGCTGAGTAAACTCATAGAGACAAAGTGAGATTAAAACATGGTCTTATCTGCAGTGTCAGTGGTCCAAAACGTCTGGGTCAGCCGGGCACACCAGGTGGCCAGGACCTTGAGGCGGCGCTGCGTAACCTGTCTGCTCGGCAGCAGAGCCACTCATCGGACCGGCCTTTCTTCGAGGTGGAGCGTGAGCGAAAACTCAGTGCCTTGGCCAATAGCGAAGCAGGCGATGGCTCCAGTGGCTTCTTGACTCCCTATGACAGCATTGCCTCTAGTCCAGCAGCATCGACCAGCACCAACTACTCTAATGGCAGCTCACGCCACTCCTGCAGCTCCTCAGGAGGGTCTAGATCCTACCTGCCTGACCGCCTGCAGATCGTCAAGCCTCTGGAAGGTAAAGGCCCCAACATAAAGACACATATACAAATATTGAAGTTGTGGTTAAGTTATAAGCTAAATTTCAGGTAAAGGTTGTGCACTAACAAAGATGTTAGTGTCAAATACCAAATTAATATTCACTTTAACAACTCTATTATTATCAACTTTAATCCTTTTAATCCTCATTTTGCAGGTTCAGTGACACTGCACCAATGGCAGCAGTTGGCCAAACCAAACTTGGGAGGAATCCTACATCCGCGCCCAGGTGTCCTGACAAAAGACTTCCGAGAGCTGGAGGTGGACATCCAGCATGTCTACAGCCTGAACGACTTAGAAGAGGATGAACCTGACCTGTCCCAGTTCACAGCGACACATGGCATCGGTAACACACATCTGTCATCTCTTTGACTTACCCTCCCTTTCCTCAAACCCTGTTCATTACAGTCCCTGTAGTCATTCATTGTAGAACTGCGTGGTTTTTGTCCTCATGTAGTAAATGTATGTTTCTCCCTCCATCGCCTCATAGTCTCTCCATCCGGTCCATATCTCCCTCAGACCTCCCCCACACAAACCATTACCACCTGCCAAGCCCTCCAACCCTCCCTCTTCATCCCATCCTTCTCTACTAGGTAAGCCTTCACACAGACAGACACAATACATTTTACCTAAACTCATGAGAGTGCTCTGTGTTTTTCTTTTCTGAAAAATTTGTGTTACTGCTATCAGATTCTTATTCAGGGCAGCAGTCGCTCATGTCGTTGAACAGGTTGTTAAAGAGATGTTTAAACTCGCCTCTGTTCTTACTGGACTGTGTGTCTGTGCCAAAGACACTGAGTTTGCCTTCAGTGTCCGACATTGTTTCATAATTGTATTGATGTTTTGGTTGCTTGATGAAGTTTGAGTGGCAATAAATTAGCAAAGCCATTTAGCCAAAGTGCCATTTACTATTAACCCTTTTTCTTTTAAACAGTGTGTCCCTTTTGTTCACCAACATTTTACTTCTGTCCTATTACTAGTTCTTTGGCAGTTTTTCCTGATCTTTAAATTTTACTCCCACAGCAAAAAAAAAACATCTGTCCAGACTCTTTCTCCAACTTTAGACGTCAACAGGTCAAAGTAAGAGCAAGGCGTTGTATAAACATTGGAACATCAACACAATTCTAATCTTTTTGGCTCTGTACACCACCACAGTGGATTTAAAATGAAACGAACAAGATGTGTTACATCCAAATCAAGTGGAATTACAACAGTTTGTATATGTGCCTCCCACTTTTTAAAAGAGAGAGATAAAACTTTAGGTGTGGCCAAATCAACAGTTTGGAACATCCTTAAAAAGAAAGAACGCACCGTTGAGCTCAGCGACACCAAAAGACCGGAAGACCACGGGAACACTCTCCAGGAGGTAGGTGTATGTGTGTCAAAGTCAACACTCAAGAGAAGACTTCACCAGAGTGAATACAGGGGGTTCACCACAAGATGTAAACTGTTGGTGAGTCTCAAAAACAGAAAGGCCAGATTAGAGTTTGCCAAACAACATCTAAAAAAGCCTTCACAGTTCTGCAACAACATCCTATGGACCGATGAGACCAAGATCAACTTGTCCCAGAGTAATGGGAAGAGAAGAGTCTGGAGAAGGAAAGGAACTGCTCATGATTCAAAGCATAGCACCTCATCAGTGAAGCATGTGGTGGTAGTGTCATGGCGTCGGCATGTATGGCTGCCAATGGAACTGGTTCTCTTGTATTTATTTGATGATGTGACTGCTGACAAAAGCAGGATGAATTCTGAAGTGTTTTGGGCAATATTATCTGCTCATATCAGCCAAATGCTTCAGAACTCATTAGGACGGCGCTTCACAGCAGATGGACAATGACCCGATGCGAAAGCAACCAAAGTTTTTTAAGGGAAAGAAGTGGAATATTATGCATTGGCCAAGTCACCTGACCTGAATCTGATTGAGCATGTATTTCACTTGCTGAAGACAAGACTGAAGGGAAAATGCCCCAAGAACAAGCAGGAACTAAAGACAGTTGTAGTAAAGGCCTGGCAGAGGATCACAGGGATGAAACCCAGCGTCTGTTGATGTCTATGTGTTTCAGACTTCAGGCTGTAATTGACTGCAAAGGATTTGCATACAAATTATTAAAAAGTTTGATTTATGATTGTTAATCCGTCCCATTACTTTTGGTCCCTTAAAAAGTGTGAGGCACAAATACAAACTGTTGTAATTCCTACACCGTTCACCTGATTGATGTAAATACCCTCAAATTAAAGATAAAAGTCTGCAGTTAAACCACATCTTGTTCGTTTCATTTCAAATCCATTGTGGTGGTGTGTGAAGCCAAAAAGATTAAAATTATGTTGATGTCCCAATATTTATGGACCTGACTGTAGCACTTTCAAAAGCATCTTTGTTACTTTTCTTTTATGAGGACAACAGTGTGTATGACTTTGGAAAAAGTAAAAGAATAAAGTAAAAAGTTTAAAAAAGTAAATGATTGGGATAGTAAATGGAAGAATAAAATAAGCTACTTAAATTTGAAGGTTCCCCTAGGTGCTTGTTGGTTTTAGTCTACATTTAAACTTTTAGTAAATATTATCAGTGTTTATAGCACTAAGGGGCACTAAACCATACACACTGTGCATTTTATAGTAAAAAAAACATTTTTTGTCAAATGCAAGTCACTGTGACATACAGTATGTTGTAACCTCACTAACTGTGCATTGCTTTTTTTTTTTTTTATTAATCCTGTTGTGCACGTGCTCTTCATGCTGTTGCACCCACGTCTTTCTGGCAATTCATTTTTATTACGAGAAAATTGTCATCAAATATTGTCTCGGCACTCTCTTCATTTTCACTTACAACACATTCCTAACCTAAACTATTAAAATGAGTATTTGTGTTATTAATCAGTGTTTCCTTTTGCAATTGCAGCCTTCACACTTTCAGCCTGCCACCTCATAGGAACTGTGAGCACATGAGCACTTCCCCATCTCAGCAGCAGCACTTCGGTCTGGGATGCTGGACCTCATCAACCAACCTCTCGACCCCCAACATAACCACGTCATCTTTAGGACTTGTGCAGCTGCTACAGGAACGTGGCATCTCTGCATCCCCCTGCCCACATCACCTGCACTACACACACATCACTAAAGACTCCACTGCACGGGAGAAAACCAGAGCCTCTTTGTTGGACAAAGCGGGAGGAGGGAGTGTTTTTAGCTTGAACTTGGTTGAAAAGCTGCAGAGTATTGGACTGCACAAAGTGGCAGCTTGGGGGATGATAGACCACAAAGGCAAACAGAGGGTCGAACAGCCTCCTAAAATCTGACAGACTTTAAATCATTCTCAGTCATCTGATTGAATGTGTCCTGAAAAATGAAAGCCACAGAAAGTGCTTGAGCCATATGCAGTAGTTTGAGATTTTTAGTGTACAGTTGTATTTAATTTTTTTATCTTGAGCGTGTGACATCTTCATCTCAGGACAATCCTTTTTGATCACCTCGGTCACAGCATTTCATCTTTAGTACACAAAATACACATGTGGTTGTTATTGTGGGTATTTAATACTATTGCCTTTCACTGTTTTTGTTTTCAAACACCTATTTTATTTGAACGTTTCCAAAAAGTGGAACCTCACTTATATGTATATAACAAAGCTGTCTGTTTTTTGTCAAAGTGAAATTATTATTACTTATACAAACGGCAAAGAAAAACAATGCTGTCACTCTGTCCAGAATGTTAAGTGCACTAAATTAAACCTTGGTTTTCCTGTTTAAGAGCTGCTATGTGAAAAACATGTTGTCCATCAATCAATCATAAATCAGGAAGCGCTGTAATGATGTTAATGATTAAGTAGATCAAGAAGTAAATGCTGTTAATAATGAATGTTGTTAATCATCCTAAGCTGTCTAACCTGTCATCGATAGTGTTGTGTCTGAAGACTGTGACATGTTTATTCACTAGAAACTAATCATTTTTGATCACTGCTGTATTTTGTATTGTCCTGAATTTTCAAAGTGCTGGGAGATAAATGAGAAACCATGTTGGGCATTTAAGCGATCCATCCATGAATCCATCCAAGAATTTATACTATTTATACTAACAATAGTTGACGGTTTGATGTAATTATTAACGCAGCATGCTTTTGGGAGTTTCTTTAAACAATCAGTTGTAGCATAAAGGCATAGGATATTGTCATTAAAAAGGGAAAAAGAATCAAGAACACAGACTTCTGTCTCTCTGCACTATTGTTCTGTGTTAAAATCACAGCTGTATATGTAAGTGTGTATAAAATGTACCATCTGTGAATAAAACTTTGCAGTCTCTTTTCTGTCTCTTCTGAATATACAGGGCTGTTAAAAAAAATGAATGGCTTCTACAGTGATTTAGTAAAAACATAACTAAATATGATTATTTGTAGTATTTAATTTTAAACTTTGGTAGTTGTTTTTTACTGTATCAGTTTAAAAAAAATGTGTGACACACCTCTTCGGTTACTCCCTTTGGTTTTGTGAAAAACAAACATCTCCAAAGAAAACACAAGATTATCTTTAATTTTGAATTAATGAAAGAGATGACAACGTATAATTTATAATGAATGATTGGGTTTTAATTCTTGCAAGAATGAAACAAATCGGACACATGTAGACGGAACAGAGATTTTATACTGTGTCGTACGCGCAGGGGTACGAGCCATACATTGTTCACACCTTCCCATGACAAGTTCCCAGGTGCAAAATGTAGTCCGTGGTTAGTTATGTCTAAGTCTAGGTTTGGATTAGCATGAAGGATATGAAATGAGCAGGACTGACATGACCTGAACAGGACTAAGAGCAATCAGTATTTAATAAGAAATATATCATTTCCCAAACAAAGATCCAGTTCACGTACAAAATGTGAATACAAAGCAGCAACTTCCAAAGCCTTTCCGTTTGTTAAGCCATTTCTACATCCCGGCGTCCAAAGTCCACCCAGCCCTGGTAGTCGCGGTCGGACATGCACTCAGAGTTCATCATCTCTGTGAACAGAACATGCCTACATTAACCACACACAAAACAAAAGAAGGATTTAGCATGCTGTACAATCTTTTTGATCTCCATCACATTTACTTGATCTGATTGTCCCAAAACAACAATGAACTTTATCTCTAAGGAGTGTACCCAGACCACAGCATACCTGAGATGGCATGCACAACTTGCTTGGCCATCATCTCGCGTTCTTCTTCTGTAAGGTGTGCCCGTCTCTCAAAACGTGCAGGTGCACTATCAGATCCTGCCTCTTTGACTTTCTCCGTTCTGGTGAGAATCCTCTGTAGAATATTTCTTTCTTTTTCTGCTCCAAGGGCTGAGTTTTCAGGCTGTAAAGCTGCACTGGACATAAGCAGTGCAGCCAACAGTGCAAACATCACAAGTCCTTTGCAGTACATTTCTGAAAATACAACAGTGATTCAGTTCAAACACAGTTACAAAAGAATTCCAAAGAAAGTTACTCCACCTGTGTGTCTGTCAGATTTGTGCAGAGATATCTTCACAGAATTGTGCTTCTGAGACACAGCACGGACTCTCTTTTATATCACAACTGTGCTGGTCTTAACACGGCCCAAAATCAAAGACACTGATAAGAATGTTTATTATGGAAGCTTTTGATTGATTGGAAAGATGTGCGTAAAAGGAAATGATGGACCACTGCCTTTACAAATGCATCGTGCTTTACATTTACCTGGAAAGGCCTATTTAAAAACTGTAAAACCAGTCAATGTATTTGATCTAGAAATTCAATAGACATAAAAAGCTTTTTTACCGATACAGAGGGGATGTTATGTAACCATGTGACTAACAGAAGGAAACAAAGATTTCTTTGAGTTGGTTTTTAAATCATCTAATTTGACTTTTTAAAACACTGTGAGTGAAACTTCTGTGGGTTAAAAGAAAACGAGAGTATTCATTTCATTTGGCCCTTGTAGCTAATAAACAATAGGTATAAGTTTAAGGATTGATTATTTTTCAGGGGTTTGTGTTTTTTACAAAGTTTCAGAAGAGATAGTATTTCATAGGGTGTGAGATGTTGCATTTAAGAATACACATTAACTATAAATAATATTAAGAAAAAGCACTATTAAAATGATTATTATTAGGGCTGCACAATATATTGCAAATTTATTGTTATTGCAATATTATTGATTACAATATTTGTATTACAAAGAATGACTTTTTTTTTTTTTTTTTTTGTCAAAATGATCCAAAATTGTCCAGACAAAACTTTAGATCAAACTGTGGTGCGTCCCAGTAGACTGGTTTAGTCCTAGTTTAGACTTGTTTAGTTCTGGTATAATATTTAAAACTGATTTAGCTCCATGCTTGGATGAGTTGAAATTAGTCCAGGTTGTAATATATTTCTCAAAGAGCATTGAAATATCACACATCAACCATTGTTTAGCAGACTGAGCCACTTTAACATTTACATAATCATCATAACACACCTTACTCCCTCCGCTTCTGTGGAAACAACATCAAAAGAAACCTAATTGCATTTAATTTTGAAGTGTTATTAGGAGTTTTCTTTCTCTTGTCAATCATCAGTTTTACCAGAATAGGCCACACCTTACCCTCATTACTTCAGTTGAAAAAACATAATCGCTTCGAAAGAAAACTATTAGTATCATTTAAAAAAACAGTGTGCTTTGTTGAAATCACATCTTTGGTTGAACAAACATGTCGTGTTTATTTATGTGTCATCGTAATAATAATAATAATAATAATAAAAGGTTTTCTCATGACTTACGCTCTGTTATGCCTGTGTAAGGTATGAGTGCATTTGGGGAGTGTTGTGTCTGCTTGTCACATTTAAAGATGCATTCAACAAGGTAACTGCCACCCACCGCGACAGGGTTGGGTTTGATAAGTTCAGTGATAATTCTTGTCATATTTGTGGCCACGTTGTTAGAGAACAGGAGACATGCATTAACCGTGAACTGTGAATATGCAGTAAAGCTCTCAACAACAGTTAAGGAATAATGGAAATGAGTCTATCAAGATATTTTAAATCAATTCCAGATAAAGCACTAATAAAAGCTGAATGTGATGCTTACAGCTACTTTTGTTAGTTAGGGAACATTCAGTTTGTTTGAATAGGTAGGTTATAGGTTCTACTTTGATAGAATAATAACACTATTACAGCTTCATAGTATATTTGCACAATTTTGTTGTCCTGTCATTGTCATTTGTCTCTTGTACTTTGTGTTGTTTTGTGTGAGCACACGTTTGTCCTTGTCTTATGTAATGCACTGCATCACCTAAAAATAATAATAATAAAAAAGGTAACCTATGACCGGAAACAACTGCAATAGTTCAGGTAAACGTCCATATGGTGCCACTGTTAGTTATGCTATATACATAAACAGACAAGACTAATATATTAGGAAAAGAAATCAAATGCTGCCAGTTACAAAGCAGATAATACAGCTTTTTGATTAAAAGATGAAAAACAAGGGGCATCTGGGTTATCTTTAACATTATAAAAAAATGTACAGCTTTTCCACTAAAAGATTGTAGTGAACAACCAGAATGAGAAGGTTAAAGAAGAAGTTAAATATCTATGAATCTTACAACCAAAAGAGACAGATTTCCATCCTCTTGTTCCCAAAATTTTAAATCGTCAATCAATAGATTTTTGAGACAAATAATAAACTGCCCTGCTGCACCTCACAGTTTTATTGGAATAACCTTTTTACAAATATTGAGTGGGATAATATTTGGATTTAAGATACTAGGTATTTAGTTCAAAATAAAATCACTGAGGGTTTAAAATAACATTAATATTTACCAAAGAAAATATATTAGAAAAAATTTAAGTTAAAGAAGAATCTATTTTATGAAAGTATTGAAGTTAGATGTTTCGGGTTTGTGTGTGTGTGTGTGTGTGTGTGTGTGTGTGTGTGTGTGTGTGTGTGTGTGTGTGTGTGTGTGTTATTATTTCAAGCTGGAAAAAAGAAAGAAAAAGAACCTTAACTTAAAACTGTGTTTGGAAGGTTGTTCATTGGAGACAAGCTCTCTAAATATAGAAGAACCAGTTCCAGGTGTCTGGGAAATGAAGAGTTCTCTTCTTTGTCTTTTGCCCCAGGCCTGTTCCTGCATAATACAGCACGGACATCTGAACTTGTGTGCAGGCTTGTAAAAAACAAAACTCCATTTAGCAGTTTAATATGGTTATAAGAAAAAAATACAGCGTGATCTGAAATAAGCAACTGCATAAAGAGATTTGGGGTCACTGGTTCACTGCACCAAGACCAAGATGTAGGTCTATCAAAAACCAAATCTCAAGTCTTAAATCCACTCCATCAGTCAGACTATCAGATGTAAGCCGCTCGACTAGATCGTCTGCATGTCTCCTGCAAGTGAAGCGTCACTGAAAACCACTGTACACACCTATTAAAAAAAACAATTAGTTGCATACCACACATGGCTGCCGTCTCCTTTATAAACCCCGTGTGTCCCCTGTCTACACATCAGTCTCCTCTAGACTCCAGCCAACACCAGCTGCTCCAGACCTTCTCGTGTGCACCTCCTTAAACCTCGTCATGTCCACGGCCATGTCCCTGAAGAGCTACAGCTCCAGCAGCACCGTCATGTCCAGGAGCCGCAGCAGCAGCAGCAGCAGCAGTCTGTACGGTGTAATGCGGACTAGGACCCCCAGTGTGTACGGCGGCGCTGGGGGTCACGGGACCCTCGTGTCCCAGGCCTCAGTGTTGACCTCTGGGTTACACGGCGAGGCCTGCAGCAACATCATCGACAACGAGAAGGTGACCATGCAGAACCTCAACGACCGCCTGGCCTCCTACCTGGACAAGGTACAGTCCCCTCTATACATTAATGAAAGAGCTGTTGTGAACGTTCCTGGGCCACATTGACTAGGGTCCTGTCACATTTTAGTGCATCAAAAGTGATGCACTAAAATGTCAGGTGGTCAGGTGATGAGAATTTGCTTCCAAATAGCCTACTATCTCTCAAATATTGGATATATTCAGTATGGCTGTAAGATATTGAAAGAATCTACAATATATGATAATTTTGTCTGCAATAACGATACTACTTGTGATATTTGAATGCTATTTTAGGCAGGAAAACCAAATATAATGCTCTTGAATAACTTCTACTAAATCAAATCAGAAGCTAAATCAGTATCAAAGATTATACTAGGACTAAACCAATTATCCAAGACAATTTCAGATGAAAAGTATATAAAACAGAGGCGTGTAGCAATATTGCAATACAATTAATTTTTGCAATTAGAATATTGCGAATATAACGCAATAAAAATAAATTTGCAATATATTGTGCAGCCCTAATATTTAGCTCAATGCTTCCTGTCGAACAGACTTGACAGAAAAGTGTCTGCTGTCACTCGAACAATCATATTTATGTCCTCATCACCAACATCTGAAGTGAAGTGTAAACCTTGCGGCGACCTGCAGATGTTGACTTTGTAACCAATGGCGCCACCGGGTGGTTGTGTTTGCAGGTTCGCTTTCTGGAGCAGTCCAACAGGAAGCTGGAGCTGCAGATTAGAGAGTACACTGAGAAGAGAATGCCATCTGCCACTAGAGACTACGCTCACTTTTTTGCCACCATTGCTGACCTGAGGGCCAAGGTAGTCACATACTGTATAACACACTGCATCATGTCATATTATACGTAGTGTTGCCACGATAATAAAATTTTGAGTTTGGTTCAATACCTGGCTTGAGTATCACGATACCGATACTGGAACGATACCTTAACATCAGCCTGAAACATCTAATCATGGGAAAAAAATTGTCCTGCTCCTGCCAGGCTTTTGAGCTCTGACTGTATTGTTCTGTATCTTTTTACTTCAGTCAGGAATAACAACAATCATGGTTAGAATATTAAAATAAATAAGTCTTATTCCCCAAAAGGAATGTGTGGCTAATATTTCTCACACTCTGCTCTGGTGACTGTCTATGAGTGTGGGACAAATGCCAATGACTACATTAAAATGCATATTTTAATGACACATTCCTGTTGCTCGTTAATTGTGTGCTGCCTAAAGAAGCCTGTGTCACAGCCAGAGTCTCAGGACACACTGCACACCTGAGATTAACTGTTATTTATCATCTGTCAACACTAGAATAAAACCTTGCATTACCTTGTTACATGTTGTAACATGCTTCTAAGCGTGTTTTTTTTTTTTTACTCATCCATTCATTGAACTCCTTTTACATTTTTGACTTTTTCTGAACAAACCTGCTGTATTTCCAGTAAAGTTTAGTTTGTCTGTAATGACCGCTCTTCTGAGGTTGAGCTGGGGTTCTGTTACAGTTCTGTCGACCCAAATACGGTCCTGGTTTGTCTTGTTGAGACACAACCACGTGAATGTAAACATGCCTGATTGTAGCCAACATTCACACACATTCATTCACCAGTGTTGTGTCACTGGAGGCAAGGAGGGTTAAGTGTCTTGCCCAAGGACACCACGACCATATGAACTGTGGGGAGAGCGGGAATCGAACCACCAGCCTTACGGTTATAGAACGACAGCTCTACCACTGAGCCACTGCGTATTGATTTTAGCACAATGGTATCAATACACTGTGTTATATAACACTAGTTATATATACTATGATATTGGCTATGACAAAAATATGACAAATTCACAAATGTAATATAGCTAAGAAACAATTTGTTCTAAATTTGAGAAAGAATAAAACATCTATTTTTCTTATTTTCTCAGATTACCAAGAGACACCTGGAAAATCAGAGTCTCATCCTCCAGTTGGACAACGCTCAGCTGGCCTCAGACGACTTCAAAATCAAGTAGGCATTGTTTAACTGGATTTGCACAGACTTTATAGCATAACCATTGTTATATGGTCATATGGATGTTGACTTAGTTAATGGTATGAAACATTACTAACAAACCTATAATAGTTTCTGATCACGAGAGCTTTAATTTGTTGGGGAGGTCAGACCTGAGTATTAAGTGTGTGTATTATCCTGTGTAGGTCTGAATTGGAGATGAACATACGCAACACAGTGGAGGTTGACGTGGCTCGTCTGCGTGTGGTCCGGGACGACTTCACTCTAAGAAAATCTGACCTGGAGCTGCAGATAGAGGGCCTGAAGGAGGAGCTGATTCACTTAAAAAAATCCCATGAGGAGGTGGGAGTCTTTTAGAGAACTTGTGATTTAAAAGCACAAACAAGGTATAGATAAACACATATTTAGATTTTGAATAACAAATCCCTTCTATACCTTTGCAAACTGAACCCCTGGTCTATGCATCTGGCTGGAAAAGTGTTACTTTTAAGATGAAGAATGGTGCCACCTGCTGGTGCATGTCCCACTGACTTCAACGTCTGCAGAAGGACATTGAGAACCGTTTTTCTCTGTTGTAGGAGATGGTTCTGCTGCGTGCCCAACATGGTGGCTCTGTGAATGTGGAGGTAGACAGTGCAGAGTCTGTGGACCTCACTAAAGTCCTGACAGAAGTGAGACATCAGTATGAGTCTCTGATGGAGAAAAACAGGTCTGAGTTGGAGAAATGGTTCCAGACAAAGGTAAAACCAGTAAACAAATAAAAGCCTGAAACAGACACAACAGGCATATTTTATTTTGTATTATGTATAGAATTTGATTTATATTTTGTTTCGAAGGCGGTAAGCTTCAATACACAGATCACCACGAGCACGGAGGAGGTCAAGATACATCACTCACAGCTGTCAGAGCTCAAGAGGACCTTCCAGAGTTTGGAGATAGATCGTGAAAGCTCTTTCAGTCAGGTAGAACCATATTGAACGGAATTTGATTTTTTATGGTTTTACAGTTATTTGTTTATAGTTTTTTGTGTCCATACTATGGTTTACTCGCATAAATTAGGTCATTTAGAAAACACTATATATGCATTTGTTGTTGATAGCTAATGGGGATCCAAATAAACAAATAAACAAATTAGTAGTGTTGTAGTGCAAAAATTTCTAATTATTTTATATCATTTTAATCATTGTAATTCAGATACGATACCTGGAACAAAATCTGGCTGAAATAAAGGGTCGCTACAGTTTGCAGCTGACCCAGCTTCAGATGACCATCAATGTGCTGGAGGTGGAGCTAAAGCAGCTACGAGTGTCTATCGAGAATCAGCAGCTTGAGTACAACGAACTGCTGGACGTGAAGATGAGGCTGGAGCTGGAGATAGCAGAGTACAGGCGGCTTCTCGGGGAAGAGCTGGAAACACAGAGGTGCGTGCCCCACATACATAGACAGATAACAAACTTTTAACTTGTTTTAAATGATGTTCTCTCACTTCATAGGACTGTGGTCACCAAAGTGGTGGAACAAGTGGTGGAACAAGTGGTGGAAGAAGTGGTGGAAGAAGTGGAAGGTAGGTTTACTTTCTTGTATGACACATCTTTGTCCCATGTTGACGTTCATATCCTCGCTGACACAGCACATGTTTTGTCGTCTGCAGAGCATAAGCCCCACATCGAGAGACGTGTGAAGACCATTGTGGAGGAGATTGTTGATGGAGTTGTGGTCACTTCTAAAGTTGATACTCATGTTGAAGACATACAGTGACACATCTACTCCTGCAGCTGCGCTTTAAGGGTTTGACATATCTATAACATTTGACTACTTAAAGTTGCACAATAGGCCTAACTGCAAAACAATTTATTATTTTATATAATCTTCAATGATTTTCTCTCAGACAGATGATTGGTAAATTGATATAGTCTAATGTTTTGTAATCCAAACTTGTATCTTCCACTTTGATTTCACTTTGCTTAAATAATTAAACCTTATGAAGTAAAAATCGTGGCCACCAGGTGTCACTTTTGTCTCGCAGGTAATAGCAGCTGTTGTTGGATTTTGTATCAGGGGAAACATTCATTCATTCTTTTTCTTCCGTTTATAACCGTGAGGGGTCGTGGGTGACTGGAGCCTATCCCATTAGTGGAGACAGATTTGTGAGAATAAAAACATTCCAGTCATGCATGAGCAAACAATGTTCAACGCTTAAAAAAACGGATGCTTTCGAGGACATTATAAAATACGTAGTGTTTAAAAAGTGGTTACAAAAATGTGCATATAAATGAACTGCATAAAACATATTTTTAAGGTTTAGCTTAAATGTGCTTTAGGGTTTGTTTTGTAAAAGATTTTTAGTTTAGAGTTAAATCGCTGTCTTCATCGGGGTGGAGCTGATGTCCTGAAATGTAACTCGCTCAGCAGCTTTGTAACCCAAGATGACTCCCCTCTTAAGTCATAATTACCTGCTCTGCTCTCAATAAGCTCATTGTAGCAGTTTTCAATAAGTAACATATTAATGGCCCTGTTATATAAATTATACCCCTCAGTGTCAGGTTAAGGCAAAGCACAACCACAGTCATTTGTTGTACAACACCATGTCAAGACAAGAAACATGCTTAAGATTTATTCATATTCATGGACAAATTATTATGACCACAACGAACGCATCTGTTTTTGATGACTTTACAATGAATGAATTGCACATTTACACCTAAACTCAACATCATGATCAATAATTGTGTATTGGTCAAACAATAATAATTTGAGGCTGTGTGTATTACATGAGCAAATGTGCCCTCAGCTGACTGTGATAATAATTATTAACAAAACACAATAAAAGATCTATACATTTTTGGGATAAGGAGCTGTTACAGCGTTTGTTGGTTAAATATACTCAAAGAAAGAATATGTTTAAGCTTATAATGATAACGACAAATAACAGTGCAGTGGAATTTTTTTAGGTGCATGAAGGGTGTAGCCAGCACCTGCAGGGTATAACAGCA
Source organism: Perccottus glenii (assembly GCA_024416835.2). Classification (NCBI taxonomy): domain Eukaryota; kingdom Metazoa; phylum Chordata; class Actinopteri; order Gobiiformes; family Odontobutidae; genus Perccottus; species Perccottus glenii. The sequence goes on from CM044549.2 coordinate 23,783,363, forward strand.
TGCTAAAGAAATATGTTTAGACCTGAATAAAGCACACAAACCCATTGGAGAAATGGCAAAAATGCTCTGTGCTCCAATGAGTCACTCTCTCAATCACTCCAATCAATTCTTTACAAGACATGTAGACTTTGTCTAAACCTGAATTTGCACGAAGTTAACGCCCACCTCAAACATCCCTGAGACATTTCTCAGGGCAAGTCAGTTTCTTAAAACATACTCTTCCTGTTTTTAAACTTACTCTAGAAAGTGCTGCGCTCCAGATGAAAAGTAGAACGCATGTGTGACACTGTAAAGCTGTCAAGAGGATTTATAGATTGAGATTTGGCAATAGCTCTGCAAATTCAAATGTTAACTCTTGCACGACATTCTGCTGCACACACAAGCACTGTAGGCCCTCTGGTTACAACAGTGGCTGTGAAAAACTTACAAGACTGTGTTTTAACACTTAATGAACAAATCATGCAAGTGTCTTACAGATTCAGGGCTGTGGCTCAACATTTAAGACCTATATAGTAAGAAAAATACTAAGAAAACACAAATCGTTGCTTATATGTGTAAAAATATTTATCAAAAGTTATTTGTTGTCATTGTTTTACGACTCTCTTTTCACACAAAGTTATGTCCCAAAACTACTTTTAAATATCTAGCAGTGTGCTGAGGACGTCCTGTGCATATTTGTAAAGCCACAGTCACACCCAATACCCTACGTACTAGTTCTTATTCACACTTTTGCTACTTAAATGATTCTTCTCTTATTTTCTTCTCTTATTAGCCTTCTTTACACTTTGAGTTGATGGTAGGATTGCTAAATGTAAAGTAGAGATGAATATGGATAAAAAAACAAAAGCCTTACCATAACCCATTGAGTTTTGTTTATCATGCAATTATGTTAAAAATTGTATCTTTGACTAATACACTGCACACAACACAGTGCATATGTTCATATATTTTCAAAGCACTGGTTTTAAACTCAAACTTAAACTTAAACACAAAAAATCCTCTCATTGTAATCGTCAGGGCTTGGATTCTCTGATGTTGCAATCACCTCATCACCTGATAGTGCCACTCCTAGATATTTGTGAGTGAAAGTAAGAATGAGAATTCGATATGACATTAAATACGTGTAAGATTTATGTGGTGTATATAGGTCCCATCTAGTTCAGCAGCTTTTACTATTTTACTTAAACTGCAGCAATACACTCCTACACTGTTACTCTTACACCAATGCAACCAACCTTTATATAATGTGATCTCTTTGGTGAAGCTTTTGTCAATGTCTTTTCCCGATGTGTGAATGGGTGAGCACAGAGCTGCCCATGAAATGTAGAGAGCATGGCTTTACGTGCACCCAGAAGCTGCCTCTCGGTGTGAAAGTGCATCCCCTGGGAAAGACAGAAATATCCTTGTATACTACTGCTGTGGTTTGAAACTAATCAGCATGTGGGACACAGTTTATAGCCACATGCGAAGGATTGAGTTTGCAAATGGAAAACACATGGTGAAAAGAAATGTCTGGATTTGATTGTTTTATTCTTTTTGTCCATAAGACCTAAATAGGTTTAAAGAAAAATCCAAGTCATTATAAAAGTGTAATTTCTAGCAGTTGTGTGGTTTTTGTGGACGCTAGAGAAAAAAAGAAGCAAACAAGTAAGTGCTTGTTCTGGTTTTATGCAGTGTTGAGCCAAGAAAAAACAGAACATTCCAGTATGTGTGTGTGTGTGTGTGTGTGTGTGTGTGTGTGTGTGTGTGTGTGTGTGTGTGTGTGTGTGTGTGTGTGTGCGTGTGTGTGTGTGTGTGTGTGTGTGTGTGTGTGTGTGTGTGTGTGTGTGTGTGTGTGTGTGTGTGTGTGTGTGTGTGTGTGTGTGTGTGTGTGTGTGTGTGTGTGTGTGTGTGTGTGTGTGTGTGTGTGTGTGTGTGTGTGTGTGTGTGTGTGTGTGTGTGTGTGTGTGTGTGTGCGTGCGTGCGTGCGTGCGTGCGTGTGTGTGTGTGCGTGTGTGTGTGTCAAAGATGAAAAATCTAATGAAAAGAGATTCTCAAATAAAAATAGGAGGAAAAAAAAGGTTTTGAAATGCAAGGCAGACACGATGTAACTTGTTTTAACTGTTTGCTACCCGGGTCACATCATTGGTCAACTGCGAGTGGAGTTTAGTAAAAGCACAAACACAGTATTCTGAAATGAACTTTGCTCCTTCCTGCACTTGGCTGAATAACAAAGAAAGGTGTGGCTGTGATGAACTCCTTGTATGCTCAGTGACAGGAGATGAGGTGTCCTGGGGATTATGATTGAATAGATAAGCAGGTCTGGGTTTAGTGCTTAGCTGCAGGGCAAGTTGTTGAGTGAAGTCATAAACATGTGCTAAAAAAATAAAATGACTTGGCATCTGAATGATTCTGATAACTGTGCGATGTGAATTTCTGTGTAATGGGTGTGACACAGACCCAGTTTTGGGTGGTGCCCCTCCCCTCGAGTTGTTCTGCAAGCTCCAGCCCACAAAGGACAGATATAAAAAAGGCAGAGAGAGCACTGACTATACCAGTCTTTGTCTACTCTTCAAGACAGGCAGTCCTCCAGAGCAGCCTTCAGCCATGTTCCAGTCACAAAATTTCTCCAGGCAGTCCTACTCCGGCGGTGGAGGTGGAGGTGCAGGCGGCCAAAGACAAGCCACTAGTGTCTATGGTGGTGCTGGCGGCAGTGGATTGAGAGTCTCCAAAGCCATTCGCACCTTCAGCTCTTCAGCTGGGGGTGGAGGTTATGGCATGGGAGGTGGTGGAGGTTATGGCATGGGAGGTGGTGGAGGTTTTGGCATGGGAGGTGGCGGAGGATTCAGTGATGCGGACCTCCAGGTCAGCACCAACGAGAAGGCCACCATGCAGAACCTGAACGACCGTCTGGCCAGCTACCTGGACAAGGTACGCTCTCTGGAGAAGGCCAATTCTGAACTGGAGCTTAAGATCCGCCAGTTCTTGGAGAAAAAGACCTCCCCTTTGGCCCGGGACTACTCAGCATTTGAGGCAACCATCGCTGACCTGCAAGTAAAGGTAACTCACTTTAGAAATATGTTAGAATAACACAATATAGCATCATCAATGCGCATGAAACTGTCAAGTTTGTTTCTAATACATGACTTTTTAACAGATCCAGAATGCAACTCGTACCAACGGAGGTATCTACTTGTCCATTGACAACGCAAAACTGGCAGCCGATGATTTTAGAACAAAGTAAGCATCTCAAACTGATGTCAATTTGGCGTCTTTCACCGTTCAATCAATGTAGCCATGTTTAAATATCTGCTTACTTCTAGGTATGAGAATGAGCTTGCCATGCGCCAGTCAGTGGAAGCAGACATCGCAGGCCTCAAGAGGATGCTGGATGAGCTGACGCTGGCCAGATCTGACCTGGAAATGCAGATTGAGGGGCTCAAAGAGGAGCTTATCTTCCTCAAGAAGAACCATGAGGAGGTGAGTGGAAATCATCATGAGTGCTTAACATTAAGTTGATAGAAAAATAATCTTTCTCATGCATTTTGAAAAGGAAATGGCATCCATGAGGACCCAGATGACTGGACAGATTAACGTGGAGGTGGACGCAAAGCCTCAAGTCGACCTTAACGCCATTATGACCGAGATTCGTGATCAGTATGAGGCAATGGCTGTCAAGAACCAAAAAGAACTTGAAGCCTGGTTCCAAACAAAGGTAAGATTGTAGCAGTAGTATCACCTTGCTTGTGCTTTAATGGGTTGTGGTGCAATTTAAAAATTTCTTTATATGTCTATAACAGTCAGAGGCACTAAATAAAGAGGTAGCAGTCAGCACAGAAGTCCTCCAGACGTCCAAGTCAGAAATCTCCGAACTCCGCCGCACACTTCAGGGCCTGGAGATCGAGCTGCAATCACAACTCAGCATGGTAAATGACTCATTTGTGATGGACATAGTATCAATTAAAGCACACTCACTTGTTCATAAATGTATTTATTGAGTCCATTCTCATTCTTTTCTTTACGTAGAAAGCGGCACTAGAGGGAACTCTTGCAGAAACAGAAAGCAGGTACTCTATGCAGCTCCATGGTCTTCAGATGAAGGTGACTAGCCACGAACAACAAATAGTGCAGCTCCGCGGAGACATTGAGCAGCAATCCCAAGAGTACAACATGCTGCTTGACATCAAGGCCAGGCTTGAGATGGAAATCGCAGAGTACAGGCGGCTGTTGGACGGAGAGTCAGGGTAAGAAATACTCAAACCACACATTGTTGAACTCTGGTCATAAGCAAAAACATTGAACCACCATGTTTCTCTTCCCTTCTACAGCGGTTCTTCTAGCAGTTCTTCTACCAAGACCACCAAAGTCATCGTGGTGACAGAGGAACTGAAGGACGGCAAAGTGGTGTCATCATCAAAAACTTCAACATAGCCTGAATTCAGAGCTACCATCACACACAGTTGTGAAATAAAGTTCAGTGATGACTTATACTGTGTCTTTGGACTTACTCTCAATGTGACATGTCTGTATCTAGATTTGGTCAAATATAATCAAGCTAACTGTGGTAACCTTTTGAAACTGCAGCCATACATACAAGTCAAACCAAATCAAACTAGTATTTTATAAGAAGGATATACAGAGGATACATGCAATGTCAGGCAATACATTGTGATTTTCATCTTATGACAAAACCTTTTTCAAATAGGAGTCAGCAGCTATAATCTCAGGGCTGAACAAAATAATTGTGTCTTTATCACGGCTGTAGTCAGATTCATAAAACTAATTAAAAACATTAAAACTTAATTAAGCATAAACGTATAACTTACTTTAACTTACTAAAATAAATTTTAGTTCAGATCAATGAGAGAGACAAAGGATACAGCACAATAATTTGGAATTAATAGTTAGGTTTAATTCTTGTAAGAATGAAACAAATCACACACAATGTTACAGAGTGGTTTACTTTCAAAGGACAATACATGAGATTTTATACTGTGTTGTTTGTGCAGTGGTAGGAGGCGTGCATCGTTCACGCCCCCCATGACAAGGTCCCAGGTGCAGAATGTAGTCCGTGGTTAGTTATGTCTATGTTTGGATTAGCATGAAGGTCATAAAATGAGAAGGACTGACATGACCTGAACAGGATAAGGAGCAAACACTCATTAATAACTATCGGTAATATATAATTCCATTAACAATTACATAAAGTTTGTGTAACTTAGGAAGGATACATTTTAGTCATCATTTGTTCATCTTTAAAGTGCACTTTAAGTGCATAGTATAAAAATAGGCCTCTGTTACATAGCTCCCATTCAATATTAATGATAAAAATAAAAAAGTGATAATAAATGAAATGCTTGAGCTAGAACACAGGAGCTTTAATAAGATAAAAATAAGCAACTGAGCAACTAAAAGAGTATGGAGTAAATAAAAGTATTAAATGACTTGTTCTATTTCTCATGGACTGTCTGGACCACATCACTGCAAGATGTGATGTGACATTGATTTAAAATCACTGAATGAGGGTCATTTTTTTTTACAAAGTCATTGGTATTTTGGACTTTTGCCATTGTTTTAGTATTTGTAATCTATGAGCAAAGCCATTCCTTAGGTATTTTCACAGTAAACAAGTGTTCTCACAAATTTAGGAAGGAAAGGAGGAGTGTTTTTTTCAGAATGAGTGCATGAGTTTCCTTATTAATAACTCTTCGTGCAGCGCAAATTATTATTATTATTATTATTACATCAACTTTATATAGCGCTTTTCCGGGGACGCAAAGACGCTTTACATATCAATTATTCATTCACTCCACAGTCACACACTGGTGGTGGTAAGCTACATCTGTAACCACAGCTGCCCTGGGGCAGACTGACAGAGACGTGGCATCCATTCCGCGCCTACTGCCTCTCCGACCAACACCAAGTACATTCACTAATAGAATAATAAAAAAGTTATTCATGTCTGTATAAAGAGTTTCTTTAATACAATCACTATTTTCTTCTGAGGTTTTAGTTTTTGAGTCAAATGTGTGCAGACTTTGGAAACTGGGAACTTAAACCGTAGAGTAGTGTTTGACTGGAATACAGTCTGACACTGTTTGACTGGAATACAGTCTGACACTCTATCGCCCCCTACAGGCTTCTACACAGAGGACGCAGAGACCAGAGACTGCAACATCTCATGGCAGTTGGGTGCAGTACCTCCGGACTAGTAGACTTCAGTGAGATGTCTTTGCAAAAGCGAAACAACTGCAGGAGTTTGAATGGTTTGGTTTTGTCAGCTTCTTTGGGAAAGTCTGCACTCTCAGAGACACAAAGGCACTTTAAAATATGGACTTTTTACATTTAGCTGACGCTTTTATCCAAAATGACTTACATTAAGCTTCCATTCACCAGTGTTACAGCTGGAACACCACTGGAGGCAAGGGGGGTTAAGAGTCTTGCCCAAAGACAACAACAACAGTATGAACTGTGGGGAAAGCGGGATTCAAACCGCCAACCTTTCAGTTATAGAACGACTGCTCTACCACTGAGCCACTGTGCCACTTTGAAATAAGTATACTTATAACAAGCACTTTATATAAGCATAGGCCCTTTTAAATTAGGAAGATAGTATAGCATCAGTTGTACTTTAGAGTAGGTATGGTTGTTCTTTGATGTGTGATGAATGATGTATAGCATTGTTGTACTGTCTATATGTCTGTTTTGTATTATGTTATTATTATTTTTTTTTTCCATGTCTGGGAATATAGACAAAAATTAGAATTGTGCTAAATCCGGCCTACTTACGTAGGCTTACGTACGTACATCAATATGCATATTCCCATCCAAATAAATTAATAATAATAAAAAGAAACAAATGGAAAGGCCACAGTAGAGCCCTGCTCCCTCAAAGCCAGGGGAACCAATGAGGCTCAGCCTCTGTTCCTGAACCTGCTGGTCCCTCCCTGGAGGTTCTGTCTCAGAGGACACCCCAAAGCCACATCAGCACAGACTATGGGGAAGATTGAAAAAGTCAGGGGTCCCTAGGATAGGAGACAAAACACCTTCTTTTTAATCCTTTTATATGTGGGACGACAAGTGTAAATGAGTCTTCTCACAAAAATAGGCAGGAAAGGATTTTTTTCCCCCTTGTCTTTAAGATTGTTGTTTTCATTGCAAGAGCGTCTTCCACTATCGAAGACACTCTTCAATGAAGTGCTAAATAAACAATATGACAAGTGTCTTTAATCCAGTCACTATAACATTTTTGGAGTGGCACTTAACTGGATGACCTAATTGACTGAGAACTGTTACAAAGTTAAATACTTACTAAATACTAACACATTTGGTTTACACAGAACCATGTGGAAGCACTTCCACAGAAAGCTTTGCAAAGGGCAGGTACTTTGGAGGAATACCTAAAGTGGATGAACCACCTGTGACTTGTAGTTTTTGTCAATAAGAAAAACCCATGGGGTTAAACACATAAACGTGTTAATTAAAAACGGACCTCATTAAAAAGATTTAGTCTGTGAGCTGAGAACTATCTCCCCTCTAATGTAAACAATAAATGAAAATTGTGAAATGGGTGGTTGGTTTACATGGAATAAAATAAAGGGTTTCCCATTCTTAAAAATCCTGCATAATATACCTTCTGCTTGTTGTATGCTCAGAGTCCTACTTTATGGGTCACCAGTGCAACCCTACTGTCATTGCCATTTTAAAGAAACAGGCCCAAACACAGAACTTTGCTTCAACCACAAGATCTTTATTGATTCTTTCTTTCGATGCATTATTCAATCTAATCCACATCAAGTCTGCTCTCCACCACTTTTCTGTTCACTACAGTCTGCCCAACTGTGATGACCTTGGTAACCACTGAAGGGAAGAAGAAACATGAAACATCAGTAATTAAGTAAATAAACAGTAGACAGTAAATTTGTCTGGCATTATCTTAAAAACTATAAAAACCTAAAGAGTAAAAAGTGCTCACCTTTTCTGGAGCTGGTGTAGCAGAAGGAAACACAAGGAAAGATTAGTTTGTTATTGTTTTTTATAAACCTCATCTTTTCAAATTTGCTTTTTAAAAACGCTGAGCGCCTCTCACCTCTCATCTTCTCCATCGAGCAGCCTTCTGTACTCTGCGATCTCCAGCTCCAGTCTGGTCTTGAGGTCCAGCAGCATGTCGTACTCCTGCTTGTTGCTGGTGATGTTGCCGTGGATCTGGGCCAGCTGGGTTTCCAGGCTCGTGACTGTGTTCTGGAGGACTGCCAACTGGGCTACGTAACGGGCCTGTGTCTCTGCAAGATTGTTTTCCAAAGACAATTTCTGATGGACAAAGAAAAAAGGTTATATTCACAAGGGTGGAAGAAAATATTTGATGTATCATTATTGTAATCGTTTTGACCTACCGTGCTCAAATGAGACTGAAGTTCGATCTGGAGCTTCTGGAAGGTACTCTTCAGGTTTTTAATCTCTGTGCGGAGCGCGGTCAGAGTCTCAGTTTGTGTGATGAAGTGCGGTTCCACTGTTGCGATCTGGAAAAGTTATAAACTATGTTTAACCAGCTCAAACCAATTTTGAAAGTTATCTTAAAATACAACAGCTGTGATGCTCACCTTTCTCTGGAACCAGTTCTGGAGATCTATGCTGTTCTTGGCAATAACCCTCTCGTAGTGTTCCCGGATTTCAGTCATGGCGCTGTTCAGGTCCATTGATGGAGAGGCGTCCACTGTCACATGGACATCAGAGCCTGAGTGAGCCCTCAGCAGAGTCAGCTCCTGCAAGAGAACAAACCAGCATCTCAGTCCTGTTGCTGCAATGTATCTTTTGAATAATCTTTGTCAAGCGTAATGACTCTTCGATCTCTCTCATTATGTTGTGTGTGTATGTACTGGAGTCAACGCATCATTCAACAATGACTAGTGCCGTCCGTCTGAATAGATGAGTTGTATCAGGACCATGTGTTCTCAGGGTGTTGGCCTTTGTGTAGCTATGAGTGGTGAATAGTTCTTGTAAACCTTCCTTGGACCAGGTCCAAATCTTACCTCCTCGTGGTTCCTCTTGAGCATGATGAGCTCCTCTTTGAAATTCTCGTACTGACTCTCCAGATCCATCCTGGCCAAGTTCATGTCATCTGTGCCCTTCTTCAGCCCAAAGATGTCGGCCTCCACAGCCAGCCTCATGGCCAGCTCGTTCTCATACCTGTGGGGGTGGGGTGGACAGGTCAGAGGGGTTTTACAGGGCCATCGAGAATAGATGTCGCAAGGGAGGCATCAATTCAAGTTTTGGCCCACAAAAGTTTCACCAATGTGTTAGGGCACAGCGAAAGACTCACTTCATTTTGAAATCTTCAGCTGCCAGTTTAATATTATCAATGTTTAGGACAATCTTGGAGTTGATTCTGGAGGCAATGCAGATCTAAGCATAAACACGATTTAAAGAAACAAATTAGAGGCAGATCAAGTTTCACATAATTATGTGTACAACAGAAGATCAACAGGAGACAATGTTTCTACAAGAGTGAGATTATCACCAACCATGGAACTTTAAACATTATGTTTAATGTATTCTTTCAAAACTCTCCAACACCATCACACAATGCTTGTTGAAAGAAACAATAACAAGGAACGCTTCCAAGACCTCCAAGGAGAAGTGGAAATAAGAGTGCTCTTTGGTGAAGCAAAAATACAAAGAATCCAAGAAAAAGAAAAAACGACTACAGGAATCAGAAAACACAAATATGCTATTTGTACAGGCAATATAAACTACCCAAGGGCCAGACACTTTTTGGACCCAGCCAGTCTTCAAGGACATGGAATAGACACTATACAAAAAGGAAACCATAACAAAACCTAATTAACCTGAGACCCTCTGGATTTACAAACTGCAGGCCACAAAACTGACCTAGATTTCACTGTGTTTTAAAAGACTGAACTGTTCTTTTAATCTTTTTCTTTGTATTATTTTTTCAGAGTTGGGGTCAACACTACCATCTGGTGTTGTGTGTCAGATATTGCCCACACAGGTGTTTTTTCCCCCTGCAACACTACTCCCTCTTACAGGTGGAGAGGCCCTATTAGTGGGACTCCTGTATAAAGCTTACATGACGTATTTGAATTCTAAGCAGTTAACTAAGACATGCCTTAAACATTAAAGGCTTTTAACTGTAACAGAGTGCCATGGATTTTTTGTGTTTTGCACCCTCATGCTAGTGTTAGGGATTATGTGCTTATATTATCTGTGAAGAAACCTTCCTCTCTGTACATCCCTCAGTTTCTTAATCAAGGGGTACTATTAACAAATGAAAATGACTACAAAGAAAACAAATCAGAGGCAGATTTGTTTGCTATCCACATCATATTTCACATTTCAAAATTCTCAAACACCTCTCCCCGCAGCTGTCTTGTTGTCCTACCTTATCCTTCAGGTCTTCGATGGTGGCAAAGTAACTGGAGTAGTCCTGAGCAATGATGGACCTGCTCTGGTACCAGTCCCGGATCAGCTTCTCCAGACGCTCGTTCTCCTTCTCCAGAGTGCGCACCTTCTCCAGGTAGGAGGCCAGGCGGTCATTCAGGTTCTGCATGGTGGCCTTCTCATTGGCTCCAACGTGGAGGTCCAGGCCATCGGACAGGCTGAAGCCCCCAGAAGTGGAGTAGCTCATCTGGACTGAAGAGATGCGGGTGCCCCGGCCGCCTGCTCCGCCGTACACACTGGAGGTCTTGTAGGATCTGGTGCTCAGAGACATGTTGGAGTATTGGCTTTGGACCAGGAAGGATGACTGGAGTAGAGCTGCAGTTGGAAGCGTCACTTGGTCTCCTTGGTTATATAGCAGTTCCACATAGAAGCAGGGGGAGTGGCTGGTGGCTGGTTTGAAAGAGAAAAATGCCACTGTACTGGATACCCACCTACCCCTGTTTGCAATCAGTCCATCAGTAAGGCATATAATAGAAAGTCTTAAGGTAAGGGTGGGTGTGCACAAACACACCTCTTTACAGGTCAGACTAGTGATTCCAGATGTTGTAGTAGATACTGTCCCATTCACTTTTATGTGGTAAACTTTAGTTTTTTTGGAAACAGCCCCCATTTGAAAAACTTTAAATGTTGTCATATGAAAGAAGCATGTGATACTATTCAGTAAATTATTCCCACTAATTGTTTGTGAGGGGTGTGATAGAAATGGCACATAGCTACAATTCCACCTCAGTGAAACTTTGGGTCAGAGGTGGATCCAAGGCCTCTCCTTCACTAACCACACTATTTTATCACAAGGCTGTAAAAAAATTTAAAAATATTTATGGGCAAATAGGTGCTATTTCAATATATACCGCACACACACAAACAAACAAAAGTGTAAAGATCTGTCAAGGCTCAGACAGAAATACTTTACACAAAGGTCATTAAAACTCAGGTAGACATGCTTTTTATGCTTGTGCTTGTTAAAATAATTTAGGCTTGGTGTACTGACTTTCTATATTAAACACACTTATTTGCTACAAAATGATGTGGATTAACAGTGACATACAAATGGGATGTTCATTGGTATGACTTGTACACAGCATGTGTGTAACCTGTAACTGTTAAAGTTTTTATAAAATGCAGGGGTGAAAAGTTCATTTTAAGTTTGATAAAAAAAAAACTGCAAGCAGTGACAAAGTGACACACATTAGTGACTTCCTGTCTCAGTGATATTGATCTGAGGAATATTTGTATTAAATTGGGTGAATGTAGGTTAAACTTGCTTGTACTAGGCCTGCCTTTTTGAAAACTTCAAGAGGGTGTCATTGAGCTGTTTTGTATATTTACAGCCAGCTTTGTAAAATAGTTTTCAGTTCAGTACTATCAATATTATTAAACTTGTAAAGTGACGTAAAGTTAAATCAATTTACCTGTTTTTTTAACAATGTCAAAGTTTAGTGCAGTGCCACGTCCATACTGTTTGACTTATTTAAAAAATTCAGGTTTTTATCTCATACATGTCTGCATCATACACACCAATTTTTATGCAAATGGAAAAAGAAATCTGTAAGAAGACCTACACTGAATGGATGAAAGAAAAATTGTAATTTGGGAAGTGATAGTGAGCAGTCTTAAACATGGTTGGATTAGCCAAGTTTATTTTTCTTCTTTTACCACCAGTAGCAGAGGGGTAGTCATACTTTTGAATAAGACTCTTTGAAAGAGGGAGGTGAGTTTAAGTACTACTACTAACCCTTTAGTTGAAACACATCCTCTTCCAAACTCCTTTTTGAAAAAGAAAAAGATTTTACATTCTACTCCTCTGCTTATGCCACACCCGTGTTGATTATTTGATTTTCTGTGTTCTAGTGCAATTTTGGAAATATTGTAATTAGCGACCATGCAAAAATGGCAGACTGTGTAATGTCTGTGAGAAGTAGGCAATGGAGGTTTGATAAAGTTGTGCTCAAAAGTTTTGTGAATTTGGGATTTTTTGGCCATTTTTAAAAAATATATAAATGATAACTAGTTATCGTATATATTTTTATAGTATACAAAATTATCACTTCACAACAAATATAAGAAAAATTATCTCTGTCATTCTCCGTCTCCGTCTCTGTGCTGTGTGTGTAATGTGCATAGATTGTAAATAAACATGGATGTCGTCTGCCCATTGCTCCTCATTCACTGATATTGTCCTTACCACAGGACAATAATGGTGGTTACATCCGGGCTTTTCTGCGGGAGTGGGGATTTTTGATTAATATGTCCGTTTATGCTATCTAAAAACTATTGTTTTACTATGGAGTAAAAGCTGAAAAGCCCGGATGTAACTGCCATTTTATTGCCCTGTCGTAATGACAATATTGGTGAATAGGGGACCAATGGGCGGATAACATCCATAATTATTTACAATCTATGGTTGCGTCTTTAATAAAACCGCTGCAGTCGAACAAGAAAGAAACTGAAACTTAAGTATTCAGTATCAATACCTATGATGGTATATTATCAATATTTGGATCCACTCACACCTAATGATAACACAAAACCTTTTTTTCACTCATAGTTAGTGGTTGGGTAAAGCCATTTATTGTCAAACAATTGTGTTTACTCTTTTTTAAATCATATCAGAAACTCAATGACCTTTTATACACACACTTACAAGCCACCAGATTACAGGTGAGAATAGTTACCTTTAGTAGCCAGTCAAACCAGTTTGTGTCAACTTGTGTGCATGTTATCAGGCCAAAATCACCAGGGTATGTAAACTTTTGATCAAGGTCATTTGGGTAGTTTCTGTTGTCATTATGATTTAATAAGAGTAAACACAGTTGTTTGACAATAAATGACTTTACTCAATTTTTAAAAACTGGGAAGATAGTCGGTAACCATCATCTTTGAGGAAAAAATGTTGAATGATCATGATTGGTAATCACTTAAACGTTTGGTGAAATAAAATAATAATAAAAAAAACAAGAGTAGAACTCATGGCTATGTTTAATAGTGAAAGTCAGAGCATTTCCACAAATGCACAATGTAAAGGGAACTCAAGGGATTGGGACTCAACAGCTGTGTAGCCTTTGTCAGTGAGGCTTATCAGAAAAAAAGGCTTCAATGTGCTCGGTCATGTGGTCTGATGAGTACAGACTGGCTCTGTTCCAGAGTGATGGGGCATCTGGGTAAGAAGAGAGGCGGATAGAAGAGATGATGCCTGGTGCCTACCGTACAAGCCTGTGGGGCAGTGCTACTAAACTGGGGTTGTTGCAGTTGGGTTCTAGGTTCTGCAGGTTTAGGTTCAGCCTCGTTATGTGCCCAAAGAATGATCCAATCAATGTAATTTAAAGTGTGTGACTTTTTCTTTAGACGGACAGTGTATGATTGTTTTTATAGTTGTTATAGTCTAGTAAAAAAGCTAGTTTAATCAAGACAGATTAGACTTGATCAATAATCATTTAGATAATAAATCCCAGATATTTCATATTGATTATTTAATCACAGATAGTTCCATGTCTATTATATGCACAAATATTTTGATTGGCTTTATATAGCGCTTTTGTCAGGGGACTCAAAGTGCTCTTCAGAGTCCATTATTTATTTACTCCACAGTTCCACAGTGGTGGTAATAAACAAGCCTCTCTCATGGAACCTCTTAACCGGTCCTCGTGTAAGGGCATACACCAATATACGGCAATATACGGCAATATACCGCCGTATACAGCGAAATACAGCGATATACCGCCATCCACCAGAGGGCAGACTCCAAAAGCGGAAATATAAGGAGAAACCCAATGGCGACTTTACAAGTGTAAAACTCGTGTTTACAGCCTCGTACAAAAGATGGCTCTGGTCTCTAGAGCTATTAATATGTCCATTTATGCTATCTGAAAACTATTATTTTACTGCAGTAAAAGCCAAATTATTTACAATCTATGGTAATAAACTACTTTTGTAACCACAGCTGCCCTGGGGCAGACTGACAGAGACAGTGTACTTTTTGTTTATATGAAAAATCTAATAAAAAAAATGGTTTTTGGAAACATTGTCTTACTACGATTGTTGAACATACAGTTGTGGTCATAGGTTTACATACCCTGGTGATTTTGTCTTGATAACATGCACACAACTTCAGCTGAAATACAGAACTCTCTAAAAAAAATTGGTGTGGCTGTTTCAAGATGCAATATTAAGAGGCACTTAGGAAAAAAAACTGCATGGTCGAGTCGACAGAAGAAAGCCATTACTACGCAAATGCCACAAAGCATCCCACTTACAATACACCAAACCACCCACAGACAAGCCTCAAAACATCTGGAACAAAGTCATTTGGAGTGATGAGACCAAAATTTAACCTTTTGGCCACAACCATAAACATTACATTTGGAGAGGAGTCACAAGGCCTATGATGAAAGGAACACCATTCCTGCTGTGAAACATGGCGGTGGATCACTGATGATTTTGGGGATGTGTGAGCTACAGAGGCACAGGAAACTTAGTCAAAATTGATGGCAAGATAAATGCAGCGTTTATCAGAAAATATTAAATATGAAATAAAAAAAATTCTGTGTTATCATTTCCCTATCTGGAGATGCTTTCTTCACTGAAACCCATATACACTGCCTGTTAAAGAAACACAACTTTGCTTCAACTGCAACATCTTTATTGATTCTTTCTTTTGATGCATTACTCAATCTGATCCACATCAACATCAACAGTCTTGTTGCTATCCACCACTTTTCCGTTCACTACAGTCTCCACAACTGTGATGACCTTGGTAACCACTGAAGGGAAGAAGAAATAAACATGTATTAATAAAATTTGTCTGGCATTGTCTTGAAAAAAAACAATAAAAGCCTAAGAGCTTAAAAAGTGCTCACCTTTTCTGGAGCTGGTGTAGCAGAAGGAAACACAAGGAAAGATTAGTTTGTTATTGTTTTTTATAAACCTCATCTTTTCAAATTTGCTCTTTAAAAACGCTGAGGGCCTCTCACCTCTCATCTTCTCCATCGAGCAGCCTTCTGTACTCTGCGATCTCCAGCTCCAGTCTGGTCTTGAGGTCCAGCAGCATGTCGTACTCCTGCTTGTTGCTGGTGATGTTGCCGTGGATCTGGGCCAGCTGGGTTTCCAGGCTCGTGACTGTGTTCTGGAGGACTGCCAACTGGGCTACGTAACGGGCCTGTGTCTCTGCAAGATTGTTTTCCAAAGACAATTTCTGATGGACAAAGAAAAAAGGTTATATTCACAAGGGTGGAAGAAAATATTTGATGTATCATTATTGTAATTGTTTTGACCTACCGTGCTCAAATGAGACTGAAGTTTGATCTGGAGCTTCTGGAAGGTACTCTTCAGGTTTTTAATCTCTGTGCGGAGCGCGGTCAGAGTCTCAGTTTGTGTGATGAAGTGCGGTTCCACTGTTGCGATCTGGAAAAGTTATAAACTATGTTTAACCAGCTCAAACCAATTTTGAAAGTTATCTTAAAATACAACAGCTGTGATGCTCACCTTTCTCTGGAACCAGTTCTGGAGATCTATGCTGTTCTTGGCAATAACCCTCTCGTAGTGTTCCCGGATTTCAGTCATGGCGCTGTTCAGGTCCATTGATGGAGGCGTCCACTGTCACATGGACATCAGAGCCTGAGTGAGCCCTCAGCAGAGTCAGCTCCTGCAAGAGAACAAACCAGCATCTCAGTCCTGTTGCTGCAATGTATCTTTTGAATAATCTTTGTCAAGCGTAATGACTCTTCGATCTCTCTCATTATGTTGTGTGTGTATGTACTGGAGTCAACGCATCATTCAACAATGACTAGTGCCGTCCGTCTGAATAGATGAGTTGTATCAGGACCATGTGTTCTCAGGGTGTTGGCCTTTGTGTAGCTATGAGTGGTGAATAGTTCTTGTAAACCTTCCTTGGACCAGGTCCAAATCTTACCTCCTCGTGGTTCCTCTTGAGCATGATGAGCTCCTCTTTGAAATTCTCGTACTGACTCTCCAGATCCATCCTGGCCAAGTTCATGTCATCTGTGCCCTTCTTCAGCCCAAAGATGTCGGCCTCCACAGCCAGCCTCATGGCCAGCTCGTTCTCATACCTGTGGGGGTGGGGTGGACAGGTCAGAGGGGTTTTACAGGGCCATCGAGAATAGATGTCCCAATGGAGGCATCAATTCAAGTTTTGGGCCACAAAAGTTTCACCAATGTGTTAGGGCACAGCGAAAGACTCACTTCATTTTGAAATCTTCAGCTGCCAGTTTAATATTATCAATGTTTAGGACAATCTTGGAGTTGATTCTGGAGGCAATGCAGATCTAAGCAGAAACACAATTTAAAGAAACAAATTAGAGGCATATCAAGTTTCACATAATTATGTGTACAACAGAAGATCAACAGGACACAATGTTCTCTCTGTACATCCCTGTCATTTCTTAATCAAGGGGTACTATTAACAAATGAAAATGACTACAAAGAAAACAAATCAGAGGCAGATTTGTTTGCTATCCACATCATATTTCACATTTCAAAATTCTCAAACACCTCTCCCCGCAGCTGTCTTGTTGTCCTACCTTATCCTTCAGGTCTTCGATGGTGGCAAAGTAACTGGAGTAGTCCTGAGCAATGATGGTCCTGCTCTGGTACCAGTCCCGGATCAGCTTCTCCAGACGCTCGTTCTCCTTCTCCAGAGTGCGCACCTTCTCCAGGTAGGAGGCCAGGCGGTCATTCAGGTTCTGCATGGTGGCCTTCTCATTGGCTCCAACGTGGAGGTCCAGGCCATCGGACAGGCTGAAGCCCCCAGAAGTGGAGTAGCTCATCTGGGCTGAAGAGATGCGGGTGCTCCGGCCGCCTGCTCCGCTGTACACACTGGAGGTCTTGTAGGATCTGGTGCTCAGAGACATGTTGGAGTATTGGCTTTGGACCAGGAAGGATGACTGGAGTAGAGCTGCAGTTGGAAGCGTCACTTGGTCTCCTTGGTTATATAGCAGTCCCACATAGAAGCAGGGGAGTGGCTGGTGGCCGGTTTGAAAGAGAAAAATGCCACTGTACTGGATACCCACCTACCCCTGTTTGCAATCAGTCCATCAGTAAGGCATATAATAGAAAGTCTTAAGGTAATGGTGGGTGTGCACAAAACACACCTCTTTACAGGTCAGACTAGTGATTCCAGATGTTGTAGTAGATACTGTCCCATTCACTTTTATGTGGTAAACTTTAGTTTTTTGGAAACAGCCCCCATTTGAAAAACTGAAAATGTTGAAAGAAACATGTGATTTAAATTATTCCCACTAATTATTCAGTCTAATTGTTCAGAGAGTGGTAGAAATGGCACATATCAGCTAATCTTCTACCTCAGTGAAACTCTGGTTTAGAGGTGGAGCAAAGGCATGTCTTTCTCTAATCACACTATTTTATTACGATGCTACATTTACCTTAACAAATAAATATATTAATGTGCAAATAGGTGTATTTGTTACATATACTGCACACACAAAAACAATTACCCCAATTTTAAGTATTTGATGTTGTGACTCCAAGCCTTTAATTACAGCAGCGATGCCTTAAAGTTGTCAGGGTTCAAACTTTAGAGGAAATTTACACAAAGGTCATGAAAACGCAGGTAGACCTGCTTTTCATACTTGTGCTTGTTTAAATAGTTCAGGTTAAACGTACCGTCTTGAAAATCAAACACACGTCTTTATGTTGTGGATTAACAATGACAGACAAATGAAATGAAGCACAGCACGGTTCATTTAAAAAAAAAAACAATTTCCACAATTCTTTTTTGAATGAAAGCAATTATTTAGAAAAGGTATGTTAAAAATAATAATAGATTTATTTTTAGGTACATCATCTTCGTGCTTATGTTGGACATGATACTTTGATAGTTTTAGTATTTCTTCCACCAGTGATGGACCTAATCCAAATGTTATAAAACATGTTTAGAGATAAAATTCAAATATTTTCTCTGTGCTATTATTTCCTTGGTCTTATCTGGAGATGCTTTAACCTTAAATTGATTTTCTGGCAAAAAGGTGTTACTAAAAAAACTTGTTTAAATTGTAGTGGAGACATACCTTTTTTATTACTCTGACTGAATTATAATCATCAGGCTGGAATCGTAGCAGTAAGGAGCATGCCTGAGATGCCGCTGTCAAATCATAGCATCTTCAGTCAGCGGTCGTACCAATTAGCAGGGCGCGGCCTAAACGCTATTATGACTTACCTCTAATCTTATCTCAGCTCAATCAGTTTCTCAAAACATGCCCTGTGCAAAATAAGATTAGAAGCATGTACTGCCATTCACGTTGTTCATGTGGCAAATATGTGTAACTATATACGTAGTTAAATGTATCCTACCCAATACTAGAAAAACAGTTCCAGCAATGTCTGTGTTTACTCTTTTTAAATCATAATGACAACAGAAACTACCCAAATGACCCTGATCAAAAGTTTACACACCCTGGTGATTATTTATTTTGGCCTGATAACATGCACATAACCGGTTTGAATGGCTACCAAAAGTAATCGGTATGTGTGTGTAAAAGGTCAGTGAGTTTCTGGGCTCTTGACAAACCAATGAATGCAGCATTTTATCGGAAAATACTGGAGGAAAATTTGCACTCATCAGCCCAGAAGCTGTGCATGGGACGCACTTCTCTGACACACAACTTTTCATACTTTAGTGTCATTTTTGTTTTTCTTTACACTTTTTCTTGTTATAGTGAACACCCAGTGCCCTCCTTCCCACCAAACCACAGTCTTGTAAAACACCTCTCTCCATTTTACATTAATCACATTCAACATTTATACTGAACTCATTTGTAGCAAGGATCCCAGTTTGCTCAACCCCAGAGACAAAAAAATGCTGCTCTACTCGCTCTTCACATCATTCACAACTTGAGACAACATTGATGATATGTCACAATGTGTTGAGTGCCTTTCAGAGGCGTAACATTCCTTTATTTGCTCATTTCTGGCAAAAGAAAATGCACTAATGAATTATTATTTCAGTGCATTGTGTTGCAAGCACGTTAGTAACATCCATGTAGTAACAGAGAAGCCTAGTAATCTTTAGGTGTAGAAAGGTCAATATAGCGTGGTATACTGTTATATACGTAACAGTAGGTGGAACTTGGGATTTAATCTTTCTGTGAAATATTAGTAAATGTTTTGTAGTCCAAAAATATAGAGCCACAAAATCATTCAAATATGTATCCTCAAAGTTTTGTTGATGGTTTCAAACTTGAGAAAGGTAGAATAACCTCTCTTTATATGGTGTGCCCAACTCATCATTATGTAACTCTGAGTTTTCCTTTAACCAATCATGGCTCGACAAAGACCCCACCCCTCACTCTGTCACAGTAAAAAGTCTAATAGTTCAGTCACTCTCTTTTCACACAGACTCAAACTGATGCTTTTTCATCACTTTCAGTAGTGCACTAAACATTGTTAAATAGTTATTTTATTAAATATACATTTAATAATACACACAGATTAAATTGTGTCTCACGACTGTGCTGCAGCTGTCTCCTGTGAATTGAATGCAAGTTATAATATTGGTAGATCATCATTTTATTATATTATATTATATTATTATCATTTTTTGTGGCATGATTCACTAAAGCTAAGAGATCTAAACCAGAAAAAGGTTTTGCACTGAACACACACTTCACTAGATGGAGCACTCGGACTAAGGAGCTGAACTGCATATTTGAAGAGTATGTCACAAGAAGAAAGGTGTGGCAAGCAAGTCCCTGCTATGTTTCTCAAAGTTTTCACTGTGGAGGCATTTTCCATTTGTTAAAATATGTTAACAGCACTTTTGTATGTATTATAAACTATATTATATCACATTGAAGCACACATTGACCTTGTAATGATCTGACCTATCCCAGTGTAAAAGATATGGAGCACTTTTACACAAGAGCAATATTAATATTTGTAATCATTGTGTGAATAGGTTGAGGCGAGCCTGTTGACATAACCAACTAATGTTGACTCACTTTACAGATGATTTAAGTTATACTGTGCATGCTGCTGATATTTTAAAAACAATTAGAGGTGAATGTTTAACTCTGCCAGGACCGAGACCACAAAAACAGGGTTGTAGGTTGCAGCAGGAAAAGTTGAACAAGATGTGATAGTGGCTACAAAGGGGTGTGGCATGTTCAGGGGAGGCTCTAAGCCACAGTTGTGAGTCACACTTAGCAACCGTAGGCACATACCCTGCAATCAACAGTTTATTATAATATATTACAGTCTGCATGTAACAGTAAAGGCAAATGCCATTTTTGTGGAAATAGTGAGTAGCAGTAGTTTGTTTCAAGCTAATAAAAAAAGTAAAGCAAAAAAACTCATATTCCCTGATTTTGACCTCACTGGTCATCAAGTGGTTTCTGTTGGTTTCTGTGTTACATAGTCTTAATCCAACTACTAATGTAACTCACTGAAAACCCCACAAAGATTTGGTATCATGGAATGTGACGGAAAGGAACAGAGATGCACCAGTGTGACTTGACATGACTTGTGCCAACTCGTAGAAGTGCCAGGCAGTTTATGAACGACATGGGAACTTAAAACAGGATTGATTCTCTATGTTTAACAAATGGTTGGCCTAGACACCATCAGCATCTGCAGTCAGGTCTTAATCAGCCTGAAAGCAATGGAGAACAGAGGAGGGACAGAAACACTGTTGTTCTTGTGGTTGCCATGCAAACAAATAGTATATTATTATTGTATTGTTCAGTGGACTTCCACATCCTTCCTCTTGCCTCACCACATCCCTTTCATTCTTATTCTGCTTTATCCTACTACTGTTTTCAGTCAACTATGTGACCTCTAGTAAAGTGACAATTATGAGAACACTGCATTGGTTCATTAAAAACAAATATGATGTGGAAAAAAACATTTCCGTTTTGAGTGAGATTTGTCTGAAGAGAAATGTCCTTATATCGGGCGTTATATTTGTGTTTCAATGATACTATTCAATAAGCAGTCCGATTTGAAGGGAGTGGATGGAGTTTTATCTGTGAGTCATACGGTTCTGAACTTTATCCCACAAAATGGCGACAAAGAATACTTTGTGCTCACTTCAAATTAAACAGGTAAAGGCTTGCACTGGTTTTAGGAAAAAAAAACCTTGGATTAGTGAAGGTACCTTTTTAATTTGAGGATTTTAGGTAACAATGGCCTCACTCTTTGTCCTCCTTAACTACAATGACAAAAGGCAGATAATAGTAATAATTCTGTTAGTTGTCCAATACCAATCAAAACTTCATGCTTCGTGGATTGACTGCAATGTTCACAATGCATTATACAAACTGACCTTCAGACAAATAGAGCCATTCATCATTGTTCGTTCAAGTTTATTTTGACAACGAGTTTAGCACTAATCATAAGGTGGGGTTTTACTACAGTCTCTGATGAGATATGAACTCATCAGCTTTGCTTGGACAAGTCAACCATTTGTCACCTGCCATTTCAGGATCACACCTTGTCCTGCTGCAGTGCATGGGAAAACTTTTTTTTATGGACTATTGTGTACTGTAACATTTTGTGTGTACTGTAACAAACATATGGCTAGATGTGAGAAAGGACACACCTTAACCTACTGCTAGTTATTACCTCTGAAGCACATGTTCTGGCTACTGTTAAAAAGAGACAGGATACCACAAACGTTTTTGCAAAGTATGTTTAAGAATGAGATTGTTACACCTGCTCTTGGGCTGTGGAGACGGGCTCCAGCAGATTATATAAAATACTCACATATGCTGTACAAAAGAACATTTGTCTTGTATTTGTGAGAAGCACCTCACCAAATCTTACTGGCATAAACCTCTCCTGGAGCATTTCCTTTTGGAATACTTTCAAAGTGGAGCTGCTGTGGTCTCGGTGCTGAGCAGCGCCGTCGGGGACTAATCGTGGAACATTTCTTCTTGTTTTCCTTGGACTGTGCTGTTTGTTTGTTCATTTCTTCTTTGTTCTTTGAATTTTGGTTATTTTTTCAAAGCACTCAAGAATCAAATCTTTGCCCTCTCCTTACTCCCGCACACTTTTAGTTGCACCTCCCAGGGCTTAGTGTATTTTTCCTCTTGGCTCTCAGGGGCTTTTGTTCTTGTCCTCAGAAAGGGTCCCAGTTTGGAGAAAGATATTTCTTCCTTGTTATTACAGTGTGGGTGTTGACAGGTTTAAGACGAAGTACTAAGGTACTAAGGCTTGTACAAATAACCTCGCCTTGACATGACTCCTTTTGGGGTGACTGCTATTTGGGACCCACAAGTCAAACAATTCAAAAATGCAACTGAATATGCTGAACAAAATCCACTGCTGGGAGTTAGTCTATGCCCATTTATAGACATAGATAACTTTAATGCATGCAAAACTATAAACTGTGAGTTAATACGGACCATTAGACTTTTATAGGAAATTATCATTTGGTTCTCAACAGTTCCAGGCTTCAACTGTTTATTTTTAGTATTCCCAAAAGAGCACATGTTTGAGAACCAGGCTGCCTGAAGTTCACCGGCTTTAGCTATATTTTTACATGTTATAATAACAAAACAAATGACATTATGTTGATATAGTTATATTAGACCCAGTGGTGTTTCTGTGACTTATTAAATCCAGGAGCAGAATCTGCAGCTGGATTAAAGTCATGTGCTTTTGTAATCCTCCACATACAGTATATGTGTACAGGAATCTACTGTTTTGGGTTATGCAATGCACTGAAAAGAGGCCAGACCAAACCCTTTTAGTACACATCACAAAAGAGGCATGACTCACTTCTCCCTCCAACTGAGAAGTGACCCCCTTACAAGCCTCCAAACCAGGCCCCCAAGCTGACACCAGATGTTATTCAGCAGAGAAACTGTCCAGAGCACAAAACGACACAGGCAAACACACAAGGAAACCACACACGCACGCACGCACGCACGCACGCACGCACGCACGCACGACACACACACACACACACACACACACACACACACACACACACACCCTGAGGCATTTTCCTCATCCCTCATACACTCAGGCCCCTCAGACAGGATATAAGACTGAGGGGATGTTGTGGGTGATAGTATGAACAATGGTGCTGACGGATTGCTGAACATGTCTTTGGTTCAAAATATGGAACAATGCTAGTTTATGGTTCAAGGCTAAAATAAACCTTTCATCTCTCTACAGCCAATCAATCAAAATATAGCATATCCAGTGTTGGAATAAAGAAAAGATACTCAAGCAGCACAGGTTAAGCTGTGTACGTGCTGGCAACTTACAGTATATGTTTGATTTGGATAACTTTGTAAACTTTAATGTAGACGTATGGAGGGACACTGAAACAAGAACCACAGACCTTTTATGTTTGCTCGTAACTACTATAAGGTTTTTATGAAAGCAGTTCGAAAACAGGAAAACTACAACATAATTATGCAAACCAAAAAGGATAGATTTACCCATGTGCATTGGGGTATACTATGATATGGTGTTGTGCCAAAGATGTTTTTGGAAAAGATTATCCTGAACAAAAGAATACATGCAGCAGGATAGTTTTTTTCTTGTTCACTCTCACACAATGACTGATACACACACATTCCTTAACAGTGTCCTAACAGGAGTGGAAAGAAATAGACCCTCACCCTGAAAAGCTTTTTCACCAAGCCTGTAGCTGAGCTTGCTGAAGGAAACCTCCCTTCTTTCCTTCCCTCCACCTCCCTCCTCTCTCCTCCCAGTCATCGAGGCCCTGCCCTAGGACCAGCACTATATGAGCAGCCTGCTTTCCTCTGTCCAGCTTCACAGTCCTGCCACAGTCTTGAACTGGTCTTCCTCGTCTATTCATTTACATTTACATTTACATTTATTCATTTAGCAGACGCTTTTATCCAAAGTGACTTACATTACATTACATTACCAGTGTTACAGTCACTGGAGGCAAGGTGGGTTAAGTGTCTTGCCCAAGGACACAACGACAGTATGAACTGTGGAGAGCGGGAATCGAACCGCCTACCTTCCGGTTGAAAGACGACCACTCTACCCACTGAGCTACTGCCACTATTCGTCTCGTCTCTGTGATACAGCAATCATGAGTTACAGCCAGAGCATCAGCAGCAACCCTGGTCACATGATGAGGTCTAGCCGCATGTCCTACACATCCTCTGCCCCCATCCACAAGGCTCACAGCGTGTCTGGATACAGGTCTGCTCCACGCATCTCCTCCACCCAGATGCGCACCGTGTCCTCCGGATTTGGCGGAGGTGCAGGTGGTTTTGGCGGAGGTTTTGGCGGAGGTTTTGGTGGAGGTGCAGGTTTTGGTGGTGCAGATTTTGACCTGTCCAATGCCTTGGACCAGCAATCCGTTCACCTGAACGAGAAGGCCACCATGCAGAACCTGAATGACCGTCTGGCCTCCTACCTGGAGAAGGTGCGCTCTCTGGAGACTGCCAACACCAAGCTGGAGAAGAAGATCAGAGAGTATTATGAGCAGAAGGCTTCCAGTATGAAGACCATTCTTCTGAAACTGCTTTACAAGCTCAGAGACAAGTGGAGGAATAGGGCATGTCAGCTCCAGGAACAACATAGACGTCGAGCTAGTTTCTCTGTCTTGGTAGACTTCATGGAGAGACAAGTGAAGATATTGTCGGATCCACTTTTTGAAAACATACAGGATGCTAAGACAGATCTGTCTAAAGCTCCACCTTTGTTAAAGCAAGAGAAAATCTGAGACCAAGAGGAAGCAGTTTTGTAACTACTGTAACACCTGTAGAAACACCAAAAAAAGAAAAAATGACAACAAATGGAATGAAAAATTTATCTGCCACTAATTCTCAAAATTCCTGTTTGTTCTGTGATAGAGATGGTCACACATTGGTGCGGTGTCCACAAATCAGGAAAAAGATGCACAGGGAAAAAATTGACTTCTTTTTAAAATGTTTTTTTTTTTTTTTCTTATGCTTCTTAATATAAATCTTGTAAATTGTCTTTTATTCCTGTAAAGCACTTTGAGTTACCCAGTGTATGAATTGTGCTATATAAATAAAATTGCCTTGCCTTAAAGAAAAAAGGAGTCTGTTTCGGATGTTTGAAGGTAGGACACATGAGCAAAGACTGCAATAGTCGGTTGACTTGTGACATGTGCAACAAAAATCATCTGGAAATACTTCACATTGAACAAAAGGACATGGGAAAGAAAACAGAACTGAGTGAGAAATCAATTGAGAGCAATACTGTTCTCTCACCTCATACATGTGGGCATATTGGGGCCGGTGAAGAAGCCTGTCTCTTCTCTATTGTTCCGGTACAAGTAAAGACCACCAAGGGTGACACAGTATTGCAAACGTATGCATTTTTGGATCATGGAAGCTCAGCTACCTTCTGCACAGAAAGAATGATGAGAAGACTGAATATCACAGGACAAAAGGCTAGTATTCTTTTGCGTACAATGAACCAAGTGAAACATGTGACCAGTCATTATATCTCGGGTTTAGAGATATCAAGTCTTGACAGAAATGATTTCATACAACTGTCCAATGTATTTACACATAAAATCATGCCTGTCTCCAAGCTCAACATTCCCAGACAAGAAGACCTGAATCAATGGCCTTACTTGAAGGATGTCAAGATTCATGAAATCAATGCTGACATTGACCTGCTCATCGGCACAAATGCGTCTAAGGTATTGGAACCTTGGGAGGTGGTCAATAGCCAAGGGGATGGACCATACGCTGTGAGGACCCTACTGGGGTGGGTCATCTATGGTCCCTTGAGAGGAGACTGCAACATCAGGGATGAGAATGGCTGCCCTGTTGCTGCTGTCAATCGAATGTCTATAGTGAATCTAGAGGAGCTACTGGTCAAACAATACAATCATGACTTCAATGAAGTAACCAGCAAGGAAACAGAGGAAATGTCCAGAGAAGAAATAAAATTCTTGGATATTGTGAAACACTCCACAAATATGACAGATGGTCACTACTGCCTAGACTTACCTTTCAAGCAAGAAAATCCCAGCATGCCAAATAACCGTTGCATAGCAGAGCAACGTATCCAAAGCCTGAAACGCAAGTTTAGTAAAAATGAGATGTTTCATAATGAATATACAACTTTTCTCAAAGAAATTATTGACAACGGCTATGCTGAAATGATACCAGCGGATCAACTGAATCGTAATGATGCGGAAGTCTGGTATCACTCGAGGAAAGGAACCTTAAGAGTGGTCTTCGACTGCGGTGCTGGCTTCAAGGGAACATCACTCAATGAACAATTGCTACAGGGTCCAGATCTTACCAATTCACTCATCGGAGTACTCATCAGATTCAGACAAGAGCCGGTTGCCCTGATGGCTGACATCAAAGCGATGTTTCACCAGGTCAAAGTGTCAGAAAAACATATAGACTATCTACGATTCCTATGGTGGCCTGATGGTGATGTGCAGCAGGATCTTGTCGAATACCGTATGAAAGTATACCTCTTCGGAGCGGTGTCATCACCAAGTTGTGCAAACTTTGCACTAAAAAGGACCGCTGAAGATAACAAAACTCACTTTCCAGCAGAGGTTATAGACACCGTAAAGAACAACTTCTCTAGATGATTGTTTGAAATCCATGTCCTTCGAAGAGGATGCTGTTCTTATGGTAAGAGACCTGACTGCTCTCTGCCAGAAGGGAGGATTCCTACTGTCAAAGTGGATCAGCAACAGACGTAAAGTATTGGCATCCATTCCACAAGAAAACCGAACCAAAGAGACAAAAGAGTTAGACTTGGACAGGGACAACCTGCCGATGGAAAGAGCACTAGGATTGCACTGGTGCGTTGAAACAGATGTGTTCATGTTCAGAATTACAGCGCAGCCACGAGCATACACCAGACGCGGCATCTTGTCCGTTGTTGGCTCTGTATACGATCCTTTGGGATTCCTTGCACCATTTATTCTGCCAGCCAAACTGATTATGCAGGAACTCTGTAAAAAAAAACCTTGGATGGGATGAAAACATACCCCAAACTATTTCTCAGCAGTGGACAGGACAGATGGCAGATCTAAACCAGATGACAGAGTTTAAAGTGGACCGTTGCATGAAGCCCACAAACTTTGGTCAAATCAGAAATGCACAGTTACACCACTTTTCAGATGCCAGTGAGAGTGGATAGGGTACGGTTACATACCTAAGACTGGAAAACAACGACAAGGAGGTGCATGTTGCTTTTATGATCGGGAAAGCAAGAGTATCACCATTAAAGCAAGTAACGATTCCCAGAATGGAGCTCACAGCTGCAGTTCTAGCCGTCAAAGTTGACATAATGCTTCAGAAGGAAGTACAGCTTCAGTTGAACAAATCCATCTTCTGGACCGATAGCACAACAGTGCTGAAATATATCAACAACGAAACCAAATGTTTCCGAACATTTGTAGCAAATAGGATCTCCTTTGTAAGGGATACTACTGATGTGTCACAATGGAGATATGTTAGTACAAAGGAAAATCCGGCAGATGAAGCCTCTAGGGGGCTAACAGCAAACCGCTTCTTAAGCTGCAAGAGATGGATTAAGGGACCAGAGTTTCTCTGTCAACCAGACAGAGAATGGCAGAAACCTCATTTGGAAACTACAATCTCTGCCAATGATCCGGAAAGACAAGCAAGACATCACAAGCAACCTCATTGTTAAAGGTCCATTGAACCCAACCAGCTCTCTGTTAAGTTATTTCTCTTACATTTGGTTCTCAACTGTTCCAGGCTTCAACTGTTTATTTTTAGTATTCCCAAAAGAGCACATGTTTGAGAACCAGGCTGCCTGAAGTTGACCAGCTTTAGCTATATTTTTACATGTTATAATAACAAAACAAATGACATTATGTTGATATAGTTATATTAGACCCAGTGGTGTTTCTGTGACTTATTAAATCCAGGAGCAGAATCTGCAGCTGGATTAAAGTCATGTGCTTTTGTAATCCTCCACATACAGTATATGTGTACAGGAATCTACTGTTTTGGGTTATGCAATGCACTGAAAAGAGGCCAGACCAAACCCTTTTAGTACACATCACAAAAGAGGCATGACTCACTTCTCCCTCCAACTGAGAAGTGACCCCTTCAAAGCCTCAAACCAGGCCCCAAGCTGACACCAGATGTTAGAAGAAACTGAAACTGTCCAGAGCACAAAACGACACAGGCAAACACACAAGGAAACCACACACATGCACACACACACACACACACACACACACACACACACACACACACACACACACACACACACACACACACACACACACACACACACACACACACACAATCCCCTGAGGCATTTTCCTCATCCCTCATACACTCAGGCCCCTCAGACAGGTTATAAGACTGAGGGGATGTTGTGGGTGATAGTGTGAACAATGGTGCTGACGGATTGCTGAACATGTCTTTGGTTCAAAATATGGAACAATGCTAGTTTATGGTTCAAGGCTAAAATAAACCTTTCATCTCTCTACAGCCAATCAATCAAAATATAGCATATCCAGTGTTGGAATAAAGAAAATATACTCAAGCAGCACAGGTTAAGCTGTGTACGTGCTGGCAACTTACAGTATATGTTTGATTTGGATAACTTTGTAAACTTTAATGTAGACGTATGGAGGGACACTGAAACAAGAACCACAGACCTTTTATGTTTGCTCGTAACTACTATAAGGTTTTTATGAAAGCAGTTCGAAAACAGGAAAACTACAACATAATTATGCAAACCAAAAAGGATAGATTTACCCATGTGCATTGGGGTATACTATGATATGGTGTTGTGCCAAAGATGTTTTTGGAAAAGATTATCCTGAACAAAAGAATACATGCAGCAGGATAGTTTTTTTCTTGTTCACTCTCACACAATGACTGATACACACACATTCCTTAACAGTGTCCTAACAGGAGTGGAAAGAAATAGACCCTCACCCTGAAAAGCTTTTTCACCAAGCCTGTAGCTGAGCTTGCTGAAGGAAACCTCCCTTCTTTCCCTCCCTCCACCTCCCTCCTCTCTCCTCCCAGTCATCGAGGCCCTGCCCTAGGACCAGCACTATATGAGCAGCCTGCTTTCCTCTGTCCAGCTTCACAGTCCTGCCACAGTCTTGAACTGGTCTTCCTCGTCTATTCGTCTCGTCTCTGTGATACAGCAATCATGAGTTACAGCCAGAGCATCAGCAGCAACCCTGGTCACATGATGAGGTCTAGCCGCATGTCCTACACATCCTCTGCCCCCATCCACAAGGCTCACAGCGTGTCTGGATACAGGTCTGCTCCACGCATCTCCTCCACCCAGATGCGCACCGTGTCCTCCGGATTTGGCGGAGGTGCAGGTGGTTTTGGCGGAGGTTTAGGCGGAGGTTCAGGTTTTGGTGGTGGTTTTGGCGGAGGTTTTGGCGGAGGTGCAGGTGCAGGTTTTGACCTGTCCAATGCCTTGGACCAGCAATCCGTTCACCTGAACGAGAAGGCCACCATGCAGAACCTGAATGACCGTCTGGCCTCCTACCTGGAGAAGGTGCGCTCTCTGGAGACTGCCAACACCAAGCTGGAGAAGAAGATCAGAGAGTATTATGAGCAGAAGGGACCCCTGGCCGAGAGGGACTACAGCAACTACTGGGCCATCATCAATGACCTCAAAGACAAGGTAGAGAGTGCACCAATCGCAGCATAAACTCAGCAAAGTGAAATGTTCAGTTACTCATTAGCTCCGTGAGTGTAGACACAACAGAGGCACTGAGTTCAAACTGTTGCAGAAGCTTAGAGGACAAAGTGTATGTAATGATTGAAAGAGCATGCTTTGATGAAAATGAAAGAATGAGCAGTGGAATTTATCTGGCTGTCACTCATATGCAGTTTTTGGATAAAGGGTAAATGGCTCTGGAGCAATTCAGAATCATGCAAGTTTGATCAGAAATGGCTCAATTATTCTGTTGTAACTACATAATTCTTGGCTTCAGATCGCCGCTGCAACCGTTGGCAATGCTAATGTCCTCCTCCAGATTGACAACTCCAAACTGGCTGCTGATGACTTCAGGACCAAGTAAGTATGAGCCTTTATGCTGCAAAATGAATTGACAAAGGTGAAAAGCATCCACACAGCCCTACATACACCACTACTCTTATTTTTAATGACCACTACTCTAAACAACAGATTTGAGCATGAGCTGATGATGCGGCAGTCAGTCGAGGCTGACATTGCCAATCTTCGCCGCCTGCTTGACCAGACCACTCTAACAAAGGCTGACCTGGAGATGCAGATCGAAAGCCTGCAAGATGAGCTGGCTTACCTCAAGAAGAATCACGCAGAGGTTGAATGATTGTTCTCTATTTGTCTAAGTCATCTCTAATGCTGTGTCAAATAGTATTAACTTCTTTGTCTATGGTTTTCCAGGAACTGGAAGCACTTCGTTCTCAGCTCACTGGCACAATCAATGTGGAGGTGGATGCCGCACCCCAGCAAGACCTCAACAAAGTGATGGAAGAGATCCGTGCCCAGTACGAAGCCATCACAGACAAACACCGCCGCGAACAGGAGGGCTGGTTTAATGAGAAGGTAGAAGCATTTTCCCATAAACAAACAAAAGGCAAATTACTGGTTTTATTGAGTAAATCTCTTATGACTCTAGACATGTAATTAAACATAATCCCTGCTCAGTGATGTTTTACTGTGCCTTTGTTCCCGTCTATAGTCTGCAGTTCTCACAAAGGAAGTTGCCATGAGCACAGAGACAATCCAGACGTCCAAGACAGAGCTCGGTGACCTGCGGCGCACACTGCAGGGTCTAGAGATTGAACTCCAGTCTCAGCTCAGTATGGTGAGAAAACCAAACCATATGTCCCTATCTCAGTGATCTTGCCTTATAAGAGCAAAATCCTGTGTTTCTCTAGTCAGAGAAAATACAGGAATAGATAAAGGGTAAGGAAAGGGTGCAGGGAGGGTAAAAGAAGAGAGGAGTGATAAGGGTGAAGGAAAATCTATTGCAGGAAACACTTCACAGACATCTGCTCAAATTCTGGGAGACAAAAGAGCATGAAGAAAAGTGAAGGAATGCTGAACTGGACGGCCCTAAAACTCCCTTGGATTATCTGTGCCAGATGGAGTTAATCATTCTGCACTCCCTGCGAGAACAGCACACAGCTTCATAATCTAAACAGAGCACATTCACAAAGTTACACTTACACAGAGCTATCTGTTCTAATTATCCTATGAAGGAAATAAATGCTATCTAAAAACATACATCCTTTCACTGACAGAGCATGTCTAGCAAAAGTAAACCAGACTATTGCCCAGAATAGAAAATAAAATATTAAATTGTCTGCATTAATGAACAATAATGTTTGTGCATAACAGAAAGGCGCTTTGGAGAATACGCTGGCGGACACAGACGCTCGGTATGGCGCTATGCTCAGTGGTTTCCAGAATAACATCCACATGCTCGAGGCAGAGCTAGGCAATATGCGTGGCAGCACTGAGCAGCAAGGCCAGGAATATAGGAGGCTGCTGGACATCAAGACAAGGCTAGAGCAGGAGATTGCCACATACAGAAGCCTGCTGGAGACAGAGGAGTCCAGACCCGTTGTTGCAGGTAAGCTTGTGTACATTAAACACTCTAGTTTAGTGTAATTGCAGCTTTCCATTACATCTTTTTTTCCTTCTTGTTTTACAGGGGGCGGTAAGACCACAGTTACCAGCACCACTGTGCGCACTTCCAGTTAGGACATCCAGTTGGCAGGACAGGCTGTTCTCAGACACATACACAGACACACACACACAAATGAAAGCTGTTACAACCAATGATAAAACTGTGCTCCAAATGCCTCAGAGATGTTTAACCTTTGTAAACTGGTTTCAAAACATAAGAGATGTCTGAATGTCCAGTGTGTGTTTCTGTGTGTTTCCTGTCTGATATATAAACCTACTGGTGAACACAACTCGTTGTTCTGTGACTTTATTGGTGTAAAAACCTGACACGGTGCATCTTTTTCCATCACATTTCAGTGTTTATGTAGTTGTCGCGGCAACAGCACACTCTGTGAGGCAAAATAAGGGAAACATATTACATTACAGCAATGATGTCAGGAAAGAGTGGACAATAGGTAACAACTCCAGAGGGTATAAAGCATGAAAGTTATGTTACACGTTAAAAACATAAAAAACAAAAGAGGAGAGGTTTTTATACATGACACACCTAGAAGTCTGACTACTCTTTGCTGCTGAGAATTTCAGAACAGCACTATGTATATGAAGTCTGTCACTTAGTAACATACAAACAGGGCCAGTGCAGAAATGCAAATACTGACTCACTGAACAAAGAGTGTCTTTGTGGAAACAAGTCTTATCAGCAATGCACTTTCTACAAACGCTCCTCTCAAGCAAAGAGCCAATGAGCTGCCCTGATAGTAAATCATGAGAGGCGTGGCTCCCTCTCTGCTGGTAACAGTATGTGAAAGTAAGGCAGAAAATTGTACTTGACATACGCCTTGTTTATGGGAGTGGTGGAGAAGGATAAAGCAAAGCAGATAAAGCAACTTATAGTGCAGCAAAATCCACAGGAGAGCTCATAATTCTCCAGTGATGGTGTAATGTTGGTTTTGGAAAAGAGTGAGAGGATCCCATTGCAACACACAGGCCCCTTTGAAGAGATTCACTCAACCATATTAGGAGCCACTCTGCTGCACATCAGCAGCACTTTGACAGTTGTTATAATGAAAGTGAATAAAGGACTTATAATCTGAGTTGAAAAGCCAAAGAAAAGGTCATGACGATGAAAGATTATTCTGCAGACGGTCAGGCTACATAAAGAGATGACTCACAGCTCTGGGCAGTTCATACCAAAAAAGGTATTATCTTGTGAATATTGTCTGATCTACATCTAATCTTAATCTACACTTTCAAGTGGAAACTTTATGATACATGAAGCATATACCAACAGCAGATGCATACTGGCCGTATTCAGTTCAAAAGTTCATGGCATCAATGACTCCTCTGTTTGTGTTGTAAATGGTAAATATGCTATCTGGCATTTATATAGTGCATTTTTGTATCTGGCTGTACCAAAGCACAGAGAGGGGGGCTGCCATACACAAGGCGCTCACACTTTCTCCACCACCACTAAACTCACCTCCACAGTCACACATTCATACACCAGTGCAGTGGCACTGGAGGCAAGTGTCTTGCCCAAGGACACAACAACAGTATGAACTGGGGAGAGCAGAAATCATCAACCTTTGGGTTATAGGACGAGCGCCCTACTACCTGAGCCACCGCGCCCCTTGTAATCATTAATTGTATGATATTTGGATTTGCTGCAGTGGTACAAATGTTTCAACCCATTATTATTAGACAACCATTTAAAGCTGATTTGCCCACATAAATTCTTGTAATAAGTTACAAGTTGTCATGAAAAGTAACATAACAGGAAGTAACTACAAAGCAGCCGATCCTTGGCAGTAGTTAGGTTAAGACAGATTATTTGCACGTGGCCACAAAAAATAAATATGAACGAAGGCTTCTGCCTTGCTGCCAACTCTAATTTCTGTATCTTGCTATGTGCCATTCAAGTGTGTCCTGAGGCAAGCCGAGGTGAAATTGTGGGAGAGGAAGAGAAGCTCTATTAATGTCATAAAGTACATCCAATTCAACACAAAGGCAGTAATACTTTAAATACTGTTATTGTATTCACACAATGGGAAATTTATCACAGTCGTCAAGTTTTACATAGTGTTCTTTGGCAAATAATTGAACCACTATTGTATGTTTGCTATAAAACAAACTTGTGTCTCAGTGAGTTATGTCATGTTTAAAGCCAGGAGAAGAAGTCAAATAAAAGAGCCCCTGCTGTTTGTCAGTGCTGGCTTTATTTACAAGGCATTAGTCTTTCAAATGGGTTGGTCATGTCACCAGGAATGTGGATGTCCCAGGGTCAGAAAGTCCATTAGAGGCCCATGTGCAGAGAGCTAGAGGGGCAAACTTCACTCTGTTCTTGAGCAGTGTTAGATTTGACAAACAAGCTGAGAGGAATGCCGAACCTCTTTGCTAAAGGCCTGGGACGTTGTGTGGCATCAGACCTCACTGTGAAAGTTTGTGGAGCTGCACCGCGTAGGAACAAATGAGATACAGAAAATAGAACACAACCAAGTACGGTGCACTTTTCAGGCCATGCAAGGAATGGAACAGATTAGTGGCTGTGCAAGAAACTAGTCGGTCTCTTCTCACCATTGTAATACAGTCACATATCAGTATCAGCTGCTGTTGTGCAACTGGCTGATAAACAGCAGTGACTGGGTAGTGCAGGCTGGGAATGTAACAGGTAGGGCTGGTTGGTGGGACCACACCCTGGGTATGAATTTGAGAGAAAATAACAGCTCCATGTGCAGGGCTTATACTGATTAAAACAGATTATAGAAGTTCTACACAGAATGAAAACTATAATAAAGTATAATGTAGACAGGGCTAATCTTATGTCATTTTTCTTTGGCAATTGTAAAACTGATTTTCCATGTTGATTCTCATGGGTTGGGTGGGAAACCAAGCTGCAAGATGCAGTGTTAAAGGGATACACGATTAACCCTCTCTCCAGACAAACACAACTGTACATACAAAAAAAAAAAAATAAAATAAATCCAGTAAAAGATTTTTTAATAGAAACTAAGATGAGGCACTTTTCCCAAATGAACAACCACTAACAGTCTCTATGACTGTGATTTTCCAAGTTATCTAAGCCTTAAAGGCTCACACTAAACCTTAACAAATGTCCATTCATTACAAAGCAGTAAGAGACTCAAGTGGGAGCATGGGTTATTGGCATGAACTATATGCAGGGCATTGAGAAAATGGCTACAAATCTTGGTGAGATCTTTCTAATTATGCCATACTGCCCCCTAGTGATAACCTCATGGGCTAACCTTTTGTCCAAGGTGTATGACAGCAATATACTGGACAAACGCCAAACCTCCCTCTATGCAATATATGTATGTTAATATTCAGGTATTTGCAAAGAATAACCCTTCTTTTCAAACCCCTTTAGATGAAAATGTGGGCCAAACTTTACAGCCGAATCCGAAAAACAGTCTGCTCCAAGGGACTTTCATAAAATGTGCAAAAAGATTCACTGACACTGTATCAAATCCACATGTACAATGGTTAGGCGCTGTAAACACATTCCCAAAATTTCCCACACAAGGATATAATCCTATTTTTTCGACACGCAATTGCTGCCACCTTGAGGACAAGCGCATCATTGCAGTTGTATAAAAAGGATCCAGTTTAACTTCTGCAGCTGTACACACAAGTATTAAGCTATTATACATTACTGACATCACATAGGATTTGTTTCTTACTTCCAAACAAGCGTTTACACAGGTTCTTCATGTATTAACTTGGAAAAAACTGACACATCAAAACCAATGGTTTATTATGACTTTAATTTTATAGGGGAACCACCAAGTACTTTAAAAGAAGGTTATACAGCGCTGTACATTTGGGAGCTGTACTGACTGACTTGATAGTCCTTTCTTCTCCCATTAAATACTATTCATTAATATGTTCTATAATCTTATAATGATACAGTGATACAATAAAAGCTTGTGTAACTGGTCCTGCAGCTTTTCTGATATGTCAATTTCATTTTTGTTGGGACTGTTATTTCCTTGTAATTTTTCCAAAAAAGGAAAATAAAAGTTATGATCAAAAACCATATGACAGGCAGAAACTGCCAGGCTATAATCCTGTATGACTCCCAATTCACTCACACAATAGAGAGAAAGAGAGACAGAGAAAGGGAAAGGAAAAGAAGAGATACAATTGTCATTGTTTAAAGGCAGGTCCTTGATGTAAACAGGCATCAGTTCATACTGAGGTGTAGAGAAGCTCTATTCTCCCATTTCTGTATTTCTGTAACCTCTACTCCTACTCTGCCCGCTCCATGGACCTCCTTAAAGGCTTATTTCCAAAGCTGTGTGCTCAAGGTCTGGCCAGATCCAGCAGCGGCCCAACCTCCCAAAGCAGTCGGAGGCTGACCAAAGGCCATCTGAGTACCGGCACCATTCAAAGTCAGTCCTGACATCTGCTGGTTCATCTGAGAAAGAAAGACATAATTTACTGTATATTACACTTCATATTCAGTTTCTTATACATTGCTATTTATTTGAACATTAACCATACGATTCTCTAAATGTGAGATGTTGCTAAAACCATTTTTTAGATTCAGTGACAAGAAGGCTTTGGCAGTGGTACTACATTAGCTTTTGTCATGTTTTAAGGAATTGCACCATAGAAACTTACATAATATTAATTAAAACTTTGTAACCTGTGTTGGGTGAGTAACAAGTTAACTACACTTCAAAAGCAACATAAATCCCACTGGGTAAAGAAATTCTTTAAGCTTCTTTTAGTTTTGAATAATACAGAGATCAAATAGTCCTATACCTGCCCCATGTTCCACTGGGCCTGTTGACCGGGCTGGAGGGCATACATGCCCTGAGCTGGCACCATGCCAGCAGGCATCGCACCACCCTGAGGTCCCATCATCCTTGGGGCCATACCCATAACCCCTGCAGCAGGTGCATTTCCCATAAAGCCATTGGGCATTGTCATCCCAACCATCATGCCTGGATTGGGTCCCATCATGGCTGCCCCGCTCTGGGACATCATGGCTCCCATGACAGTGGTGGATGGCATGGCAGGCCCCATGCCAGGGAAGGCTTGATAACCAGCTGTAGCTTGAACAGGAAACTGCATCTGAGATGGGCCCATGAACATCCCAGCTAAAAGGGAATGGACGCATGAAAACATTAGCTCTGTCAGCCCCTAAAACAAACCTGTACAGTTAAATATGTGAGAAAACGCTCCTCATCTAACCATATCAATTTACCATTGCTTACAGAAATCTAAAAAGAAACTGATTATAACCTTTAGTTCTAGTTCTTATTCAATAACAAAACTTCTCAAATAGTTTAGTTTTTTTTAAACTGTGGTTTAAAGTTCTATTGACACTGCAACAATGCAATAACCATCAAAATTTCAGGAAGAATATGTATTTGTAATGAATTTGGATTGATACCTGCAGGAGGCGGTTGGGACATGCTGTTAGTGCCATACAAAGAGAGGATGGAGTCCTTTGACAGAGGCTTTTTGGTTGTGTCATCTGATTTAGTGGCACTACTGCTTTCACTGAACAAGTCGAGGTCTCCCTGGCCAGACCCCGACACTGAGCTGCCCCCCGGTGCAGCTGGAGCTTGTGTTGGAGTACTTGCAGCATTATTGGAGCTCACCTGCCAAAATGACATAGGCTTATGCCTTACAAAAATGCTCAAGAAGGAAATAAATGTTTTCAATGGTACCACTTACATTAGCTTGGGATTGTACTGTGTTTAATTTTTTATATGTACCTGCTTGAGAATATTGTACCTGTTTGAGAATATTGCTTTAAATTTGCTTTTGCTGTTAAGAGCTAACAGCAAATGTTAGCCCAAAAGACTTATTTGCTTACTTCAGATGTCAAGCTATATTATGGTATGTTTGATCTGAGGTTTTACAATCATTGCCAGGTCCTACTAAGTAATATGAAGATTGGTTAATAAAGCTGAAAAAGGAAGATCCCCGAGTTGTACCTGAGGAAACTGAGCTGCCGATGTGGATGCAGGAAGTGGGTTGGACACCATGGGGCCAAATATATCCATGTCATTGTTCTGGGTTGTGCTCGAGCTACCATTGTTAGTTGATGCAGCTGCTGGTGCGTCTGAAAGATGATAAGATGCAAAACGGGTTTTTCAACAATACAGAAGAAAAACATAAAACAATGGCAATTCTTTAGTGATTTACACAGCTAGAAATATTTACACACACACACACACACACACACACACACACACACACACACACACACACACACACACACACACACACACACAGCAAGGTTATAGTCAATATAATCCCACAGCTAAAGAACAGCCCAAACTATAATAAATACATTAAAGTGTTGCTAAACCAAGACAGCTTTTAGTACCAACAGTAAATCAACCTGATAAATGACCTTTGTAATGGATACATTTCAAAATTAAAACTACCAAAAAGCTAAATTACAAAATGGAGTCATCAAAGGCTGCAGCAGTACAGGGCCAGACATTAAATTGTTGTGCAATATTTACTCAGAAGATTAAAAAAACAGTAAAAGGTCACTTGAAAAGGAGAAGTGAACATCTAGACCTAGACAACACTTCCGTTATAAACCCTGGTGCATGTTTTTTGATGCTTTGTGTCATTATACAATACAATAGCAATGTAGTAAACATATAATCATCTTCTTAACATGACCAAGATTATTTCAGCACATCATCCACTTTATTCTATTGATGTAAACCATTTAGATAGATAAGCACATAAAAAAATAAGCAATCACTCTTAGAAAAAAAATACAAGCTGCTTTATGACTGCAATCGGACAAGAATTCAGAAAAACACTTGTGACCATTATTATTTCCATCAAAAGTAAAAAAAGATACTTACCAAGGCCTAGTAGGTTCACAGAAGGCTCTGAGCTCTTTACAGGGCTGACAGAAACTGGCTTGGACTCTTCACTCTGTAGATGAAGACAGTTTGAAAAGCTCCATCTTTGTCAATATTTCAAGTGCAAGTAAAATTAAACAAAGACTGTTTATAGTACCTTAACAGTAGATGACATCTTGCTTCCTCTGTCTGTCTCCTTTTCTCTCTTATTGCCTTTTGGCTGAAATAATAAAAAGGGTTATGATATAAAATAATAAATTAAATGGTACACACTAAATAGTTAGTTGTAATAAAGAAGAACATACACTGTTTCCATTGGTCACATTCTTGCTGTAGTATTTTTTCTTCTCATATTTATCCCTGATGAAAAATTCCACTGCTCTAAAATTAAATAAATGCAAAAACATCAACAAGATTAAATTTAGACATCATAAAAATCTTTAAGCTACAATGTTTTTGAGAAACATACTGGTCTGTTTGAGGTCTTCTGAAGTTTTCTGGAAGGTTGGCCTCGTAAAGCTTTCTGGCCTTGGTGTTACCCATGTCCTGTATACTCTGAAACACTCATTTACTCAATACATGTATAAAAAATACACAGGGATTTAAATATCCTTGGTTACATTCTCTATTAATAGTAAAAGAAAAAAGTGAAAACAGGACAAATTGCCTTCATAATATGGCTACGTATGACTTGTTTAAATGCACAATTGCAAAGAATTGACAGCAAATAATAAAATATTATAGTGAGATGCTCTATATTATAGATGCTAGTTAACAGCTACTGTAATATTTGACACATAATATTACTCATCATCAAGTCACAAAACAAACATAACCCATCTTATAAGGCTCAGGGTAGCCTGTTTGACATACATTTTACATTTACATTTATTCATTTAGCTGACGCTTTTATCCAAAGCGACTTACATTGTTCTAATGTAATTACCAGTGTTACAGCCACTGGAGGCAAGGTGGGTTAAGTGTCTTGCCCAAGGACACAACGACAGTATGAACTGTGGGGAGAGTGGGAATCGAACCGCCTACCTTCCGGTTGAAAGACACAACACAAGAATATATTATTTTTCTGGACACTTACCTGGATTTGTTCTGTGGTCCATTGGTCCAGATTGACTGATTTGACTCTGGATATGTGTACACCCAGGTTTCTGTGGATGCCAGCGCACCTTATGCAGATAAATACTCCCAGGTTCCAAGAAGCCCATCTTGGACCTGACAGAAATGCAAAGTGATTCAAAAATGAAAAACCGCAACAGAAAACAGGATCTATTATGCATTTCCTTTACTGGTAACTAACAAAACTTTGATCAAATCCCAAAAGCCCACACAGCTTAATGACTTTCTTTCTTTGAGCTGGTATAGTCATTTAAAAATTTGGGATATTTGTACCACATGTAGTTATGATGACCATTTTACTGTCTACACTTGTCCCAGATAAATCCTGTAACCTGTGACTACAAACAGGTTGCATAAAAATGTAACTAATCCTGAATAACTCCTCTACTAATGTGAATCATATGTTTGTGAGAAGATCTGCTTTCTAACGTAATAGTCACTGTAACGTGACTATTAAAATGTTGTGTGGCTTACATACTTATTTTTACATTATAAAAAAACAATCCGTTACGGTAAAAAGCAACATCTATTACTACACAGAGGACTTAAGTTAGACTGTCGCTGTGTATAAAGATGTATAAAGTGGTTGCGCCTGTGAAGAAGAGGTCCGCTTGTAGATTAGTCTAGGTAGATTTAGAGAAGTTAGCTCACTAGTTAGCCACTTGAGTTTAGCTCGAAAGGAAAAGGTGTCAGCTGACTAGCCGGACCACTAACACATACCGGAGTTAGCTTAGCGTGGCTAAAAGATGTAGATGCTACACCGCGGACACCTTTAACATTAAACTTTGAATTATAGCTGGATGTTTTTTATACTAAAGCCTGAGTTATACACCGGTGTAAATGCCCCACCTTTCGCCTCGCAGTCGGCGCAGTACTTGTTGTCTTCCTCCCTGAGCATTTTGGACAGGATGGCCTGGTGCTGCTCGTTGAGTTTCTGGGCCTTCTCTCTTTCCGAACGGGTAGTCATATTTGCGCTGTAAACAAGACCAACTTAATTAAAAGATATCTATATCAATCTGTCGTAAATCGAGTTCAGTTTTACATAAAATAACATAGTCATGGGAATAGACGACTCCGAGTGCGATGTGAAAACACCCGGAACCGGAATCCCCTCTCCGCCCACGGAATTCTAAAACTGACGCGGCGGCCGCTTCTGATTGGGCGACACTCCTGACGTCAACTGACGCACGTTTATGAGTATTTTTCATCAGTTTTATGAATCAAGAAAGCAACACTAGCGTCACGACATATCTCATTTCAATTTCACAATCTCAGGGTGTTATTTTAATTTCTTTATCAATACAAAATACTTTATACCACATTAATTTGTATATGTTTCAGTTATTATTCCAGAGTCATAACTATAAACTGACTCTTGCAATAGTTTAACATTTTTAACTGCAATTTCAGAAATCAATTTCATTGGATAACAATATGTCTGTGAACGTCATCTTAACAGAAAAGGTTAAAACAAAAGCATTTGGACTCAGTTTTTAAGGTGAAGACGTTTCGTCTCTAATTCCAAGAGACTTTATCAAGTCTGAAATCAACTGGTAAGAGAGCTGAGCTTATATTTCTAGAGGGAGGGATTTGACCTGAAACTAAACCTGGTGGCTGTTCTAGTCTCATAGTCGTTAGCTACAAAAAGGAAGTGTGACTCCTGATGTGAGAGTCGTTAAAGGCTCAGGAGAGTTGTTAGTGTCACTGTTCCATTCAGGTTTTGTTGTTGTCTAGGGTGAAACAGATTTGATTTAGGTTTCTAAAAACCTAACCTGTTATAAATACTAGGCAACTTGAGGGCATTTCCATTTGAACAAAAATGGCTTCCTTCACACCTCACTGACTGACAATATCATTTAGTTTTAATTTAACCATAGACATACTTTACTGAAACCTAACGTCTTAGTCTAGAATTTCAGCCTTGAAACTAGAAATGTTCTTTTTGCTTATTGATAGTCATATTGATAACTATAAACTGACTCTTTCAATAGTTTGAAATTTTTATCTGCAATTTCAGAAATCAATGTCATTGAATGACAATATGTCTGTGAACGTCATCTTAACAGAAAAGGTTAAAACAAAAGCATTTGGACTCAGTTTTCAAGGTGAAGACATTTCGTCTCTAATTCAAGAGACTTTATAAATTATGAGATCAACTGGTACGAGAGCTGTTCTCAGAATTGATAAAGTCTCTTGGAATTAGAGACAAAACATCTTCACCTTGAAAACTGAGTCCAGATGCTTTGACTTTAACCTTGTTTTCAAGATGACTGAGAACCTTTACGTCGTTCTATAACCGAAAGGTAGGCGGTTCGATTCCCGCTCTCCCCACAGTTCATACTGTTGTTGTGTCCTTGGGCAAGACACTTAACCCACCTTGTGTTCCAGCTGTAACACTGGTGAATGGAACCTTAATGTAAGTCGCTTTGGATGAAAGTGTCAGCTAAATGACTAAATGTAAATGTAAAATGTAAACATGGAAAAAAAAATAAAACATGCTGGGCGCTCCCTTGTGGCAGCAGCTGTCTATGAAACCCCATGAGGACCATAAAGGGATAATGATAAAATAAAGAAACTGTTTTAGTTAAGTTAGAATTAAGTAGAGCTAGCCGATGCGACAATCTGGAATACACAAAGTAAATTTTTTTGATGATTAATATTTTGTAGAAATTGTCAAATATACACAGGTTCCTACACATTTCAAAAACAGCTACAATCTTTGGAAACTTAGACAACAGCAGGTAGACTGTTCGATTCTCACTCTCCCCACAGTTCATACTGTCGTTTGTGTCCTTGGGCAAGACACTTAACCCACATTGCCTCCAGTGGCTGTAACACTGGTAATTACATTAGAACAATGTAAGTCGCTTTGGATAAAAGCGTCAGCTAAATGAATAAATGTTTAACTCACAACGGAAATAAAAACGTACCATCATCTTTCTTAGTTATCTTTATTGACAAGCCCTAATATTAAAGTTTTTGTAAATTAAACTCTAAAAGATCAATAATAGTGACAAAATAATAAAAAGATTTCAACCAAGTTTAGTTTTACAATATTTAGATGTTTTTTAATGTTTATTAAGGACACAAGCTTTATAAAACATAAAAACAATCAATAGTGGATGAGTGAGATACAATATTTCAAATTCCACAACTAAGTTAGTAATTACAATATTTACAGCTGATACAGGAGACTGGTTGTGCCTCAGCAAAAAGGTTCCAGGCGGATCTTTAAGCTATTCTCTTGGTGCCTTATAGCAATCCCATAACGAAGGAGCATCTCGATGTAAGGAGGCCAGAATGTTGAGTCTATGTCCACATACGGGTCATGTGGAGTAGTCAGAACCTTGTTCATGAGAAGCTGTAGGCAGATAATTAGATATTATTAGTTAACTGACAATGTTTACATAGTCAATATATTTTAGAGTAACATTAAGAAAAGAACTACAATGATTATTTTACACTAAAATGTAATGTCTGTAATACCTTACCTCAAGAATTTCATTAAGGGAAATTAACTCTTCATTTACATCTTGTGCCAAATTCTGAAAATAAGGACAAAATAAATTTTACTATGCAATTAAAGTTAAAGTGCCAAAAAAAGTTTGTGATTTAATCAGACGGCACCTTCTTTTTCTTGTTTTCAATCTGAGGAGGAGGAACATGTTTCTGGAGAATTTCTCCCAGTGACTCCATCAACCTTTCCTGGTACAACTTCATCTTCTGAATTGTGTCTTTAGTTTCTAGTAATATACTAAGGATAAACAAATATAAATATTTTTTAATGGGAAACTAGTTTTAAAAGGAAAACTGTTCAGCCCAAACTTACACATAAAACCATAAAGCTCACCTGCGCTCA
This sequence comes from Perccottus glenii, assembly GCA_024416835.2. Classification (NCBI taxonomy): domain Eukaryota; kingdom Metazoa; phylum Chordata; class Actinopteri; order Gobiiformes; family Odontobutidae; genus Perccottus; species Perccottus glenii. Next base: position 23,827,259 of record CM044549.2, read on the forward strand.
GATAATTTTTCTTTCTCCATTTGAAGTCGCTCAACATGATCAGTAGCTGCAGCCAACATCTGTTTCTTCTCCTCAAGCCACTTCTCTTCACTAAAAATGTATAACAACATTTTAACCTGATAAGTTTGCATCTAAAATATTAACTCTATCCCACCCCTGAAAACTACATTATAAATTAAAAAGGTTGAAGTAGATGTCCTGGATGACTAAGAACCTTCACAGATACATTATACATACAGTTCTTTAGTTTCTTTCAGTTTGTCTCTTTTTGCTTCATAACAAAGAACAATCATCTCAAGTTGCGAACAGAGCGTGATCATCTGAAAACAGGAAAAAAAAATTGATATAATTTTTTCACAGACATGTTTTTAATAATTGGATTTTCCACATTCACCATTACCTCCTCCTTCCCCGCTTGAAGTAAAATTTCAGAGTTTTCAGCAAGTACTGAAAAGGAATAAAAACACAATTAGTTTGGTTTAGTAAGGTCTATTTGGAGTTTGATTTAAAAAAGTAGAATTATTATTAGCTTCAAAAAACACTACTTAATTAGGTTTATGTTAAAAAGGCTTAATGTTGTCTTTCAAAACAAATAAACCCAACCTTTGAAAGATTTGTCTTATTTTAAAAGGAACAATACTATGACTTCTGCAGCAATTATCATTTTGTTTTATGTTAATGGAAGGACTTACACTTTGGCTCCATTGTCAGCCATTGCTTGAGTTCAGCTTCTGTAGCCATCAATCTGTTTAAATACTTTTAAAAAAAGAGCAATTACAATTTTCCAAATCAAAAAATGGGTTATTTGATAAGTTATTTGTCCCATTCCTTAGAAAATATTTTTGTAAACTAGTCATTCCCACCTGGTCTTGTGGATTTTCGCAGCAGTCCGGTTCGCTCAGTATAATTTCATTTTGGAGCTGCAAAACAAAAGAATGTCAGTCTATTTTTATTAGTTTAATGTATTTCTTGGGTTTCTTCTTCTTTGGTTTCAGTTGTATTTTATCAGAATAATCAACTACAATGTAAGCATGTGTGCTATGCCTGTTTGAAGACACTTTTACCTTCTCCAACTGAGCAAATTGTTCCTCACACTGGTTCAACAGCTCGGCATGAGCAACTTCTGACAACTCTGCAGCCAATGTGTCTGACTTCACCTCAGCCTAAACACAGAAACACGAGTAGTATGAAGTGCTGTAAAGAAGTAAAATGCACGGGTATAAATTGGCGTAATTGCACTCTTACCATGTTTTGTTGTTTGTTTTTTTTTCACTGCGCGGACTTAAACGTTCCCTTTTTCAAAATACCGCCAACATTGATGACGTCACACAAGCGACGAGAGGGTGTGGTGTTGATGAACGCTGAGGCTGCGCGAGCACTGCGCATGAACACTGAACAAATCCGAAACGTCAGAAATACGTCCACTTCAAAATAAGTGCTTCAAGCAAACTGTTTTCAAGCTTCAAGTTTATAACATAGTTCATAGAAACTGCAAAGGCCTATGACAAAATTAAGTAAAATGACACGATGTTGCCATGGGAAGCCTATAATTTAGGCTACATCAAGCTGCCATGTAGGCTAGCTTATATTGTGTCTTTAGACCAACTTTAACCTGTGAAGAGTGGACAGTTAAAAACGACATGACTGAAGGCTTGCAGTGTCCTGAGAAGACCAGCAGGTGTCTCTGTCGTGCTCCTTTAAAAAGGCGCTGGTAGGTGTGCAGTTTTTTACGACTTCCTTGCAGGTTATCTTTTGCATTTGTCTGGTCTAAAACCAACATATAACCTAAATAAGAAACTTAAAAATAGAAACAATCTTAGCTAAAGCTATTTAAGACAAAATAAAATTATATAGCCTATGCTTTTTTATGTCTTAAATAGGCTAGCTATTAAAGACTAGCCTATTGACAATTAAAAATGTATTTATTAATTAGGTACAAAATAATCAATAAAGACCTGTGATAATTAAGTAGGCTATAATAACTTTAATTTACATTTTGCTGCTTTAATTGTTAGGCTTTATTCAATCACTGCAGCATTTTACTTGGCTACATTTCAGGATACCATTCATCTCTAAATAAAATCTGAAAAAATGGGATAAAATGGATAAAATAACTCCATTAAGAATGTATTAATTGTAAAACATAATTAATAAAAACTTATTTTATTCGTTCAATATACCGCTTATTACCTGAGAGGTTTGTGTCTTGTGTAGCCTATGACAATGAAAATGGCTAACGTTGATTATAAGTAAAGATTGGCTATATTTTAATATACACACATCCAGGATAAATCAACGAGTCTGTGATTTTCCATATTATTTAAAAAACAAGAACTAATATAGGCTAATGTTTTAAGTCTCCTTTTAAGCCAACACAGCACAGAGCCTGGCCCCAGTGCAGTGAGCAGTGAGAGAGGATCTCAGCTGTATTTCTCCAGTGTCATGTACAGTTCCTAAAATCACCACACAGCCTATAGATTATTTGAATGATCAACTTGAATTGGATTAATATGCAAATTTACGAACAAACGGTGCCATTCGAGCCTTCAGCGCAGCCTAATTAATCAACAGTTAAAGGAAATTAATACATACATCAATTCTGTCAGGAACATGCTTAGTTCAATCGCCCGTAAAATTGAAGTTTGAAGTATTAACTGGCTCCACAGGAAGGCTATGATTAAAACTCCACAATTCGCTCTATTTGGATCTACAGCGTCATTTGACTGCAAGCAATTGGAAGTCATTTACAGATAAGGACTTTATTATTATTATTATTATTATTATTATTATTATTAGTGCTGCTATACAGTAGCACTCTTAGTATTGTAATCAGTATTTATTTATTTAATAGCACTGACTGAATTCTAGGTCAAACAAATAAACAAATAGACCAGACACATGGGAGGGCTGCAGAAGAGGTAAAAAGGTAAAAGGGGAGGGGTCCGCGCGCACACAGGGCTGTACCATTGTTTCAGTAGGGACTCATGCATCAAACTTCAATTTTCCGGACGATTGAAGTAGTGATTTTTTTCCCCATCTTGGAGTGAAATAGTGAAATACACTTAAGACCTTCAGATTAATTACCACCAAGTGGTCCCTCAGACTGTGGGATTACTTATGAGCGCGCCCTGACAAGGCCTCATAAAGAAAGCAGTGGATCCATAAAGTGCACTGCCTTCTTCATGAAGATGTGAACTCACTAGATCCAGACTGGGCCTTTGGTTTTACGCAAATAACAGCCAATGGCCAGGTTTATGAAATTTAAGATAAATAAAATGAACGTCTTTTGGCGCCCTTGACTTACGCATCAGTTGAAGGCCTAAAGAATAGCGGAAATTGGGCTTGTGTGTCCAGTAAGCGTTTCAATTGGATCAGATCTATTGTTTTAATTATAACTAGTTAGCCCATCCAGAAGAAAAGCCTGCTGATTTTTTCAAGGTTATGGCAATTTGCGCCTAAAATGTTTCCAATCTCGCTCATGTATTAACCTCAACCTTTGCCTTTACCTCGCCATGGAAGCTGTTAAAACAACTGTTAAATGCACTCAAATTAAACCTGACCCATGTCACTTAAATTATGTTCCTATGGCGACGAAATGTCTTAGGTCCTATTGCCAACTGCCAACTTTGCAATGTTTTGTCTTTAATGTATACGCACGATAATTAAAAATGTCCCAGAACACCTCTGTGATTCAGAGCCAGGGTGAATAAAGCTTCAAGTGATCCTTTGTCATGGATCTTGAGAAACTGAGATAAAGCAAACACTATAAAACAAGTCAGAATGAGACAGGCCACTTATCATTTCTTGGAACAAAGAGCGTTAAACGCCTTTGAGATCCTTGGCCGTGTTTTCAGCTTCATTAAACTCCTCAAAGACAAAAGAAATAAAGTTGCAAAGAAGAAGAAAACAAACAAAAGGACTCTCTAACCAGACTTTGGCAGAAATGTCAGCGTCCAAACTCTTTATGGCTCCCTACTTAACATTAAAAACGCTTTCAACAAAATCCATTTCTTGTTTGGAAGCACTTCTTGGAAAGAAGTCAAACATATTATTCCAGAGCTAAAAAGCTGCGCACAAAAAGGGGGCAGTTTCATTGTAATTCATTGACTTGTTCAAAACGCCAGGCAAAGAAAGGGGCTAGACATTAATAGCCACAGATGCCCTCATGAGGAGAGTCTATGTAGGCATTATGGCCTTTGTTCGCACTCAGTTAAACTGTTTAAAAGGAGGGTTAACTCAATCCATCAAATTGTCTGAAATTGTGAGGAAATTTCAAAAACCATATGGCCTCCAAACGTTTGCGTCCTTTCTGTGCGGTGGGACACACTTGTCTCAGTATTGCTGCCTGCGGGGGAGCGGCCCTGCTCCTTTGTGGCGCGTCCCATCAGGGAACGCTGCTCATTTGTCCCCACTTTTCATGCTTTACGCTCAAAATTACGGCCCAGTCCAACAGAACAAAAAAGCTCTATAAAGGCAGGGAAAAACTGGCCCAAAACTTTGTAGTTTTTGTGCCATCCTCCTCTTTTTTCCCCGGGACCAGATTTGTGTTTCTCACATAAATTTTTGCCACGAATGGGGAAACACGTCTAAGGGTCAATAAGGCACGATACGCTTTTAGGACGTGAAAGGCCGTGTGAGATTCCGGGCAACTAAATGTTTAGAGCATCCTCGTAGAAAGAGGACACAAAGGGAGTGAATACCGCTTTAAGCAGGACGCTTTTGATCCGCGTACACCGACACGTTTGACACAGAGCGCACAATTTCAAAAATAACAAATTCATTCAAGAATGCCACATAAAAGAAATGTCCAGAAAAGCCATTTTATTCCCACAGTAGCCTATATACATTACAGTCTGTGCATTGGTTTTCAAATAATGTCCTGATTTTAGAAAGGCACTTACAGGTGTACAAAACAACAAATTTAGAACTGGAGATCTATAGAAAACAATAAATGTAATAAAAATGTATAGCCAAAACCACTGTAGGATTTACGTTTGTTCCTCCCTGTTTTAAGCATTCAAATTAAGAATTATACTCTTAATAATTAATAATAATAATAATATAAGTGTGAATGACCCATTTCCTTTTGATCATTATGATATAAGCAGAAGGATTGAAGAGCCCAGACCAGGACTCACAAAAAACAAATTTTAAATTAGAAATAACTGAAATAAATACAAAAAGAGCACAAAACAAATCATGCATTCACATGCAAACAAAACAAACGGGAGCATTTTTATTATGCTGTGTGAGTACGTCAAGAGACCCATGGAGCAGTAGGCAAGTGTGTGTGTGTGTGTGTGTGTGTGTGTGTGTGTGTGTGTGTGTGTGTGTGTGTGTGTGTGTGTGTGTGTGTGTGTGTGTGTGTGTGTGTGTGTGTGAGAGAGAGAGAGAGAGAGAGAGAGAGAGAGCGAGAGAGGGAGGTATGATGTGTGTGTGGATGGCACATAATGTAAAAAAATAAGAATAAGTTACTCAGATCATATTGCTTTGATTGGCTAACGGATACATCGTAAAAGACCACTGCATATTTCTTGCTCTGCTCTGTTCATGCTTCATTATGAATAGTTTTATGTGGCAATATAAAAGTCAATACATTTTGGTACACGTCGGAGATATGGTAGAATATAAGCAGTAAGTTACAAGTCCTCGGCAGGGTTTGCTCACACTGTCTCAGTGTCCGGCGCCACGCTGCGCATCAGTCGTCCACATCAATCTCCTCGTCCTCGTCCTCCGAGCACTCTTTACTTGTTGTGTGGTCTGAGAAGGGCGACAACGGCGACGTCCGCAGTTTCTGTGCGAGCTCAAGCTCCTGCTGGCTCCGTGTGGGGGAGTCGGGGCGCGGGTGGCCCAGCGTGCCGTTGGCACATTTCTCCAGGTCCGCGAGCTTGGCCAGCTTGTCCAGCGGTACCTGGCCGACGGCTTTAGCAGACTCTACATCGGCCTTCATCTCCTCCAGGTCCCGCTTTAGCTTGGCCCTGCGGTTCTGAAACCACGTGATAACCTGCGCGTTGGTCAGACCCAGCTGCTGCGCGATCTGGTCCCGGTCCGCGGGGGATAGGTACTTCTGGTACAAGAAGCGCTTCTCGAGCTCATAGATCTGGTGGTTGGTGAACGCAGTCCGGGACTTCCTCCGCTTCTTTGGGGTGCTTCTCTGCCCGAACAGAGTCATCCCGTCCCGGCCTGAAACAGAGAGTGGCTGCGTGAGAAACAGGTGCATGTGCCCGAGCGGCGAGTGTGCCTATAAGTCATCGGTTCAAAAATTATTCATATACAAATCTAAAGAAAAATAAACACGCGCCTTAAAATAAACAAAAATACGGGGATTAGAAAATTTCACTGAAATAAAAAATGTTGCTGCCTTTGTTTTAAAGTATTTAAGATGCCACACACCAGTTCATCCAGATGTTGATATTCGTTTAAGGAACACTCTGACCTAAGCCACATAATAAAATATTAACACTAATTTTTTCTTCTTTTTTATGTTTAAAAAAAATGTTCCATTTACCTTCTGCGGCCTGCAACACGCTGACCTCAAGTCCCTTAAACGTCTTGCTGGCCAGCTCCTCGAGCGCGCACAGCGGTGAGGTTTGGGTGAGCAGTGCGCGGTTGGACAGCGGGATGCCGGATGAGCGGTGCTTTTCCGAGGCCGAGATGAGGTGCGCCGTGCCGCAGATGGCGTAGCTGCGTTTGACTGACGGCTTGTTGAGAATGTCCTCGATGCTGAACGGGGTCAGCGGCTTGTTGGAGTTGGCGGGAGGCGGCAAGTGGTCCAGCGGGCTGCGCCTCCTGTTCTCTCCCACATCACATTTGGCCACTTCTTTGGATGTCATCATTGGGTGCACGCAGGTTTTCTTTGAAAACGAGCAGATCAGGAGGAAGTCAAGTTGAAAACGGAAAAAAATACGTTACTGGGACAAAAAAGTCACATAACAGTTAAAACGCAAAAACGACTGAAGAAAAAGCAAATGATATTCCAAAGTGGGATGAACGCAAAGAGTGAGGGTCCTTGGGAGCAGCCAGTCCGGACCGAAGCCTCCCTGAAAATGGCGAGGTCCACACAGTTGACGATTACTAACAAGTTCTCATTGATTGGGAGCTAATCAATTATCTCCAGTGGCACTTTTCGCCCTCTTCCCTTTCACTCTTTGACTATGTTGCAGTCCAGTGCGGGGCTTTTTGCGACTGGGGGTGTCCCATTAATTAGGACGCATGGCTGGAAGGAGGAGGAGCCCCGCAGAATTATAATGCTTTGTGCTCTCATCATCTCTGCTCTAATTTAGTCGTGTGGTGAGATACCAGAACAGGTTCAATGATGGCGAGGACAGACAGAGCTCAAACCGCGGAAACTATAGCGTCTGAAGCCGCTCACTAAAAGCCGCCGATGAAGTGGACACACACAGAGGTTATTTTAGATGTAGTCACGCGGATGTTGTCCTCTAAGTCCAAAGCGCGGATGAAGTGGTGTTTGTTCGAGAAGGTGCTGCCGTATATCAGCTCTGATGATACCTCCTCTGGGGCGCGAGAGGAGCTGCGCCGCGCGTCCCTCTCAGCGACGCCAAAGCCGGGCCATAACTCAGGCGAAAGGGCTGCTTTTATAAATTTCATCTGCTCTCACTTCGGCACTTTGCCATGCGCGCTCCAGGTTTGACACGATGCCTTTATTTTGGCGATTTTCTGATAAATGACGTCGAAGTGGTTGCGCAGGGCCAAGCAGCGTGCATAGGACAAATATATTTTAAATGGTTGCGTAAAATGTTGACGTTTTCCGTTTCATTACAGCCTATACTTTTTTTCGATAATATGATTTTAATATCATGGATCGCTGCTGCAGCAGGCTATACTTTGTAAAAAATGCAAAATTTACACACACATTTCCAACATCCTTTGTATTATTATTATTATTATTATTATTATTATTATTATTATTATTATTATTATTATGATTATAATAATAATAATGACAATCATAATAATAATTTCCATAACAGCCTTTTTATTATTATTATTATTGCATTACTTTATTATATATTTTAGTTCAGTCCTGTGCTGTCTGTCGTTTAAGCCAGTGTTGACACGATGCTGATGATGATGATGATATTTGAAGATGGGGGTGTGGTTAAATACAGTTAGTGGGTAGCCTTTAATTAACTTCTGTTTAGTAATTTAGTTATGTTATCTGTTTAATATTTTTACTTGTTTTTTATTAGTTATTCATGACAAAAATAAAATAAAATCTAAATCTAAAAAGTAAATAATGAAAATGTAAATAAATAATTTACATTGACACGTGGCTATTTTAACAATTACTTTTTTATATCCTATATAAAAAAATCTTTCTACGAAGCAAGACATTTTTTTTCCAGTTTTATATTATAGAACCACTTCACAGGTGGCCCATGAAGTATACTTTTACTACAATGATTTTAATAAACCCATAATAGGACATATCCAAAAGGAAATAGCCATTTCACTTTGAATTTTAAATCCAGATCACCAACAAACTGAGTCCAATATAACACAACATGAGGACCTCCAGACTAGATTTACAGCTGATGGTTACATTACATATATTATTTGGAGACTATAATGAAGTAAAGTCAATCAAAACAGAAAAAACAATTACAAAACATCCTGTGAGTTGCAGTGACTGTTCCCCTTCACTTCGTCAGTATCTCCTCATTTCCGCCTCCTAAACTTTCACCGCCACATGTCATTGAGTTTTAAACCGGAAACCATCTCCTCACAGTTATTAAAAAGTTGGTGAGAGATATTTGGGGTCATTTGTGCAGCCTGTGGAGGGAGAAAGCACTCAGACTCTCGAAGGCACCACAGTGTGCCACTCTGCTGCTGGCGGGGGGTCAGATCTGATTTCACAAGTAATTGTGCATTTAATAGTTGGCTGCAGTACACCTTTGAACCTATTTTCTCCACACTTACCCATTTCTATTAGCCTCACAACGTTGTAGCAAAATAGGAAGTGGAGAGCAGGGTGAAGCATTTTTCAATAGTTTGTGATTGACTTTGTTCCTCTACATTAGATTAAAAAACAAAATTATAATCCAACATACCCAACTAAAACACTGAAGCAATTTGTTTTTTTAATCTGGTGAATAATGTAACTGAGCGTTTTTATTAATAATGCTTGCTATCTAATACAAAAATTCATACTAATAAATAAAAATTACTTTTAAAAATAAAAACAAATAATGAATGAAATATTAAAATTAATAATATTTAAAACATATATCAAGTCAAAAAAAAAACTAATTTGATATAAGGTAATGCAGATAAATGTTTATTTAAAGGAGATCATTTGTGTTGCGTCATCATCAACAGACAACTTCATGTGTTCAGCTGCAGGGCAGTGCAGGGGCCTATTACTGCTGTTACATTCCCACACACTGCACACTTCTGATCACCTCTGCTGTGATCTGCTCATCAACAACACTCAAAATGTATTTAGAGAAAACGAGGGGCCTTTTTGTGGCCAACCAGGTGTTGATTTAGGCCCTTCACTTGGTGGTCCACTAGCTTAAAGTGCCATCCTGCAGTACGTGTTAGTGAGCTCATTCAGGAGGCGACACAGCGCTCACTGCAGGCTCAGTCTGCGATTGGACAGCTGCGGGGGAAACTATCCACATTGTGGCCATTTTGCAGGGACCCCAAAGATGGGTGTCATGTCTCCCCTCTGTCCCAAAGGCCTCTTATTTCACATGTCACCAGATATATAGATATAGAGGAGGGGTAGAGAGAGCCGGGCTCTGGGTTTGAGGATGTGTACTGTATAAATCACACGTCATTACCAGAGGTCACCGGCTGAGGGACACCATTGGACGCTTTCTTCAGCAGGGACATTCTGGTTGGACGAGAGTGGATTTATCTGGCAGTCGGATCTCTGAAGAGGCGGCCATATTTTATGTGACTAGAGATGTAATAACAGGCCTCTGACAAATCCCTGACGGGCCGCCTTTCCTGCCTCAGTGCAGTGCAGAGTCAGAGCTCCCGGAGCCTAAGCTGCGCCATTATCACTGTGCTACACATGCACTCCACCGTTCAGCCCTACAAACTGTTTATGTCAACACTAATATGGATGCCTTTGGCCTAGTCTGTAAATGTCTTTGATCCTTAGTTGAGATAATAAGAGTGAGTAAATATTAATACTTAATGAACACAGGAAGAATAGTTAAATTAAAAAAAAAGGCAGTGGGCAGGATCTCTGTAGTCATAAAACATCTACAGACTCTTCCTACTGAAATGACTTGTCTGGACTATCATTGTTTTTGATTTTCTTTAATAGATCACTGCAGTACATTGCAGCATATCTGGATCTTTTTAAACTCCCCAAATGCATTCTAATAAACTGGATTTGTGTTTTTAACTTTCCCTAAACATTAGTCTAAATCATAATGTCAATAAAACAGAAGAATTCTCCATATGTAATTTGTAATATTCAGATTGCTTTGAAATTATATCAATTCTAAAATAGAGACTTTTTATAGCTCCTTGTCCAGGTATGATACCATTTATCAAAGTAAAAAATGCAGGATTTAAAATCATGAGTTCTTTGCCTTCATTGAACGAGCTGATGTAATTTCTGAAAAAAAGTGTTGAAGAGAATGATTTTCACTCAAAATAGCTGCTTAAGAATCAAAACTATCTTTGTTTTTATGGCCTATACGTTCATATAAACACAAAGCGTACTCAGTGGACACATCTCAAGTGGGAAGTGTGGAAATATAAATGTGTGTGATCTTATGTTCCTTAATAACCCTTTAAATGTGACACCGTTTGCAGTGCATATCTACCACTTAAACCTGGACTAAAGTTTCAAATAGGGGTTGGAAAAATGACAAGAAAAACAACCATGAAAGAATAAATTTAAAAGAAACATAAAAATTGAGCTCAACACAGTCAATAAATCCCAAGTCTTGACACTGTGGACATGCAACAAAAAGCAAAAACAGGTGCACTGTCTCCAAGAAATACAAGAAGTTACCCCACGCTGAGAGCATAATGCAGTGTTCCTCTCCTCTAAGAAACCTTTTCATGGGTCTCTGACTGGACTAATTCAAAATACACTCACTGCTACATGGAGGCGTATGGACGAAATACAGAACCATTCACTCAATAAATAGTTTGACACCAATGCTAAGGGTGTGCTAACATGGTACAGTGATAATAAAACATGAGTGGGAGCCCCCTCAGTGTCTTTTACCTGGTGAACAGTTGCTCCGTGCTCTCATAGTGCTCTGGCAGCCAGCGACATACTGGCTGCACACCCCTCATCATACTGGTGTGGTTTGGGGCCTGTTCACTTGTTATTGGCGCAGATTGAACATAAGCATTTCTAATTTACAGAGAGCACAGCCTGAAACCACACATGTCCATTGGAAATTGGACACAGTGACTCCAGGCCGTCTGTATGCAGATACAAACACAGTCTTTATTCTCATAAAACAAAATAAAATATTAGACAAAGTGCACCTAGTTACTCAGATACTTATCTCTGTGTGGAGAGGCGCGGACAGTCTGAACACATAACTTGTTGTAACCCGTTAGATTATCCAACATTGAGGCCGAACAGAAGAACTAAGTCAGTTTTTTGAAACAGTCCCATGTGAGTTAGCAGCAGCATGGATCCTATAGAAAATATAATTACTGAAAAGGTAGTGATGATTTAAGTATTCAGTTCTTACGTAAAACTACTCACACCCTGTGCTCTGGGCTGTGACTGCCTAAATGTGGTCCAGCTAAATCATAATAGAGCAAAGCATTGGGCAAATCAGACTTTCAGAGAGCATCAGAAGAGAGAAAGTAAAATACATATAAAAATAACCAGGTTAAGGTTAGTGTACACCTTTTCTTTAAAAAAATACTCAAAAGACAAAGTATGCACAGGTTTGTGTATTTGCAGTATGCTGATGAATCTCCCCATGCCACTGCTGTATAGCTGCACCACACAGTGGCTCATTTGAATGTTCCTCCTTTCTCATCTGTACTTGACCATAAAACACAGTAAGCAGTGATGCTGAAGGATTGTGTTATTTAGGATGGCCAGGATGGAGAGGATTATTCACAGCCTTCGGTAATAAAAACTGCCCGAGGAGAACTGGTGAGAGTTATGACAGCAATCCTTTAGTTTTCATTTGTGAAGGCTCTTTTTTATTTGATGCAAAGACTTACAAGGAAGAATGAAGAGACCTTGAGGTGAAAAACAAGCCAAAGTCTCATTTGTCACAAGCAGCTACATTCTTGTTGCTTACTTCTATGTCAGATTATAAACGCTACAGCACCTTTATAATCTAATGTTTGAATAATCATATTCATCACCAGGGATTCATCTGAAGAGATTGAATCAGTCCAGTCACATGAAGGAGGGGCATTAAAGGTAAATGGAGCTACATAAAGTGCCTTTGTAACTAATGTAATTCACACATGTTTTAAAATGAGATAAGAGCACGAGGCCAGTCTAATTACATGAAGCAGGTTTGGGTTGTGTTCACTGAATGCCCATAGGGGTGTTTCCAATATGGCCGCATGGGAACAAACAGTGACAGGTCAGCTGTTGTCTCTGAGGAATATCTCTGTCTTTACGCATTTCCTCTTTCTTATTTCTGAGCATATTTTGTCAATTATTTCCCTGTCTTTTCTCTCTGTCTTACTCCTCTCTCCATCATGTCTCTCTCAAACACACACAAGTGCTGTGTTTGAGAGATGGCCTCTGTCTTTCAATTAGCCTGCGATGGCCCTCTTACAAGGCTGGCGTCTGGCGAGTACGGCCTGCAGCAGATGCTGCTGTGGATTGGCCGTTCATCTGCAGCCTGCAGACTGTATTGAATAGTCATTAGGGTGGAGCTGAGTATTCATGACAGAGAAGTGCCTTTGTGTGGGAGGGGAGGCGACCACATCAGGTTATCTTTATTCTCTTGTTCTCTTGTTGTTGGGGTTTTGACAGCATTGAAAAAGACACTCTGATTAGGACAATAAACAAACCTGTGCTAAAAAATAATGTTCTGTTGGCTTGTTGTCATCTGCTTTTTCTCACTCAGGTAATTTATTTTTCTTCATGTTTTTGGTATCTGCATGTATATGTAGACAACCACCAGAAAAAAAGACCACAGTGGAGCAAACAGAAAGCCCCCTGATGGGCAGAAGAGCCACGAGCCAGTCTGCTTCATGTGTGTATGATTTGTTGACTCTCAGTGGGTTTGTTCATGAAGCACCTGGCAACCCTGCACCAAGGAATATGGTGGCTGCCATGACCATACCGCAACACACACACAACCATATGTCCCTATTGTCATTTCAATGAGCTTGGACAACATTCACTTTCCCCTCTTTTCAGCGAACACTATCAATACAAACCCCATGTGGAGGGGTCTGGGTCAAGAGGGACACTCACTACAAAGTGGCCGCTCACACACAGAGATGCATGTATAGGCAGCGAGGCCTCTCCTCCCCCCTCCCCCTCCTCTGCAGAGCCCCGTAGGCTGGACTGAGGAAATGTGAATTAGCTTCATCAATGCAGAGGTTAACATTGCGCAAAGACGAAGTTGACCTCTTGTTGTATTCTTGGTTTGATGTCTTTCTTAAGGCCAAATGCTTATGAATAAAAATGGCGAAGGGGAGAGGTTGACAAAGGGATTTGTCTGACTAATGCCAAGGGAAAACCCCTCAGGGAAAGCCTGGTTAAGCCCAACACCACTGAATCCCCCTGCAGTATTATCAATCATCAAAGGCTCACACTGCGCTCTTATTGTTTTTTCCATAATTGTGTCAGAACAGCTTTCATTTGTCTCTAATGAAAAGTGTCTGCATTCATCATGCTAATGTAGTGAAAACATAAATATTACACATGGAAACCTATGGTGTGGCTTTACCCATGCATCATCTTAAATGTGCAGGGAGCTTGTGTGGTGGTGAACTTGTGTTTTATCATGACGTGAAAAATGAATTGGTCAGAGCATCCCAACAATAATAAATATGCAAATAAACATGCTGGTGTTTGTGTCATTACAAATGCATAAGGTCTTTATCATTCGACTCTAAAGATTTACAATATATTCAATAGATAAAATAATCTCAGTCAGTTTGGGATGTTTCAAGGCATTTTATTAAAGCAATAACTAATTAAACCAAGAGTAAACCTACTCATTTTATAGGCTATATATATTTGTCAGAATCAATTCTTAATCCTTATCAATCCCAACCCCAAACACGCAGAAAATAATTTTTGTCACATAAGAATTAACTTTTTCTATTTGCTGTCACAGATTCACCAGAATCAGCACTAATTTTAGAAAACATTTAAAAGGCTTTGAGGGCCCCCTCTATAAGAGTGTTAACAGTAATAACCATTGGTGATAACATAAACAGCTGAGAACCTGGGGCAAGAGGAATGGAGCGCCCCCTCAACCTTTAACCCTGGTATAATTGAAAAACATGTCAATGTTCGCAGAACAAATCGAACAACGTAGATCCACTTTGCTTTAAACCCAGTGTTTTACACAACTAGAGAAGTTTTTAAGGTACTATTTCACAGACATCCCAGTAATTGTTTTTCAGCAAAAAAATGTGACAAAAATAATACATTGGTAAAATTTTAGGGGAAAAAAGCATGGTTTGGTTTAAATATAATTTTTTGTTTGGTTCTTCTGTCTAGTTTTCAATTAAAATAACAGGATATTGTTTTTCACAATATGCATTTATTTATTATGTGTCTTAAAAAACCTGGGAATACGAGGCATTATCAAGTTTTTTGAATAAATATGGATTTTAAATATTTTTTTAACCTTTATTTAACCAGGATGGTCCCACTGAGATTACAAATCTCTTTTGCAGGAGAGTTCTGGCCCCATGTGTTTTGGGGGGGGACTGTTGTACAGGTTTTTGGTGGTAGGGGAAACCGGAGTACCCGGAGGAAACCTATGCAGGCTCCAAACCAAGGCTCCTCATGAATTTCAATAATTTGCATTCCAGTGGACACGTTACATATTTGGATAATGGTTTGTTTTTTAGAATGATCACAAAAAAGTGAAAGCTTGTAGTTAAAATCCCTGAAGACGTCCATCTTGATCATTGCATTGCAAGTGAGTAAACCAATGAAGGCCTAAGCACACAGACACATTATGTGCTCCATGGGGCCTGGCCTTGTCTGTGCGAGTTTATTAAAAGTGTCTTGTTTCATACTATGCTCTCCCCGCTATGAACCATCCACCAAATATATCACACTGTTATTGTAGGTAATTAAGTCCAAAACTTGGTTTTATATGGTGCATGTTGTGCATAAGCAAATCGGACCATTTTAATTGCAGAGGAAATATCTGTTTGCACTTCATCTGGAGTGAAACCTAGAATTACTCTTCTTAATATTGAAGGAGGAGGAGGGCCGAGAGAAGACAGCAGAGGCATTTATTACACTAACAGTCCCTTTAAAAATGAATGGTAATGAGACACAACAGCTATTTACTTTTCTTTTAATGCTGTGGAAAGTGCTAGAGAGACCCCCTCCTTTCATACCCACTGCTGCCCAGAGCTTTTTAAATCTTTGGACTTGTTACACAATAAAATACAACAACACAGCATTAAAAATTAAGGAGAAGTGAGTCCAGCCCAGACAAATTCACCCTGTGCTGTTTATCCCACTAATCCCTGGCATCAGCTCATCTCACTCTTGTCTCAGGTCCATAACACATACAAGTCCAGACTGTGGACAAGGACTGGTTTCCTGACAGCAGGAAAATACCCCAGCGCGATGATGTTAAGGTGTAGCAGTCACAGTTGTGTTTTAATATCATGGCATATAAATTGTGAGTAAATGAATGCATTCCCTTAAGGCAGGTTTGTGAACTCACTTTTACTTTCAAGTTACATTGGTGTCACTGGCCAGCTTACGTTATAATTGGTAATCGTTTAATGCCTAATGCAAACCTATCACTTGTGACTGTTGATTTTGCAGTAAAAATAAGATTGCAATATATTGTGCAGCCCCATTTGTCGTGGCAAATAATAATTGACTCTTTGTTTTTTGTTCTTCTTTCTAAACCACGTGGTATGTTTTTTTCTCCAACAGACAAGTGAGGCCTAAAGGAGAAGGGCCACCACTCATCCGGATCTGTGCTGGTCCCTGCCGTTTAAACCCAAGCTGCCTCGACTAATGCCCCTGTCTCACTCTGCTTTATAGGCTTTGTCTCGGGCCGCTCTTATTTCACTATTTCTCCCCATTTCTCTCTCTGCCATCCAATTAGCTCTCTGTCCTCTTTTTATTAGCTGTAATTCACTTCTTTTTACCTCCTGACTAGCTCCCTCCATCTTCCGCGTTAAAAAAAATCAGGGCCTTTCGATGAGCAGTGTGTGGCGTTGAGCCGAGGAGGACACACTCCACTTAGATAAATATCCCCATCGCTCTGAGCAGAGCCAGGGAGATTTATTCATCCGCCGAGCTGGCAGAAAATTGACTTGTTTCATGGGGGCAGGCTTGTGACGCATCGCCACAAGAGAGAGATGGGGAGGCGGGGAACGGGGGGATAAAGAATGATAAAGAGAACGGGAAGGAGGGAAAGAAACACGGATGGGAAGAGGAGAAAGGATTTAGGGGAGTAGGGAGGGAGGAAAACGATAAAGAGAGACGAGAGAGTGATGTCCCTCCCCTTGTAGCCGAGGATAAAGCCAGTGGGCTGGTGAAACACTGATGAGGGAAATGGTACAGTTGACATTTATATAAGAGGATATTGATGAAGCAGAGACAATAGTAGACTCCATCCACTCCTCCTCTTCCTCTTTAGCTTCCCCTTCACTTGTTTACTACTTTTCACTCATTGTCTCCTCTGCTGTGCCCGTGTGCTGACAAACATCTCTTATTGCCCACTACATCCTCATTGAGAAAGAAGGGCTGCAACCTTGGGTGACTTAAGATAAACGCTGCAAATGCATCACACTGATAACATCTTATGGTCTCACTACAACCAAGCAGCAGCAAAGCATCATCTTTTTTAAGTTGGTTTATGTTTTAGTTTTGTAAAATATCCCCAAAATATACAGAAGTGTTAGCAATAATTGCCTTTGTAAAATATCCCCAAAATATACAGAAGTGTTAAGCAATAATTGCCTTGCCAGTATGTCAAAGATGTAAAAGTTGACGTTGTCTTACAGACAGTGCTGTCCAGACTGTTGTATCATGTTGTGCCACTAAGAGGATATATGAGCTACTGAAGTCTGACTCTGTCGCATACTGTATTTAAAAAAACACAAATAGCAAATACAATTGAGTGAGCAATGAAAACTAAAGGAGCAGCATGTTCAGATTATAACAAGATGAAATAAAAAAAAAATCTATTAAATAATCCATTTAAAGAAAGATACCACTAGTTATGTTTCCATAAAATATAAATTAGAAATATTCTTTGAAACGTTAAAAAAAGGAAAACAAACTTTGCATGGCAACAGAGATTAATAGCGCTTATGGATTTTGCAGACGTGTGAAAAGTTTCCTGCAGTAATGTTATATACAAATATATGTATGTTACCAGAAGGGTTTCTGAAAACTAGATTACGTTACATACATTATTACTTTAGAGTTTATTTAAAAAAAGATCCAACGATGGTCCATCTTCAAGCCTCTCCAACCTCACAACTGAGGCAGTGCAGAGAAAGAGCACTTTATATGTAAACATTATTAATCAGATACATATTTGTCACATCCTCAAGCACCTTGAAGAACCCCCTCCAAATTTTAAGGAAAGTTCTAAAAACACAAAGACTGGAATTGAAATGCAAATAATACAGAGCGGATGAGTTTGAAGGAGAATAATTTTATATTATTGAATTAAAAATTTGAAAAAAAAAAACTATATTGAAGCCTTTTAAGTCTTTTTTGTGCACTACTCCCCCCTGCTGTTGATGAAGTGGTATTTATTATTTAAAAGTCAAAACTACACATGGCCCTGTTGACAGAAACAAACCACTGTGTGCTCCTGTGTTTCATAGCCATGCTAACGCAGCAAATAGAGACGAGACGAATACTGCCTCCCTTCAGCTCGTTCGGGAGAGGTGTAGTCAACGAACGTGTGTATTAGGATGTGTGTTTGTGTTGTGGGAGCGATGGGGCGTGGAGGATTTCTGCTTGTATCAGCACCTGGGCTGCACTGAGAGAGAGGCGTACAGAGGAGAGAGATGGGGGAACTGGGAGTCTGTCAGTGCGTGTTTGTGGGGAAGGGGAGGGGTGGGGTGGCTTACACGGAGCCGAATATAATTTAGTCATAGCAGAGCTCAAGGCTCATGTCAACCTTGGATAGGGACCCAGGATGATAATTTGAATTGGGAATTAAGTCACCAATCAATGGTTATACTTATGCTGAATCAGTGGTTTATTAAAGGAGCAGAGCTCAATCATCTGTGGGAATGTGAGCCGAGTGCGCATGTGTGAGCGGCTCTATGTCCCACATGCAGATCTCTATGTCAGGTTTGTTTGACAGTGTGGTAATGGTGAGGCTTGTGTTTTACCTGGGAGTCCATACACAAGTCATTCCACAAACAGTCCATCTTCTTTAGCAGCAAAACAAATTATTATGTGGACTGACTTTTCACAGTCGGTCAACATTTGTTATGAGTCAGTATTAAATATATAGTGTACTGTCACCTTTCATGTAACAAAAACATTTTCTTATTTTATGTATCAATAAAATAACCAAATGAAGACTTCAGATGCAACATTTCATCTACTGGGTCTAAAACAAAGAGAAGAAGCTGAAGAAAAAACACCTGGTAAAATGCCCATGACCAGGTTTGGAGAGGTACTGCTGCATCTCATGGGACCCCTACAAAAAGGCTAGCTCTGATATTATGAAAACATTAAACATTTGCCGTATGTGTTAGCATTAACATGGGTTCTTCTTTAAGCTGGAATGGTATTATTGGTGAATACAACCCGCCAAAGTAAACACTAAGGTTACAATAAAAAGCAAAATACCCTAAAACAACAAGTTAATTGCACAACAGTTTCAAACAACCCATAGGTTTTCTTGCGGGGCTGTGTTGCCAAATGTGAGTGGCAGGCGCTGTGGAGAGGCACCGTGACCTTCTCTCCCTGGACTGTAACTCAATCAGAGCTCAAGGCGTGACATGGTAACCCTGCGTGGCAGGAAACAGTCTGGTTGCGGCACTCCACTAATACCTCCACTAACGGCCGTGACCACAGCTCGCTCATATCCCAGTGCAAAACAAAGCCTCTCCACTGCCACTTCTTTACAGATGAGAGATAAGCCCATTTCTGGTGATTTGCAGAGAAATGTGTGTCGAGAAAGACGGGTTCACAGGTTACTGACTCTCGGGTTACGGGGTTCATTAAGGGAATTAATGATGCTTCTGTGGCAGCTGGATTAAGGGAGTATCTGCTTTCTCCAATAGGCAACAATGTGTATTAAGCATGATTATATTAAACGGCCTGCAAATGGACAATGGCTGCTTTAAGGAGTCAGAGTGCTGGTGTTGATTTTTCTCAGGCTATAAGGTGGCATTAGGTTAGGGCAGTAACACTTGTAGATGTTTAGATAAGGCTTGCTAGATAATGTGATTATGTGAAGTTCATCAGGGAGTCCAAACGCTGGAGGCTGGCTGTGTTTCATCAGCTGCTCACAAGAACCACACAGCTTATGCCCCAGTGCTTAGACACACCTGCACCTCGCTGCTGAGTGTGTGTCTGGGCATGTGGTGGGAGGTGGTGGTGTGTGTCAAAATACCATCTTTATCTAAAACAACAAATCTGTGTTCAGGTATTACTTTCTGAAAACAGTGAGCTTCTCAATGTTGGCCAAATAAATCAAGACACAATATATATTGGAGCACTATATAAGGTCTACCCATTGACATTCATTTCTAATAGTAGCTTTTCTCTAGCTTCATTCAAAGACATCTTCAGTGATTGAGCCATGTTTTTATTTGGGTGTTTTTATTTGTTCTTTAATGGACAAAGAGAGTAGACAGACAAAACGTAAGAGAGGGGGTAATATGAGACTTATAGGGTCTGTAAAAAAAATGGCTCTTGTAGACTAGACAGAGGGATACAAATTCTAGATTCATTAATAAATTCATAAGGTGAGAATTATTTTTACAATTGTTTGTGGCAAATCCTGTAAAGAAATCTGTCAAGCATCATTCCTACACAAAACTGCAGAGCTTTATTTATAGATTAGTCTAATTTCATAATTAGGGAAAAGACAAACTGTCACTCAATTAACATAACATGCTATTTAGAAAAATATAATACCCAGATTTATGATTAACAATCAGTATGGACCATCCTCAAAACCTTTGTGCACATCAACAAAAAGTCTAAATATTCTATTCTTCAAATTAGAATGAAATCAAGTAAAATGAATGCTCAGTTTTGAGCTTTTCAGTCAAAAATAATGTTTTGTGTGTGTGTGTGTGTGTGTGTGTGTGTGTGTGTGTGTGTGTGTGTGTGTGTGTGTGTGTGTGTGTGTGTGTGTGTGTGTGTGTGTGTGTGTGTGTGTGTGTGTGTGTGTGTGTGTGAGTTGTTTGTTCTGTCTCAACAAGCGAGTAGGAGCTGGCATAATGAATGTGTCTTGTACTTTTGAAACAGAAAATATAGTGCTTTTTAAGACTTGAACTAGTGTATTCTAAAATAAACTAACTAAAACTAAATTCAGGCTCAATACTCTGTCATGAGCTGACGATACCCACGTGTCTTCCTGGGGACAGCACTTTGCATGCAGAATTCAGGTCCCATGCTCGTCAGGTGATGTGTCCAAACTGCTGCATGTGAGGCCTTACATTCAATAGAAATGTTTGGTCGCGTTCTCCACCGCAGCTTTACACAACTATGCTAATAATGCAGCCGATCAATGTAAAAATAGATGATGGGGCCTTTATGCTGTGGAACAGGTGTGGCGTTTCAAAAAGGAGCAGCCCCGTTCTGATTGCGTCTTTCTCCGAATCAGAAATCGTGCGAGGGTACAAGGTCGTTCCAAAGGAGTCAAACCAATCTGACCCTCGTAAAACTGCGACATGCCTCGGGTTGGAAAAAAATGTAAGAATTTCACGTTTGGAAGTGATTGAGCACGGTGGTGAGCTGCGCGGCGGTATGTTGCGGTTAGCATCTGTTAGCATCGCTATTTCGGTCTGGCGTCTTTTTGGTGTATGCTGTGCGACAGACAGACGAAATGGTTAAATACATACAAAGAAATGTGACGGGTGCACACCTCCTCAGTAATACACCGCCTGATACTTGTGTTTGTTATGATGGCTGGTGTTGGAGAAAGGGCTTACTTTGTGTCGAAGGTCATGGTGGTGGGGTTTCAGGGCTAAAACAGAGATCAGGACATTTGTGAGAAAACAAAGACGATCCCATATGGAAACAAAGAGAAACAAATAAGTACATTCTCAATGAACACAACCCAAAGGTTCACAATATTTACTGTCCTTATTTCTTTAGCCCTGTTCTCCCTTAGATTTGCATGAATTTGAGCTTTCCATTTGTCTCTGCTGGTAAACACAATTTAATATTAGAATAAATTACAAATAGAAGACTGATGCCTGGAGTAGATTTTTCTTGCGGGAAGTTGAGACAGCAACATTAATGTCCCTTGCTACCGTTGGAGGCATAAATCTCATTTTTCCCTCTCTTTTTTGCCTTGAATCTTATAGGGATATTGAATTACTCGCCTTGCTCCGCACACACATAGCGGCATTGTGCATTACATTGACTGATAAGCTGTCACCGGCAGTTTAACTTAGAGACATTCAAAGAGTAATACACCAGTTGAGGATAAACTAACCCCAGTCCCCTTAGAGTAAGCTATGGCGCTGTCACTGTGAAAAATATGACGAGGGCATTTCATATAACATGCAGCATCTGGTTTCGGAGAACGCAGGGAAATACCTCTGAACAATGTTTGGTTTATGGTGGTTTTGATAGCGTCTGACAGTTTTACCCTTGAACAAAAGGGAAAGCAAAAATTGTTATACAAGTTATGTATTCTTTGAAATGGTGGGGACTTTGTGAATATGAAAAAGTTTCATGATTGCATTACGTTATCACCAGCGGTTATATTCGGAGCTCATATGACTGCGCTCACCAGAGTACAAAGCATCTTAACGCCTGTGATGGATCTGTCTTATTTATACCTCTTTACCATATTTATGAAAGGAGCTAAAGGGCCTTTTTTGTGCTACAATCTGGGAACGGCTATCAACACTTGGAGTCAGACCAATCACAATGAGGCGTCCCTCTCCGGTTGGAGTTGGCGTCAGCGCGGGCCGATCCATCAAGACGGTTTTGGTGGAAGACTTGTGGTACTGTACGGTCGTAGTGCTTCAGGGTGGTCTCTGCAGTCCAACATCTGCATGAGAGACTCAGCAGCTGTGAGATGGGCTCCTGTCTCTGAGTCTAGGAGCTGTTGTGGTGCTAAAGTGCTGCATTGTTCATGTCTGGCATATAGACAATATTACACCATTAAAATAGCATTATTTAACACTGGCATAAAAGAGAAAGCAAAGTGAGTGTCGAAAAAGAACAAGTGGCATTTATTGTCTTAGTCTTAGTTATCGTATCTCCATTTATATTGTTGAAAAACAATAGTTACCGTAAAGCAAAGAATGGGTGGCTGCTCATGGGAATAGGTTTTAGGGTTATTTTCCTTAAAGCTCTAGGGAAAAATGTATTTACAAAAACATTTGTGGACATTTGATTAAAAATATATTTTGGTCACTTTCAGTGTCTTTTATTAGAGATGGCACAGGTTTTCTTCTAGAAGTAGAAGTCCTGCATAGAAGGCTTATCTTTTGAATATAGCTGCAAAGGATTAATTCAGTATCTTTAAATCCAAAGCTCGCTGTGACAAAGAGCCGCTTAAAGGTACGGCAATAAAAATGTAATATAGCAAAGGACTGCCACTGACTGAGTGGCCAAGGAAGGACATAAACAAGACGGATGCCCATCCCCTTTAATATAACATAAAGAGTGTGCTGGAGAAAATAAAACACCCCATTGTAATGAAATGCATTTACTGCAGCACAGGCTTGAAATCAGGCAGAAGTGAGCACAAACGTCAAAAGCGCTCTCCTGTTGAGCAGTGCGGCTGAATTAAGAAGCCTGATATGTAATCCATTTCCTCTGAAAGCGTCAGCATAGAGGACATCAAAGAGAGTTAAAGGGGATTCAGTGAGAGATGTTGGAGTGGCAAGGTGGTGAATTATGGCACATTTGCTTTCTTCTCTCCCCCGGCACTGGGCCTTTGGAATAATTAGAGCCTAATTCTGTCTAATTAACGGACTCAATTACTCCTGAAGAAAGCTCATCAAAAAGATGGCGGGAAAGCAGAGAGGAGAATGGTAGCGTTTTTTCTTTAATTAATGAACTGAGTTGAATAACGGCCATGGAATTAAACATTTCCCCCAATGTGTATGAATTGCAAATTGGAGCACAGTTTTTTGAGACGGGAGCCCAGGGGCTAACGCTGCTGTCAAGTAGCTCTCTAAAAAGTCAAAGCGCCGATGCAGCACTAACAAATTACTTAAGATTACCATCTTTAGCACATGTCGAGGTCCTAACGAATAGCGATGAATTAATATGCCGTCTGTGTTCCAGCGCTCCCATTGGCTATGAGTTCCACTGATCCTGCAAGAGCCAATAAAGCAGCACCAACATGAACTTTATGGAACACTTTTCTTCCTGTACAATTGGTTGTCTGCTGATTGCATATTTTACATCCTTGAGACATTGATGTAAGTCTTGTTAAATTACTCAGCTGAGATGGAGCTGTGCGTACACAAGTGTTTTCAGGGATTGAAAACTTTTTATGTGCTATCAGGGCCGTGTGTGTGTATATATGCACACAAAGTGCTGTGCTGTGCTCAGCAGCTTTAAAGGCCCAAGGGTCGGCTAAGCTAACTCACTGCCTCAGCACTCTTTAGCTCAGCTCCTCAACACATTCGCTGAGGCACTAGGAAACAAACTTAAAGACCCAATATTATCACCCATATGTAGACAAGGAAACAACACAACAGCACACCAGACAGTTGTTCCCACCCGCATCAAACCCACTGTTCTCCTTGACTTAGTACAACACGATGCTGTAATCTGGGAATCAAATGCCCTTTAGGAGTAATGCTTATTTACCTTTGTTTTCTGTTTTTGGTTCACAAGACACTGGTTCATTAGCAATATGAACATTTAAATAAAAATAAATCTCATTTGATTTGCAGCTCAATACCCTCTGACAAATGTCATGAGGGTAAACTGACCCCACTCAGAAAATAATTGTGCAGTTTTATGTTTGTTCAAGTGATTTAGTGATATGAGTTTTTCTAATTACGTGGTGCATCCATCAGAAGGGCCTGCACGCAACTTGACACTTGACTTAAATTGTGTATCCGTTACATCAAAGTATATATTAAGTGTGAAATTCAGAGTAGAAGGAAAACTTTCAAATCAATATTTTATAATTATATTTGTTATAACTGAAAGACTTCTGAATCCACAACAAACCAGTGGCTTTATCTTTTCTTTCGTAATAATAAGGACATTTTAAACTACAATAATTATCATTGTGATTCTAATTCTAATTATTATTATTATTATTATTATTATTATTATTATTAGTAGTAGTAGTAGTAGTATTAAATTTGTTTTACACTGTATAAAATAAAATAAATATAAAAGGCATTCTTTTTTGACAGATTTAACCTACACACATACTCGTCCTAACAACTAAAATATTTTCTTCCACAATGTAAATCTGATTTTGCAGCATGCTAATAATAATAAAAATAATACCTTTTTTTTTTAACTTAAGAAACACAACACATTGAAGAGGTGTGTTCCTCAAAGAGGAAAAATTACAGCACGAGATAAAAGCGGTGTTAAACTTCTTGGAGGCGTTTTTAGGAGCTTTGTTCATTTGGTGTTAGATGTGCCATGACACGCCTTGTTTACTTTTGGAATTGGGAAAAAGGACTTTGGGATGATCCAATTAAAGTTGTAACCCTCCAGAGGCCCGGTGCCCTTCCTCTCCGCAGCTTATTGGGCAGCTCCCACTGAGAAAAAGCATTTGACTGCATTAACAGTAAATGAGGCCAACTTCCTCTCCTTCATTAAAGCAGCGTTTGGAAGATGATAAAACTGACTACAGTCCACAGCATGTATTTCTAAATCTGTGCTCTTAATTTGACATTTGCCATATTTGGAGAGATTAGTGCATGGTAATTGAATATATTTATAAAAAACAAAAACAGATAGTGTTATGGTTCAACTGGCAGTATAAAAAAGAAGTATGATAGCCTGCTATTTGTACACCGTCTCCAATGATCATCGTTTAGGGGCACCTACTGTGTTTTTAATATCCTTTAAATCTAATTAAGAAGCAATACTGTGGTTTTGGGCTTGTGCGCAATCAAGTGTTGGCCCACAACTGAAACTGAAATTAGTAAAAAACTAAAACAAACAAATGTGGGCCCTCATAATTGTTTATGTCAAGACCTTAAAATCAATAAGCGCAGTCTTTATTAGTTTAATCACTTTGCTCTCACGGATGAAGAGGAAGGAGTAGGTGTATTGTGTAGCTACAGTCAGATAGAGCTTTTTTAACACATTAAAAAACAAATACAGATGGTAGGAACATCCCATCTGTTAAAGAAATGGTGCAATCTCAATCCAGAGGGTTGTTTCAGTTTTAGACTGAGTAGCATGTGGCAGGGCGTAAACAGTATACCAGCTTATAAAAGGCTCCGCTGCTTTACCATTTGTAATTAGCAAAAAATAGACACTAGTAATTCGCCCTCTCGTAATAGCTACAAGAAGTCATTAGTTCATCACATTAGTTTGTTAAGTTCAAAGATAATTTTGGTCGATTGAGACAGACACATAGCTCTGATTGATAACTTACTGGCTGTGTGTCGGTGGGTGAATAAGGGACATGTTTTTTCTGGGTTGCCAGTTCTCTGCCAGAGCAAAAACATTCACAAGTGTGCAGATGTGCACAACAACAGCATGCTCACAGACACACAAAGGGGCAGGTTCCACTGGGGGGCATCCATCTTATGGTAAGCACAGCTGAACCATTAACCTCATTAGTATAATGGTCACACATGAGTGGAATGCAGCTCCATGCTTCATGATGGCAAATTGATGCTGATACACTCCTAATGTTGCTTTGATAAATATGGGCAGGAACAGGGAACTCACACAAAACTGGTATATATCATTGTTAATGAAAAGAAGCAACTGCAGCCGTTAAAGTCATGCATGAGGCTGAGAAGTGGCGTTGAGTTGAGTTGGGAAATGCGCTGTGGTAGCAAAGAAAACAAATGGAGAAACTTAAGCTGCTGAAAGGATTAAAATCAGAGTATTTTGTACACTGATTCTAACAACAACCGTTAAAACTCTACCAACTTGAAAACAAATACACCCAAAGTGACCTGCAAATCCTTTAAACCTAAGAGATTCTTTGCAGCATTTGTAGCCTTTTCCAGCTAACCTTGGTCCAGCATATTGAGTTTGACTCAGACCCTTAAAAAGACAGTGTGTCCACGGTGCGGTGCACGGGCCTTCTGCCATGACGAGGAGCGAGCGGCTCAGGCTGCGTCCCAGTGTCCTGCAGGCACTGTGTTAAAAATGTCACTGCAGGGAATGAAATGGCCACCCCGGGGCATCACGGCCCCCTTTTTTCCACGGAGATAGAACACAAATTGCATCCTGGCAGCACTCCGTCACGATGCCTCTCCAAATGTTAGGTTTCAGTGTCATTTCCTCGGCGCAGTGGCCTCAGAGAAAATAAATAAAGAATATGTTTATAAATATAAATACATTCAGAAGCGGCAAAATGTGTCCGATAGGGCAGTAAATGATAACACAGCGGGGAACTATGTGGAATGTGTGTTTATCCCTTTGGAAGGCAATGACCTCTATCCCTCCTGACATTTCCCTGCCGCCCGTCCCCAGTCAGTGCCAGTGGGGGCAGAGAGAGAGTGTGTGTCTTACTACTTTACAAGAAGAACACAACATGCCCACGAGAGCTACCCTTTTCAGCCCAAGCCATAAAACGCACCAGCTTCAGCAGCCACCAGAATCATTCAGGATGAAACATCGGCACTTTGGTATTAAGTGTTTTTGATAAATCACTTTTATGAGAAATGCTCGGAAAACAAACCATGGATAAACTGCAGTGGGCAATGGCGAGTGAATTGAAGGAGAAAAATGTCTTTGCTGCATTTGGATAGACATGTTCATTAGTCTTGCTTACTAACATATGGCATGGGGATGACACAGGACTGCTTCACCAATAAGAAAGTACTTATAGGAATCTCCCGATGAAGAAACAACGCGGAAAGAGTGTGAGGTGATAACATGCAGCCGTGAGGGAGGATAGGTACAGGAAGTTGTTAGAGCACTCCTCCTGTTTGGCCTTTTGCCAACACTCCAGTTTGGGTAGCATCCCTGAAGCATTAGCATCACACATTCAAGCTGTTCCAACAGCCTGAGCGCTAACGGGCTAATGGGCTAATGGCTAATGGAAAGACTGCATCATGGGTTCGGGCTTCGTTTCACCAAACCTGTGCAATAACACAGACTCGCAACAACATGGCAACGTAAAGTGTAAAGTGCACTATCATTAAAGTATCTGTGGGACTACCACATTTAGTGTATTTACTTGTTTTGTCTCACATCTGCCAGACTAATTTTAATTCTGCTGCAAGAGGTCCATCAGAAGAACATCACTCCATTAATTTAGTTGTTTACAGTCCTTACTCCTGTTTCAGCAGCTTCAAACACCTGTAAATCTGTAGTGACAAAATCAGTTTTGGATGGGTTTGTTGATGTTCTACTAAAGCAATGTTACACTTGTTATGTCATTGTTTTATGTGAACAATAAAAATACTGTATGACAACACATAAAGGCTATAAATCATGAAATCTAAAAAGAAAACTGGAAAAGGCCTGTATGTAATCTGGACCAGAAAAAAAATATTAACAACCACAAATGACTTAACACTGGCTACTGTTGGGAAATAATCTGCTAAATTTCAGATAATAAGCATTAAGCAATTAATATTCAATAAACATAAGCAAAAGTATCGTTTTAAAAGTGTACTTTATTTACTTTACATAATTGACCTTATGGTGAATAGATCTACATTTTAAGTGTAGGTTAGCTGTACAAACAAATCCCACTTGTTGCCAGATTAACTTGAATAAACAGATTATGAATTGTGAATGGCTATCTTAAAATATCTACAGCATTCACAATCACTGCACCAAAAGACCTGTTTCATAAGTAAAAAGATCATATTTATTTGCCAGGTATTTGTAAACTACTGCTATCTAGTGGTGTGAACTTCTACTGCACAGGTTCCAACACAGATGTCCATATGATGTTTTTGTTAAGGTTTTATTTTTTTATTTTTTTTTCTTGTGCTGTAAATTACAATTACTTCCAAAGATGTTAATAAACAAAGTTAGATAAATAGTTCATGTTAATTACAGGTACTGCTCATGGTTTAAATTTTAAAAAGTAATTGCAGATGTACAAATAAAAGGGCAAACTAAATAAATAATGGACTGGGGATCTGTGAACAGAGTAATGAGCTAAAGTCTTATTCAATTGTGTGACCTTCACTGATCTCGACAAATGAAGGATTCTAGAGACTTATGGTGTCTAAGGGTCTCATGAGAAAGACACACACTTTTATTCACAGTCTTGTTGTACACTGTAGGAACGTGATTGTACTAATATTGTAACTACAACTCCAGAGCAAGCTTCCCTCACTAAAAGATGAAGCGCAGCACATGATTATAGTTAAAAGGGTAGGTACTTAACTTTTATTAAATAGGCCTATATAAGTCTATATTCAGACACCACCATTACAGAGATTGTATCATCTGTCCCAATCCCTCTGCTTTGCAAAAAATAAAAATAAATAATAATAATACGTGCCAACTCAGCTGCCTTATGTTCACAAGGTTCAAAAAAGTTGAAGTGCGAGGACTGCACTTTACTTACAGTACTCAACTCAGAAAGTTGCTTTGGTAAACTGCAAAAACAGAAAGAAAGTTAGCCAAACAGTCTGACTGGCTTACTTCTTTAAATATTACTATTATTAGTTCATACTAAAACTAAAGAGAGGCTTTTTGATACTTCCTCCGAGGCCTGGTACCCCCTGTCATCCCGCGCCACAGTGACATCCCCATTGTCCCCCTCCCTTGCCCCCCCTGCTCTCTAACTGAAGTGTGGCGGGATGAGTGATGAGCCAGTGTTTGGGTTAACGACAGGGACGGGGTGTTAAACCTGAAGTGTTTAATTAACCCCACAATGGGCCTGCCTGTCAGCCTGCACCCATTCCCTCTTGATGGAGACTTTGGTTTACCCACTGCTTCACACACACACACACACACACACACACACACACACACACACACACACACACACACACACACACACACACACACACACACACACACACATACAAATTCACATGAAGCCACATCGGCCCTCGGAGACATAGATAATGGCAGGTGCACGCTCACACATACATAAATGCACACAGCAGCCCGGGAGGGGAGCGCGACACAAGGGGAGGGGAGTAAAGTGATAATGCTCCGCCACAAACGCAAGATTGCTTTTTTTTCTCCCTCTCCTTCTCTAAAGTCCATTTTCTGGGTCACTGCATTGCATTCATTACTGTCTTTGAAGACATTGGGCTGGGAAGGAATAATGCTTCCCTTTCATTCGCGCTGAGAGAGTAAAGTTGTGAGCACCAGAGTCAGGGCCAGCGGCCTGCACGGGAGGGAGGCACATGAGGAGGTTGGGCGTGTGGTAATATGTGACATCTTTATCTGGTTTTAATTTCAGTCATAAATATTGAATGTTTTATTTGCTCATCTGCAGCTGACTCCACTCAGTCAGTGTTTGTGTCTCTTGTATTTTATTTTTTTTTGCTCAACCAGCACACTCCATGTTTCTTATGTTGTAGCTCGGGGCCAAAGCACTAGGATTAAGTAACGATTTTTCCATTTTCAAATGAACACTAAAATGGACTTGGGACGATTAAAAGACCCAAATCCAGCACCTAGATTAAGTGAATATGAATAGTGGATGATTTTAAACAGTGTTGTCACAAATGTACACCTACATTGATGAACAGACGGACAGCAAACATTATAGGAGTAATCTCATCCCCTGAGTGAGTCAATAGGTGCCATATGACAGTGGCTCACCCATCAACTGGTGCAATGACTGGGAGTGCTGCTGGAAATTTGCTTAAAGCCTACACCAATTAACTTCAACATGACAGATTCAGGCAGCCAATGAGTGAGCGCTTTGCATTCTGCCGCCTGCCTGACTCTATGGGTACAGAAGGCAAAGCTCAGCTGTTAGACTGATGGCAGCCTGCATTTGTGTGTTGTTTCCACACACGAGCATAGGGAGCTTGTACATTTGTGTTTGTATGTATGGGGTGCGCAGTCAAAGGGGAGGTGGGTAAGTCTGCGTTTCGGGCCGTGCTCTCGTCCTTAATGATGATGTCAATCTGTGAAAATGCACGCACACATTGGAGCTGTCAGGGCCTCATCAATCAGAGAGGGGTTTGTCAAAGGAGCCCGAGCCCAGATTAACGAGGCGGGGACAATGACGGCGGCCCATTTGCATAGAAAATTACCCTCATCTTTAGGAAAGTGATCGCGCCAAGAAACAGGCTGACAATGGGGATGTTAGCCATGTTGCAGAAACCTCCGTGATCTCTGTTTTGCTATTTAACTTGACAGTAGGAGCATAATTACAAGATTGGATTGTTGGTATTGTCTACCAACAATAATTCTAAATGTAATGAATAGATTGGTGCAAACAGAATAAGGTATATTTGTGTTATATTGCAAACGGAAGCCGAACACACAGGGCTAACGTTTACCTTGTCCACCACACACTCCTTAGTGTTCTTGCATGTCTGTTTTCTTTCTTGTCCAAATGAGACAGTGATGAATCAAGTGGATTTAGCACCATTTTTATGAACTCCTCTAAGAATACACAGCAAGTCCATCTATAGCTTTGGCCTCAGTGAGCGCTCCTCCCTCCTTGGCTCACTCCATTGTCAGCCAGAGGAGACAATGGTTAAAGCTACATATTAACTCGGCCTGTTGTTCAGAGCCATTGGGTTTCTGCTGCCAGCTGGCTGAATTGGCTCACTTTCTGACAAACAGGACAGTAAGGGTCAGGTCACCTGCAGGGACAGGCCAGAGTACATTAGGGCAGAATAAGAGTGTGTGTGTGAAAGAGGCTATCAAAAGGGGAATTGTTTGCTGCTAATGTCGGGAGTGCTGTGCTGTGGGAACTGAGATCCAAAGACAGTTCGGTGAATGGCAGTAACTGAGTGTGAGTTTTGTTGATATTTACATGTGCACCTGTGTAAAAGAAAGTGACTGCATGCTCTATGTGTCATTGTGTTTGTCCTTTCACCGCCACGAGACAAAGTGTGGTAGTGTGTGTGGTGGCAGGGGGCCTTCCTCAGTAAGCGAGAGCAGGACAGTTAAGGTGTCATGGCCGTGATGGAGAGGCTGCTCCTTCACAGGAGGCCAGCAGCTGCCAGCTTTTCAGCAGCTTGTGTCCAGGACTTCACATAAGTTAGTGGTCAGAGCTTTGGGTAACGCATGAAGGGAAAAAAAGGCCTGAAACCAGAAAATTTACTGTGAAGGTCAAAGGTGGGAGGTCAAAGAGTGGAAGGTCACAAGATGCATTCTCCTTTTTCGACACACTAAAACAACTACTGAAGACTCATTTTAAACAACAATGTAGTGCAGGTCACTCACTTTGGACCGATGGGCTTACTTACCTGCAGTTGTGCATTCTTACTTTTTCATTTTCTGCAAAGTGACATTTATGCTGTAGCATGCTGTGCTTCAATGGCTCTTTTCTGCTCTAATAAAATAGTTCAAAACTATATTTTTTATGAATGACGCAACTGCCAGAAATGGCCTATAATTAGTATTATAACTTTTTTTTTTCATTTTTTAAGAGGAACGCCTCATATTTAAATTATTTAAGTTTTATTTGACTCTTATTTTATTCTGTAAGTTATATTTTTAAATGTTTTGTGGCAATTTTACCCACAGCAGGAACAGTTTTTGTCACACCCAGAAAAATTATGTGAAAAACTTTCAAGACAAATGTTGACTTTCTTACAGACCCCAAATAATATTATAAAAATGATTATAAAAGACCACTAAATGACATTAAATGGCATCAAAATTCTTACTGGCCCTTTAATACTTTTAATCTATGGGAGAAACCTATTTCCACCAACTGTATTTAAGGCCAGTAAATAAATAAATAGTGTCATTAATCACTTCGAGATCAGAGTCAACACTTTAACGCCCTGACAGACAACTTGGCGTCGGCCCTTATTACACTGTCATGGACCAATAAACATCGGTGCCAGCGCCACTCCACCAATCAAACATCTGGCATGTGCAGGTCGTTAGGGAGGCCGACGAATCAGATCCCTGACTCACACAGGGGGGCGAGTCGGCTCTGTGCCCAGACCCTCCTAATCTCACCAATGGGAATGCAGCACTCCTTGTAATCCAATTAAAGGAGCGTAAGCGGTTTGTTAGACACTGTGTGTTAATGTAAGCACTATCCAATATACTCTGAGCTGGTAACAGCATGGCTGGGGATACACTGTGGTCCACAAAACACAGGAGCAGTATACACCTGCAGGGGCTGCTGTGGTAATATTAGGATCAGCACATTTCCATGGTATTTGCTTTGGCCTTTTGGAGTCTCATTTGTACCATCTCAAACCAGGCTTGTGAACACAGCAGAGGGGGGAAAGGCTTGTAAGACTGCAAATGATAATACTGCTGACCTTTGGTTTTTCTTCTTCTCCAGGGGTGATGACGAAGACAAAAGAGCTTTTAATAAAACAAGACGGACAAAGGTCATCCACAAAGTCACTGCATACACCTGTGCACTGTGGTCTTTAGTTTAGTTTCTGTCTGAAAGGAGGACACACCAAGGCCCAGAAAACTCTTGATGAATATGCATTATTTGCGTAACACTATTTCAGTTTCATTGCAAGACATGTCCATTCACCATGTAGATATAGACTTGTGCATCTTAATTGCATTTCTAAGCACCTTTTAATAACTCTAGATTTACACTATTTGTAGTCAGTACAGACGTAAAGTTGTATTGTTGTGTTTTCTCACAATGGTACCTCCTCTGATCCAGCCTGTGAACACACTGCACCACATCAAGGAACTTAATTATATCTTCTTTTTCTCTCTTCCTAGATGCACAGAATTGAACTTAATTAGATGCTACATCACCTCAGTGAGGGGCTGTGTGGCAAATCTTATTAAGAAAAAGCAGTGTGTTTCTCCAAACCTCACTGATTCCTTTACATCTTGGCGTCTGTGGGAGAAAACCCCGCCGAGGCGTATTCTCCAGCCCCTGTAACTAATGACGCCGCTGCCCAGATCTGACAGTGAGCTGTGTCTGTATATTGTGCTTAATATCATAATAATAATGAGAGCAAATTAGAACAATCAATTTCCATGGCTGGTTGTTGATTGGAGGAGAAGGTGGAAGTGACAGGAGGTGATCCATCATCCTCGGCCAGTCACATTAAGGAGAGCGCTGTGGAGCAGGTGGGCTGGGCTAGGGGCCAGCCACAACCAATGAGAAGGGACGGGTGGGGAGGAGGGAGATCCATTACACCCAAATCAAGTGCTAATGTAGCTGTGAAGTGGGTGAGACACAGAGCAAGGCAAAAAAAACTAAGAGACAAGATGACAGCTTTGACTTAACTGTGCTGGCCGTCATATATTTATATATAACAAATAATTTACACTAATTTCACTTTACCATCATCTCTATTCTGCCATGAAAACACAGCATCTACCTTTTTTGTCAGTCAGTAATCATGACCAGACATTTGTGCTAAACTGCAACTCATGTCCCACAAGAGGTCACTAAAATCGCACTTCCTTTCAATCCTGCAAAGACATGTCTTTTAAATATTCATCAGCACAAAGAAGCAGTTAGAGCACACAATCATCACAGTCAATGTACTCACAAGCTAATGTGCGTGTAAAATAGCACATCTAAAGCCTATCTGCTGACCACCAAATGAGACGCACAAGACGATTATATGAGCACTCAAGACAATACTGGAAATAATTAGCATGGTACACATATCCACCATGGGCTTATGAACAAAAATGACAATGGGGACCACACCCTATTACACACAGGAAGGCAGCCATTTTGAATTGAAAATGTGAACCGACTTAAAATACACCTCTTTTTAAAAGTACACAGAAAAAGCTGCTTCATTCCACAGACACCAAACTTGGGCAAAATGAGCTAAACACATGTATGTAAAAGAGACAAGTGTTTTTCTAGACTTTTTGCTCGAGTTATATTTTTATTATAATTCGGTATATATTTTTATTATAATTTTTCTGCAAAATGATCCTCAATTTAACCCAGTAAACGAACAACTAAAAGTCATTTTTATTGGTCCCAGACTTCAAGCCTGGCAAAAATTTATGTATTTGAAGTCGAAAAAAATATGAAAAATGACTCAGTGGCGACCCTACAAAAGTCAAAATACATTGGGCCTATGGAAAGTGAAAGTAACTTTTTCCAACGTAGAAAAA
This sequence comes from Perccottus glenii, assembly GCA_024416835.2. NCBI lineage: Eukaryota > Metazoa > Chordata > Actinopteri > Gobiiformes > Odontobutidae > Perccottus > Perccottus glenii. The sequence goes on from CM044549.2 coordinate 23,861,931, forward strand.
TGAAACTTGGTACATCCATAGGACACCTCAGAACGAACAGAAAAATGTATTACAGCCATATCGTAAACTCAACAGGAAATCTACTATGTTGGGTGTATGCGTGACCACCTAAATTGCACCCCTTGTGTCTAAAGGCTTTTCATCTAAACAGCTCCAAATTTGGTGAGTATCATCTAGACACGTGTGCAAAAAAAAGTTATCAATTTGTTTTTTGATAGATTTGTGGCTGTGGTCGTAATGAGTCTGTGAAGAGGCAACTATTGGGAAATAAATGCCATTTCCCAATTGCCAGGATCCTTCTCAACAGAAAATGTTGGGTGGAATACATGACCACCTAAATCGTACACTTTGTGCTAAAGGGTTTTCATCTAAACAGCTCCAAATTTGCTTTAAAGCACGACATGCAATCCTCCGAATATATGTGTCCCCGCGGTCTCAAGGGAGGCGAGGGCCTTTATCGCCGCTTGCGGCTTTAATTATTATTAATCTTGTGTTAAGTTCACACCTAGGCATCTGAACCAAAGGAATGTACTGTACATGAATAAAAAGTTAAAACACCTTCAGTCTGTGTGGTCTGGTCATAAAGTACCTCTCAGACAACCTTTTTTCAGGAAGTGTCTGGGGAGAGGGAAGTCTGGGCGTCTCTGCTTAGACTGCTGCCCCCGCGACCCGGCCCCGGATAAGCGGTAGAAGATGGATGGATGGATGGATGAACTGGATCCATAGGATTCAACCTTGCTCTTCCTTTATTATCAACATGTTGCAATTTTCTCTCTCAAGGCAGGGAGATATGATTATAAATGTAAGCCATCATATTCATAGAAAATCCTTGGCTTGATATGAATTAAAATGTTCTTTAAAGGAAAAGGATGATGCATTCACATGTAACTTTTTATATTAAATTTTTTATTACCGTTGTGTACCATGTTGCAAAGGCAGTAAGCCCCAAGTCTTAGACTGTACCAGACAACATCCCCTGTCCTTAGACCCTCCCTCAGGGTGAGGAAAAACTCAAAAACCCCAGCTGTAAAAAGAGAAACCTAAGGGAGAACCACAGAAGGAGGGATCCACTCCCAGGACGAACAGGCCGTGCATTAGATGTGTCCAGGACAGTCATTGGCAAATAGATATAGTATAAATATAGTCCATAATAATATCAGCAGGAACAGTTCATCAATTTGAGTGAGAGGAACTGAGGTCAGGGGGTCTAACAGCGGGCTGGACATCTGCAACATAATCCACTCCCCAAGACGAGAGTGGGACAACATGTGAACAGCAATGAACTAAGCAGAAATGTAAATTATACTGCCTTAGACTGAGCCAGAAGATAGAAGCTCAGTGTGTCATACTTTTCTCAGCGTCTAGGCCTAAAGCAACTTAGCTCAACTATGTGTCAAAAATTAAAATCTTACACACTCCTTTAGCATCTAATGAGCACAACCACTCTTTCTTTTTGAAGAAGATGCATAAATCTGGGTCTGGAATAACTTCTTCAGCAGTAATGACTACAGGGTGTGTCAGTATAAAATGGGCAAAGGCAAATTAATGTCCAAGAATGGGACATTGGAGAAATGAGTAATAACACTCAGCACTCATCACTAGAACAGACAGTATGAGTACAGTGCATTGCCCTCTGTTGTTTACTATTTGTTGAACTTTGTTGCTGACAAGTTAGAAAGCAACGCATATGAAGAAACAACAGTGTACTTATTATGCTTAAAGTTATAACTCAACTTTCTTTTGCAAATATAGTCTTGCTTCTCTCTATCTTGTTCACACTTGTTAACATCTGTATTGATGAGCACATCAACTTTGGTAGGAAATAGGTATATATATAAACGAATTAGTTTATATATATATATATATATATATATATATATATATATATATATATATATATATATATATATATATATATATATATATATATAAACTAATTAATATATATATATATATATAAACTAATTAATATATATAAATATATATAGACTAATTAATATATATATATATAAACTAATTAATATATATATATAAACTAATTAATATATATATATATAAACTAATTAATATATATACAAATAAACTAATTGATTTGAGAGTGTGATGTTTGTATGTTCTATGTGCCTTAGTCTGGCCAGTTTCAAAAAGATTTAAGTCTGACACTGAACTAGAGTCCCACATTGTGCAACTTGATCAGATTATTGATAAATTATTGATTCATCAATAACCTGACCAATCTCTAATACAGATGCTCTGTGTGACACTAGCTCAGTGCCTAACAAATGTCTCTTTGTGTGGTCAGTCCAAGAAACACATGCAATAATCACCTCTGACAATTTTCAACGATGAAGAGCTCACTAACACAGATTTTAAACTAATATGTAAATGTGATTTGAGAAAAACATAATATAAAAAATATATAATATAAGAATGCTTATAAAATAACACTATGTCTTATTTTGTTTTTAAATAAGACATAGTGTAGTAAAAGAAAATAGGTCTAATCTATATAGGTCAAATCTAGAGCAAACACTTACATTCCTCAGTTTTAGTCTGAGGAACAGCAACATCCACAGCAAAACACAGCTGTGAATCTTTTTCTGACCCATCTGAGCACCCGTCTGAACCTGCCTGCCCTTTTCTTCTTTGGGTAAGTTACCAACTGAATCTCCTGAGCACTAATATTACTGCAACAGTCTGGTTCAGTGAAAACCACAAGCTGCATTTCTTGACCACCAAGACACGAGTCAGGGTCCTGAGTGGGCTTTACAAATTCACTATCACTACAACCAGGGTCATCAATAGGAACACCACTGGTACTAATACTAGAACACTCCGGCTCAGGCAAAGCCTCGGCCTCAAAGGTCTCAGAACGAGCCGGTGTCCCAGGTGAATTGGAAACAGAGTTATCAACTTGACCAGAGAACTGATAACTACTGTTTTCACCAAATAAAATATTAGATTCCTCTGAGAGGTGGTGGCTACCAGCAATGTGCGAGAGAGAGGTGCTGTCTGGAATACTACTTCCCGTTTGGTCCCTGTCAACTTCTGAGTTTGTGTCATCTTCACTGGGGTTTGAAACACTCCTCATAAGGTATATACTTTCATTTGTGTAATCTAACATGTGTTTCATTGTTATAAAGTTATGTTCAAGTGCATCACTTGAAGATTTTCTGCTTCTATGGTCCAGACACAGTAACTGTTTTAGGAGGCTTAGAAATTCCTTTCTGTCCACCAGTTCTATATCAGAGTGGATCGGGTGGTGATTTAAGATCAGATCATCCAGATCTTTGGCATTCTTAAAGTGGAATTGTTTCCTATTCCTCAAAGCAGTGGATGTCATTGTCATCAATCTCCACTGAGGATTTCTGCTTGATGTCTTGCAGAAAAATCTATTTCTGAACAGTCCGTTGTTGATTAAGTCATCTTCTGGCTGACCCAAAAGATGTATAATTGATTCCAGACTGTCATATTCAGTGGCACTAGGTTTGAGCCTAAGTATAGAAAGGCCAGGCAGCACCCCAAACCCCACATATCCATTGCTTTGGTTAATTCAAGGCCCATAATTACCTCGGGAGCGGCATATCCCGGAGCCTGGCATGCCATACCGAGTTCAAATTCACTGTCCCTAAGTGCTAAACCAAAGTCAATCATCTTAATTCTGAGTGGACTCTTAGTTTTATCCACAAGCATAATGTTGTCTGGTTTTATGTCCGTGTGCACCATTCCAGTGCTGTGTAGTGCCTGCACAGCTACAAGCATCTGGAAGGCCAACGAACGTATGTCATTCAGGGACAATGGCTGCCAGTTTCTCTGCTTAACAAACTCATGAAGGCTGCAGTCCAACAACTCCAGTGCAATACAAGAGAAAGTGTCAAATTTAAAATAATCAACAAAGTTGACAAAAACTTTCTGGTTGAGATCCAGTTCTCTTAATGCCAGTAGCACCTCGACCTCCCTCTCTGTTTCCGTGTTATGACAACTTTTATTCATTTTAACAGCCACCACCTCTGATGTGGCAGTGTTTAGGCATTTAAATACTTCGCCAAACACTCCCTTGTCCAAAATGTTCAAAACCTTGTAAGGTGTGGAAGGCAGAATATAATTGGTTTTGACTTCCCCTATTGAAATTGAGCTTGATGTGCAGGCAGACATTTTGACTTAAATGACTTGAATTCAGAAACAATTAAATTAATTAAATTAATTAAACAGTTTAAAACAATTTGAATGCAAAGTCTGTAAGTTTGATTTTTAGGGGAGCAGTAAGCAAACAAACACAGATTAAATTACCTCAGAATGCACATACAACTGAGCAGTACAGAGCAGAGAACAGAATATCAACAGGAGGCAAACAGCTCCATCCCACTCCCACTGAGTAAAGAGCTGGGTTCCGGGTTCAATCGGGCTGGGCCAGGAGCACATATTGGCCAAGCTAAGATCGGTCACTACTGGGACTAATAACTGCGGGATGGAAATCTACCCCAGAGGGAGAGGGTGAGAGGGACAATATGTAAAAAACAGTGAACTAGGTAATTGACAGCTAAACTGTTGAGGGATACGTGCTGTTGACTTATTCAAGTGTAGTATAACTCAAAATTACAACAATAGACACTCCAATGAGACACTCCAACGACATTTCAGATCTAATAGAGCTACTACAAAAGCCAGTCCATTGTCCAAAGTTAATAGGAGATTATTGATTATTATTGTCTCTGCTTTTCGCAGATGATGTTGTCCTGTTGGCTCCATCAAGCCAGGACCTTCAGTGTGCACTGGGACGGTTTGCAGCCGAGTGTGAAGCGGCTGGGATGAGGATCAGCACCTCCAAGTCTGAGACCATGGTTCTCAGTCGGAAAAGGGTGGCTTGACCCCTTCAGGTTGGTGGAGAGATCCTGCCTCAAGTGGAGGAGTTCAAGTATCTTGGGGTCTTGTTCACGAGTGAGGGAAGGAGGGAACGTGAGATTGACAGACGGATCGGTGCAACTTCTGCAGTGATGCGGTCGATGTACCGGTCTGTCGTGGTGAAGAAGGAGCTGAGCTGTAAGGCAAAGCTCACGATTTACCGGTCAATCTACGTTCCTACTCTCACCTATGGTCATGAGCTTTGGGTCATGACCGAAAGAACAAGATCCCGGATACAAGCGGCCGAAATGAGCTTTCTCCGCAGGGTGGCGGGGCGCTCCCTTAGAGATAAGGTGAGGAGCTCGGTCACTCGGGAGGAGCTCAAAGTAGAGCCGCTGCTCCTCCACATCGAGAGGAGCCAGCTGAGGTGGCTCGGGCATCTGTTTCGGATGCCTCCTGGACGCCTCCCTAGGGAGGTGTTTCGGGCATGTCCCACCGGGAGGAGACCCCGGTCCTTACACTTTGTATGTAGCACAGCAGAATATAATTGGTTTTGACTTTCACAGATAAAGAAATTACCTTACCTTATTTTCAGTGCCAATTTGAACTGAACAGACGTTTCTTTCCTTGTCTGTAATAATCTGCCTCTGTAAATGTAAAACAATTCTTAACTTTGAATTCAGATACAACCTACCTTGATTTATCTTGTACTGTCAAACTCAGAATGTACATGTATCAGACAGATGGTAAGGATTTGTGGCTGAAGTGTTCTGTGACCAGTGAATGATTATTTGTTTCTGTCTTTGTTTCTGTCTGTGCTAAGACTAGCCATGTTTCTACATAATGATCATATTTAAATAAATACCTTTTATTACATTTTTTTATTTGTTCATGGTGTGCAGTCTGGGATTGTCCAGTTATTTATCTCAAGCACTATCAACAGAGTATTTAATACAACAACTGTGACAGTTCGTAATATTATTTTCAAAAATGACCTCACCTAGTACATACCTGTACCATACAATTGGTTGGCAGCTCAACATTATTATAATGTCTTGAAACATTAAGCCATAGTCTCAAACAAACACATAAAACTAGTTAAAAAATTTGAAAAAAATAAACTCCAACTTAGGTCCACTTCAGAAGACATAGCTCGCAAGTGTTTATGTATTTCTTTAGGCCTTTGAGTCAATTCCCAATTCACAGTTTAACTGATTTAATACACAACAGCAGCAGTGCCATGGTTATACAAGTCATATGACACAAACCATTTGACTTACTGAATTGTATCAACTTGGTTTCTTGAGTTAAAGTTAGAAACACTAGTATTAAGGGTCTGTTGGCTGTTTGTCAGATGATAACGTGATATAAATACTGAAGCAAAAGGAATTACATGAGTACACCTACTCATGTAATTACTCACATGTAACAGTTTACAATAGAACAGTATAACACATCTTGTCTAATTAAACCATTATCCTTAACATACTCTACTCTCCCAATAAAGTTGATTTATTCAACTAAACTTTTGCTTGGTTTGAAATGTCACAGTCACAACTGTAGCAGGAGACACTGTGATCCAAGAAGCCTGCATACAAGGCAGTCATGTGTAAGGAGTGATACAGAACATCCACTTCAGGCATTATTTCACATTATCTATTTGTTCTTTGTGCCAATTGGGTGCTTGAGAAAACCCCTGGTAACATTGAAGTCTGCGTCCTAAAGGCTTTTTTATTACATGAGTTACATTAGTAAACTAATCAAATAAATGAATTCCTCTGTTATAACTCTGTAATCATTTGTGTAACAAGACTTAAAGCTCCTCTGGGCAACACTTACTGTACCTCCTCTTACCTTATCCTGGGACAGAGTGATCCTGGCCTGCTTCAAGGTCCCTGAGAAGGTCCCATAAGGGTCTTATTTGACCACTGCTTTTGGTGTTCAACTGAAATAAGGGGGAAAGCAGATTTACATTTGTGTCAAGAATAAGACAAGACAAAAAGAACAACCAAAAAAGCCAGCTGACGAAAAAAGTGAAATGTAATTTTACTCAGAAAAATATAGGGAATAGGTTTGCCTCAAACTACAGACCCCTATTTTCATTAGATAGGCCCTGGGACTTCTTCAGCAAATTACTATGGGACAACTTTAAAGTTCTTTGTATTGGATTTAAGAATTAATTTGTAATTATTTATTTGTTATTATTTTGTTTTATGATGCCTTTGTCTGTGTTTATCAGTTCTTGTGCTATGTCTGTTTCATTCTTGCATTAGTGCTTGTAGGCTGCCGTAACTCAATCCAAAACATCTTCTATAAATTAACGGAAAGTTTACCATCAATGATCTGAAAAGAAAAATAAATAAATAGACTTCACCGGTCTAACATTGTTTAATGCAAGCTACAAAAATATAAATATATGTTAACTACATTGAGCTTCACAGCAACCCAACTATGTTTTATATATTTACTTGTCTACATACGCTAAAATAGTTTTGAAATGAGGTTGGGGCCAATAGCAGGATTGGTTAAATACAAAATATTAAAATGTCAAATTCTGTGATTTATTTATTGTGCTTGTGCAGATGTGAAGGTATGGGTAGTGGCAGGAATTAACAAACCGAAACTGAAATGACATGAAAGTCTGTGGCAATATGGGGCCTACTCAAGGGAAAAATATTGTTAAATGTCTCATTAGTGTGAACAGCAAAATATTACCTTGCTTCCGGGCATGGGCATCTCCAAAGTGGCCTGTCGTTTCAAAAGAGTTTGTACCATGGCCTATGTTAACCTTAGTGCACTGGGCCGAGCCGCTTTAATCACGTGACTGTTGACCATCAAGGATGCTTAGAACCCATAGATTGTATAATAATTATACCGGTAGAACCGGGAAAACACAGAAAATACGATTCGTTTCCAGGTCTGGGGCGGGCACGCGGTCTTACGCGTCCTGCTGATTGGACACGGGTCGCCCATTATCCCTGTGGCCCCGCCCACTACTTAGGCACGCCTCCTGTCTGTCAGACCAACATGGTCAAAAAGAAGTACATGTAGGGATGCTATGGGAAGAGTTTGAAGAAGTTGTAGTAGATGAGCTAACTGTCATCTGAACCAAACAAGAGACACAAGGAAGGTCCGTAAGTAAAATGGCAGAGGAGCTGTTGCTGGAAAAACATGAGAAAGTCACTGGGGTAAGTAGAAGTCACATGCTATTTGGAGTACACTTCACTGAGTACTGTACTGTTTCTTAAGCTAATATTAGCGGTATGGGTTTAATTAGCCTATGTGTTGCTGTTTAAAGTAAAATTTCATTTTGTGCAGCGTTAGTGCCATCAATAACTACAAGAGTTATTGGTAGTAGTAGTATAGTAGTAACTTAACAGTTACTACTATAGTCTTGCAAGAATAAAATAGTCTATTGCAAAGATTGCCAGTTAACAGGAGCTGGATTTGTGACTAGCTCCCTTAAAATTTACCCAGCAAGTAAAACTGCAGTCTACATATGTTACTATTTCAAGCCATGCACAAATAACGAACCTAAATTGAATACTGACTGGGCAGCATTGTCTGTTATGAGCGACTTTCACGTGCAGTCCTCCTAACACACTCCATCCGCTAATAAAGACCAAATTAAGTTTTCCAGACATCAGTGCTCTTTTTCAGCCAGAGCAGGGGAGGGGAATCCTTTGTTGCTGCTCTCTCAGCTTATATAGTTTACTGTGTGTTGTGTACATTTTGTAAGGAGTCAAAGAAGCTCCCATTTCTCATAACTAGCAATTTATGGGTGTCAGTCTATTTTCCCTGATCCTGACCTACCTCAGGTCAGCTAAGACTGTAGAATTAAGGGCAAGTAGCTGAAGCAGCATTAATACAGGATGCAGCTACTTTTCACATTTGAGCTTTTTCTCTTGTGATATTATTGTCTTATTGTACAGATGCACTTTTTCTTTAATGCTACAAACTAACTAGTCTGATGTGATGTGTTACCACTTTTTGATTCTTTCTCAAGGAGTTTATAAATTAGAAATACAACAAAGTGTGAAGACAAAGTAGTGTGTCATTATATTACAACGGTTGGCTGGAAACATCCATAATCCACTGTGTAAAAATATAAAATGTTTACTTCAGTCTGTTGAAATAATGTCTGACATATGATTCATCTGACAGAAACACCAGGAATGACCCATTATCAAACATAATGCATACAAGATTTTCTGTTTTAAATTAAAGTCTGTGTATTTATTGTTAATTTCAGCCATATTGTGAAATTATTAATATGTAACTATTTGTCCATTTTTTCTGTTTTTCTCAGCATCTTACAACATCACTGCTGGCAGTGGCCCTGCTGTCCTCATTTGGGAGTTCTATGCTGTATGGCTTTAATTTGGCTGTTGTCAACTCTCCTGCTCAGGTTTGTGGCACGCTGTCATTTACATTATAACAACCCCAGAGTTTGGATTTGGATATTGTGAGTATCAGATTGAAGTTAAGTGTCACGTGGAGTCATGTGGCCGTGTGTGTCAAATTTTTAAGCAGCTGCTCTCCTCACCATGTCACTGATGTTCCAACCTTTTATACATCATGTGCTCGGTTCTATCTCTTTGATATCTGGATTTGGCATGGCACAGTGATTAACTAGTAAACCATTCCTGTTAGTCTAGTAACAGTTCAAGATGTCATCATGTGATCATAGTATCCATTCAATGATCTTATCCTGTTTTAAACCATAAAACCAAAGCACTCTCTCTGACAAAACACTCCAAAAGCTCTCTCTGGACATTGTTCTATCTCTGCTCTGGTCACTTCGAGCAGCCTCCTTCTCATCATTCACTGAAACCATACCTATAAGTAATCCATGAAGGAAATGTTGTTAAAGTCTGACTAATTCATTATTTGACAAATATTCTCAGAGCTTCTTTCAGAAACAATGAAATCAGTGTTTTGGTTTCATTTTAGACCACTGTTTCAAGAACATTATATAATATCTGTGATCAACTGTTAAGCCCTGTAAATAGTTTTCTAACTTTAGTACACTGTCCTATACAGTATATTCTACATTGCAGCTAATATGGTGAGGTTACACCAAAGCTGCACTGTGTCATGTGACATTAGCTCCACTTGGCTGTGCAAAATCAGGTTTACCAGGTCTATATTATGATGTTGTGAGAAAAAGAAAGAGTTTTTTCATGGATATGGAAAAAAGCATGGCAAACAAAAGCACAAGCAGGGTACAAGTTTTTGTAATGTTCAAAAATTACTCTTTTTCAACAGTACATCAAAAACTTCTATAATGAGACATTTATTGAAAAGTATGACTGGGACCTAGATGAGGACTACCTCACCATCTTATACTCCCTTACTGTGTCCATCTTTGCTATCGGTGGGATGACTGGAGCCCTACTGGTTGGCAAACTTGTAACAAAATTTGGAAGGTTAATTGTTTGCAATATTGACTTTATTTTTTCAAAATATTTCTCTAATATATTTGCTGACAAATATCTCATTTGTGTTCAAACAGGAAAGGGACACTGGTGAGGTCCACTGTACTGGTGTTTTTAGCTGGAGCTTTAATGGGTTTTAGCAGAGCCTGTAAAATGCCTGCCATGGTCATTATAGGGCGCTTTATCACAGGGATCCACTCAGGTAGGTTTGACTTATTCCTGAATGACCTTGTGTATTTATTAATATCTAAAATTGAGGGATGAAAAAAGTGTATTTTCCATAACATACCTTTAATGAGTTCCCCGTTCCACAGGAATTTCTCTCAGTGTGGTGCCAATGTACCTTGGAGAGATTGCTCCTAAAAACTTGAGAGGCTTCCTGGGCCTTGTACCCAGCATACATATTTGTCTCGGAGTCTTCATTGCACAAGTTCTGGGGCTCCAGGAACTGCTGGGGAAGGTGCTAGGATTATGTCTTTTTTTAAAGATATATTTAGATATTTTTTACAGTGTGTGTTTATTAGAAAAGGTTTTTAAAGACGCCACAATTAGAGGGTAATATAAAAACATTTTTTTCACACAGGAAGAGCACTGGCCTCTGCTTCTATCACTTGTGGTGGTCCCTACCATAATCCAGCTTTTGCTGTTGCCATGGTTTCCAGAAAGTCCTCGGTACCTGTTGATTGAGAAAGGAAACGTGCAGGCCACCATTGCAGGTTAGACAGTATATTTATGTGTATCCACACTAAACACAAATATGTGCATGCTAAAGTACCTTAAATTTAGGGTGTTACTCTGATAACCTCTTGCTTCCCTTTTCCCCTCTGAAGCACTGAAGTTGTACCGTACCAAAGGAAACATTCAGGCAGAGGTTGAAGAGATGCAGGAGGAACAGCGCTCTCTGACTTCCATCCAAACCATCTCAGTCCGAGGCCTGCTCATGGACCGCTGTGTCCGCTGGCAGGTCATCACTATTATGGTGGTCAACATTGGAATGCAGCTTTCTGGCATTGATGCAGTAAGTGGAACAAATGCATCTATTCATATGTGTTCTATATTGTGTATGTAAAGATTGTGAATTAATTTCCAGACAATCAAAGGAGCATAACCCCACTGCCCACAGTTGCAAATATTTTCAGACTTCTTGTGATGCATAATCTGCATTGAAGTACAGTAGGTGTTTGTGCACGTTGCAGAATAGTGATGAAATGCTATACATGTGGTTACTAAATCAACAAGACAGCATTTAACTGCACCCATCATGATCTTGTCTACACCTCATCAATGATGGATGTTGCATCAGCAAAGTGTGATTAATGAGGATACACAAATTAATTTCAAGGGGAGCACTTGTCAGAAGTCCATACTGATGAAACGCCATATCTCAAATGCATGAGTGATGGTTGTTCTGATAATAACGATCACTATGATGAATCATGTGTAAACACTAAATGAGCAGAGACAATTTCTGGCTCCTTATGAAAAAGGCTATAAGTTTTAAAGTGCGTGTTTTGTATGCATGCGTGATCTACTATACAAATATTGTTCATGTCAATGTCCATTTCAGATCTGGTTCTACACAAATGATATATTTAGGAACGCTGGGATTCCCGAGCCTTACATTCAGTACACAACAGTGGGAACTGGCGCCATTGAAGTCATCTCAGGAATGCTAGGGGTGAGTTTAATCCTTGTAACTGCAGTAGTTTAACAAAAATAAATTAAGACCATGTTTCATACTGACGTCTTTTAAAACTTTAATTCCTTTATTCTATTATACACCTTTAACCGCCTCGGACACCATGACACACCGTGTTCAGATTTCTTTTCACCATGCATGTTCGTTCTGAACCCATAATGCATTGTTTCCCGCTTAGTAAAAAATCATGTAACAACCACAGAGTACATTAAAACCTTAATTATCAAAGTGAGAGGGTTTATTTTCAAGGTACGCTGTGTTGCAGTGTTTTACTATTGAGCGTGTGGGAAGAAGACCTCTGATGATTGGTGGCTTCCTATTTATGGGTGTCTGCTGCGCTGGGATCACTGTATCTGTCAGTTTACAGGTATACACTCGTCTACCGCTGTTCTTATTTATGAATATGCCTCACCAAGTTTTAGGAGAAATAATTATTGTTTGAAACAATCCTGTGAATTTATTCACCTTTCAAACTACTAACTTACTAATGACATTATGTTAAGAATATATATGTTGTTTTTTTATTTACAAAGATTTGTTTCACCATTCACAGCCATACCTGGCCTTCATGCGCTACATCAGTGTGGGCTGTGTAGTTGGGATCATTGCTGGCTTCTGCATCGGTCCAGGTAAGACATTTGCTCTGCTAGTTCATAGTTTCAAGGTGCAACAAACTCATTCCTTATGGGTGTTTACCTTCATGGTTTAGCTTGATCCTTATATACTCAGACATTTAGGCTACCATGTGTGTAAGGTAACACTGCTCCCTGCTGGACATTTGGACCACAACAAGCACCAAACCTGAAAAGGCAGCAGCCAACCCTTCCTACTTCTCCTCTGTGAAGAGACATTGTATTTCATTGCTCTTGTAAATTCAGAAATCATAAATGCCACACTACTTCCATTCTCTCAACCATTTGTTCACAGGATGAGTTCAGCGAATTAAGAGGCAATAGTTTACAATCTTTGGAGTCATGTTGAGTGAACCTGGGAGCATGATGAATTAGAACGAAGCTGGTTTACATAATGCCATTCGTCAAAGGCAGCAAAATCTATACCTCGGTACACGGTACTAGATTTCTGTGGCTGCAATTATAGTTTTAATGGCTCATTGTTCATAAGCTAGCCGTGATGAATACGGTTTCCTTCAGAAGAAACCCAGAATGCACATTGATGCCCTCCATACATACCACAGTTGTTGACAAATTATGGTCTTGATATTAGTTTGACAATACGAAACCTACTCTGTGCAATTATTATGCAAAGGTAATGAGGGGATCATTCGCAGAGCTCATCATTAGAGCCTTTACTAATGCATATTTCTACACGGCATACACTCCTAACCGTGAAGGATTATGTTTTTAATGCTAGCACAATGCTAGAGAGATCCTGCACATCAAACTAATGAATTGAAGAAGCCACACTCAGCTGTTCTGTTTCTAAGTTGGAGAGTTGCCAATGTGACGAACACCTTCCTCTTTTTGTCACTCCTCTTTATGAATCACTGAATAATCATGAAGACATAAAGAAGTACCTTCAGAGACAAGGGCTAATACAATAGAAACGCATTGAAGAAACCATTTTTAAAATCAAAATTTGTTTAATCTGAGTTAGATAATCCCTTGTGGAATATTGATAAACTAATTTAAGAATATAATGACAACTCCCACCAGATTGATATAGTCACACTGAGCTGTTAATCAGTTGTTATTAACACAACGACTAGTTAGACAAGCAGGTGTCCTTAAATTAATACATGTTTTTATTTGTTTGTTTCCACCTCCCTGTGCAGCGGGTGTTCCCTTCCTGATCACTGCAGAGCTCTTTAAGCAGTCCCACCGACCTGCTGCCTACACTGTAGCTGGTTGCTTGAACTGGTTGTCCAATTTCGCTATAGGATTCCTCTTTCCTTTCCTAGAGGTGAGAATATACTCCTATCTTGTTTGCATTATTGTTTTAGAGCATCTTCTTCTGTTTAAAATCCAACAACAGAGCGCTTCATGGTCTTCATTACTAACCCCTTGAGTCTTTTAAGCTAAACTAATAATGAATGTATTTATTATTAATACCTGTGTAATAGAGAAAAAGACAAAGTAAGTTAAATATGACCAGACAGTACCCCCCCTTGGCTCGTTGTTTCCAACTGTCCTGGATACATTCTGTGGTTTCTCTTTTTCTTCATGACTGTTTTTCTTTTGAGTTTATCGTTACCCTGATGGAGGGTCAAAGGACAGGGGATGTTGTCTGGTGCAGTCTGTAAAGGCCTTTGAGGCAGCTATTTTGATATTGAACTGAATCAAAATAAATGTCTTTTCTAGAGAGGGGTTTATCCTAACTTTAAGGATAGGCAACGTTGAGTGGACTAAATTTGTAATTGTGAAGTATTTTGTGTTGATTAGACATGATATCGGTATTCCCTGAATCTGCTCATGTGAAAAACGTTGTGGCATTAGCCTAATGTTTTGTTACATTCCTAAAATATTCCATCACTTTAACCGAGTATCTTGTATTTGCCTCCCCAGATGACTCTTGGTCCTTACTGTTACTTGATCTTCTGTGCTGTTTGTTTGACTGTGGCCCTCTACACGACCTTTGTCATTCCTGAGACTAAGAATAAAACATTTATGGAGATCAGTCACATGTTTGCCTCCAGAAACAACATCTTTGAAGATGAATTAACCTCAAACAGCCAACTAAAAATGTCTACAATGAACGGTTATGGGACCCTTGGACACCATGATTCAAAGTAAATAAGGGTCAAATGAGAGAGAAATGGCTACTTTAGTTGTTGGTAAGACAAACAAAAAGGAAATCTGCTGCTTTATGTATAAATGTACACGCACACAAACTAAAAACGTTTAAATATGTGGTTCATTCCCAAGACAGACATCACACAATCATGCATTTGAAATCAACCATCAGAGGTATTTTAATAACTTTTTCTTTATGTACAGATGTACTGCTGCTTGTTGTGCATTGGACTTCTTTACATTCCAAGATGTCTTGTTTATTGTATTATTGCTACTGTTCTGTACTACTGCTTTACTGTAAATGTATTAATGTATGAACACCACCAGGACAGTGTGCTAGGAATGTACTGAGCAAATGTGTCAAAAGCAAAAGTCTTTTCTTTTCTATTTAAACATTAAATACAATGCAATAGTTTATGTAAAAAGCAGTATTTACAGTTGGCATAACACTTGTGATCGTGACAGATTTAGTGGGTTTCTGTCACATCTACCAGTGAATTTTTGTCTCTTTACACAAGAGAATATGGAAATTGCTACGACTACTTTAGTAGTAGTCTCATACTGTCTCATCCAAATACAAACCTATAAAGCTTGTAAAAAGGATTCTATTCAACTACTTGTATAATACTTCCTTTACTCAAACAGTTTACAGTAATAAAAGAGACTTCGTTAAAACAAACAACCATGCCCTGCACAGGATTTTGTGTGTCTTCATCCTGCAGACTGCAGTTTTGTGCCAGAGCTGCAGATTCTCAGGACTAATACAGTAAGGGGAAGAAGGGGAACGCTCTAGTCTTCTCTATCATGTGTTTGCACAAGCCTTTAGGCTGGCTGATCCATCTGTCAGGCCCTGCAGAAGGACCAAGCAGCCCCCAACTGAGACAGAATGGATATGTTGTCACACCCCTGCTTGTCCTCTCACAACTAGAAAGAGCACTCTCGCGGCTAGACATCCACATCAGATCTTGACAAGGATGTAAAATAGTCTATAGACAGTATAGGGACATGTTCTCAACAAAGTGAAGTGTAGTGACAATTATCTGTTATTTACATTATAATATAGGATTGGACATTCAGAAATGATTGGAGATGCAACTTAATCCATATAATGTGTACAGATAAATGGTTGAAAAACAAAGGTACACAAGATGGTAACTTACCGCAGACCTCATGTGTGTGACAGATTATTCTCATAGTTTTCATCATAGAGACTTTAATAGCCCTGTATTATAATTGTAATAGGTTTAATGGGGTCTAAATATGAAAAAAATGCATTTGAGCATACATGTCCCAACCGAAGTACAATAGTTTTAAAGTAATCCCTGACAAAAAATGATATCAAGTTGAAATAGTCAATTGTGAAATTATGGCTCAAGTAAAATGTATGCTACAGAAAAGAGGAAAATCCATTTAATCCTCACTGTGAATACTGGCAAAAATAGTGCCTGAAAACTAACAAGACAGGTGTGGACAATGCTCCCAACATTTAGAGGAGACTTGCTTCTGGTACTAAATAAAAAATGATACCTAGTCTGTTGGATCTAGACGTGTGAGGAAAATGTAAACGCACTTTCTTTCAGTAAAAGTAAAAGGGTGAACTGTTGGGTTGGAGAAGGTCAGCTTTTGCAGTTGTTGATGTGCTGCTGAATGACAAATGGGCCGCAGTTTAACTCTTGGGAGAGGACAACAAACTGAAGGCCCTGTTCACCGTGCCTGTTCATATGTAACGCTACTCCCAAACAAAAGGGCTTGTCGTCGACACTACAGTATATTTTTGTGGATAATGCCACGCCGCACTGTGCTTATGTGAAAACACACACCAACTCTTAGCTCACTCTGCCTCGGGCAGTCATGAGCTATAAATCAAACAAATAGCATCACAGCCTGGCGAGGAGGCATTCCAACAGATAAAATGCTCTCCCACACAACAAAGCCACACTCACTGCGTAATTAATTGCAACAAATTACCTCTTCCTCTCCCCGTCGGCCCCCACCTCACCGCTTTTTACAGCAAAGACAAGCGGTGAGCTACACGCACCTGCGCACGGGAATGACACCACTACACACACATGCACGCGCGCGCACACACACACACGCACACACCGGGCCCTTCATAAGTGCTTTAATGTGGCTTATTGCAGTGTGCGCTCCCCTTAGCCGTGGAAATATTCGCTTGACGGATGTGCTTTGTCGCCGGCGCTCCCCGGCGGAGGGCGGCTGTCAGGGAAGAGATGATAACATTAACAGGGAGCCAAGGCGATGACAAATGCCTGTTATCAGCGAACGAGGCCGGTGACAAATCGAACGGCAGCGCCCAGGCAGCCCCGGCGCGGCGTAATAAAAAACAAGATGGATGGCACAGCCAGGCAGGGCCCGCGTTAATGCGATTTCGACTGCTCTCCCTGACTCCCAATTAAGGCTGGGGGGAAGGAGGGCGGGGGGCTGGAGCTACTATGTTCAGAGCGAGAGAAGAAGAGGAAGAAAAAATGTTGAGGTGAAAATGGGATGATGGCTGATACAGCAGCAGATGTGAGGTTATTGCAGTCAATGGCGTAAGAAGGGTTCAGGGGTGCTTATAAAGTTGCTACATAGGCCTGCAGTATAGGCCATGTATGAGCAGTGGGTTAGTTACACATAGAGAAAAAAATGTAGGACCAGCTGTAGGTTTGCTTTTATCATTATTTTGATTCAAAAGGTAATATATTATTACTTACTTTGTCATTTGGCTAGTTGAACATCTCAATATTTTGACTTCTGGACACAAAGTAGACCTACTTTTTGTTTTTGTTCCATGACCATAATGTGCCTAGACAATAGACAAGGGTTTACAAAGCAGCCTCAAAATGAAAAAGGGAAGCCCTTGTTGTTGCACATTGCATTGATATTACATAATATGATTTTAATATGTCTGTTTAATGCAGCTGCAGCTGGCTCAAAGTGGCGTAAGCAGAATGGGCTTTAATTGTCTGTAGAGCGGAGCAAATGGACTCCCTTGCCTTTGCCTTTTTTGTGCTCACATCTCAATCAGAGTATGCCTCAGAGGTGCAGGGTTGTTAAGTGTCTCTGCGGCCAGATGGACTCTCATTAGAGTCTGTCTAACTGCGACAGTAATGAACAAAACCCCTGATGCCTTGCTCCTCACCCTTCAATTTAAGATGTCTGACCAAACACTCTCGCTTGGACAGTGTTTTCTCCTTGATTAGCCCAATCAGGTGTGTCTCAGTAAAGGATAAAAACATCTGCTGCATGCTTCTGTGGTTTCCTATTGGCACAGGATTCAAGAACTGCTCCCTAAATCAGCTCTTATAAGAACAGAACTGACAGACAGCCTATTGCTTATAGGTAGAAAGAGCTATAGAGATGAGCTACAACTCTGTCTGTGATGGCTGTTCCGACTCATTCTGTCCAAGGACCCAGATGTTATCACTTGCTAAAAGGATCATTGCAGGATATTGAGAAATCGCCGCAGGATGAAGGGGCATCTGTGCCCCAATACCCAGGGGGTGCTGTTTTGTCACTCTGACAGTGTTTTATAAAAGGCTCAGGAAGCTCAGAAGGGCCACGAGAAGTGAGGCCATATATCTCCAGCTATTACATCCAGGCTACGGAGAGAGGCTTGAAATGACAATGAAATATAGCCTGGGCTCAAAGGGAGAAAAAGAACAGGGTCTAAAGAGGGACGGCTTTAGTCTCCTTGGGAGCCTGCAGGGGCTGTGCTTCAAATCGAAGACAGATGCACGGCACTTTTAGACACTAACCCGCGCTATACTGAAGCACACACAGGTGAAAAGGGAAGATATGTGGTTCAGCAGGAAGTCCTTGGAGAGAACAGCCTCTCTGTACCTTTACTGATATTAGTCTGAAGGAACAAGGAGAAATTAGAGGCCTGCAGGGGAAAGCAGGAGGGAGGGGGTAAGAGTCCAAACTCCAGCAGTGTGTCCCTGCATCATTAAGTTGTCAAGTGGACGGTAGACCCGAAATATGACTTGGAGTTATTGCTGGGTCCGGGGCTGATGATATAAGAATTACAGTACATGGATCATAGCTGGATCGATAGGTAGACAAAGTCATTATGGAGGGGCTAGAGTTCAATGCGTCCCTGGGGCTGCAAGCAGGGACACAGGCTTATATTTATCACCCCACTGATGTGTAACACACACAGGTGGTAGCTGTGTGCTTATAGTTTGCTTGTTGCACTTATTTCCAAAGCCATCAGTTGGAAGTATTGATTGTCTGAGTCCAATGTGGCGCACAAATGAATCTGTGCGTGTGTGTATCAGCGCCGTATGGCCATCCATGTGTGTTTACAGTTGAGCTAAACACCTTGGCATCTGCACATTGGTCGGTCATTGGTCAGTCTGCAAGTATTTGTCCTTCTCTGCTCTGTCTTCGAGGCCGGTGGAAAGCAAAAGGATAGGGAGCACCAACAGGGCAGCATCGATCCTCTCTTTGCCGAGAGAAATTAGGCATGAAATTAAAGCTCCCATCAAAGGCCAGTGCCGACGCTGTCACCTGATCCAGCACTATTTATACTCCCTGGAGATGATGATGATGTCTCCATCACACTGATGATAACACGACAGAGAGAGAAAGAGAAAGAGACTCTCTCTTTCCCCTCCATCCACACGCTGCTGACCTGCCATCATTTATACTGCCAGGACCCAAGTGCAAGGTTAGCGCCAGCCTGGGCCCCCATAAATCACGACTCTGCTGGACGGAGAAAGGCCAGGGTCAACGGCGCTCACAGCCAACCTTTGCTGATGAGAGAGTATTTATAGATCAGAAAGACGGAGGGAAGAGGAGGCAGGTACTGGCAGTTTAAGAGGCTTACAGTCAGATAGACAATGTTTATTTAGATGTCAATGAAGGCTCCTGTGTTTTAGTGTTAATTACAAACACTCAATTTAAGCTGTTCCTCTGCAATGCTGTAAAGTCATTGAACACCTGGCACAGCTGTGATGAACATAGGAGACTGTAGGGGGAGCCCATTTACAACAAATCATATAGCACTTCCTTTTGACTGCAGCGCTTGTCTGCAGCAGCAGCAGTTGCATGTAGCACACCTAATCAAAAACACTACCTCTCTGCTTTCAGTCACTGACACATCAAAAATATTCTCTCTTCAAATCCACACTTCATGCATTCTGTTGTGTGCAGCTGCTGCCAAGCATTCTGTGTTTTGACAAAAGTACAGCACTTTCAGCATGGTGCGGTAATGACCAGTGGACAGAGATCATCCCGGCTAAACACTGGTTTTAGAGAACCACAAGATAACTGGTTGTCCCTCCGTCTCACTCTTTTCACTTATGGCTCACTGCAGGACGTTCCCCTCTCCAGCAAAAACAAACTAGGGCCATGGGCCAGACTTTGAAGAAAGATTGCTTAAAAGATTTCAGTATCACATCAGGCCCTCACAGTGCACTTGTTATTTTTGTATTTACAGTAGTTGGACTTTGTCAAAAACTATGTAAAAATAGTTTTTTAAAGGGAATTTAACTGTAGCATATTTTATCAGAGGGGAGATCAAATCTCATAAAGTTTATAGTAGTAGTAGTTAAGTTAAAGCACATATGTTACTGATGTATAGTTATGTATACAGTATGTTACTATATACATACAGTATATATGTGTATAAAAATGTTTTTTGATTCTTTGATTGTAATAGGCTGTGTAATGCATGGTATTTAAAGCAGTCATTCATTTATAATTGTTCTTTTCATTAGAGGTAATTAGTGGGAAATAGTTAACACTAAATCGACTACTAAACACTTAAATGAAAAGGCAGAAGAGTCAATCTTGCTTAAACATAAGACTGTAATTATGAATGACTGTATTTTGACAGCCCAAGACCCCGCTCCACGCAACGTTGTTCTGAAATACCCCCGGCCGGGATGTGAAGGTCAGCGTGGCAGATAGGAGGGGTGTTTGATCGATAAGCACCACCCTCCCCTCTGCTCACTGACAGCTCCTGTCAAGTGTCCAGCAGGACTCGTATCAAATGGATCAACCCTTTTACCCTCTCGGCTGCCCCCTCACTTTAGAGGGAACTGTCACTAACGGACACTGTCACATACCAGTCAGGTGCTTTCAACGCACTGATAACGGGCCATGGAATTTCACCATCACCCTTGTCCCGACTGTAAGGGGGATGTGAGTGTGTCAGGAGGAGAGCTGTTGAAAGTTGGCCTGTATTATGTGACAGAGGCTCTGTGTGTGCCCCTCCTGACCCAATTTGTTAATGTGTAAGACCACTGCTGTTTGTAAATTTGGTTACATTAAGTATCACATAAAGATAATGAGACAGAATGTTTATTGTGTGAACTGTGACCTGCTGGGACAATAAAGTATCTATCTAACTTTTTTGGCTTTTCTGTGTTGAACTTGCATTATGTGTGTAATGTTACGTACATTAGGACATTTCCTGATAAACCAATTCACAGATTCAGTACAGAAACTACTCTACAGAACCTAATTTTTTACACCAAGTCCGTTGATGGTTTCATATTTACAATTTTTTATTAAAAAGTTATGCATTATACATAAAAGTATTATTCCGCAAACCTGCACAAAAATAACAAGGTGAGATGACATATGAGGTTATGAGAAACTGATACTTTGAACTTTTTCAGTGAGAGCTTGTTAAAAGAGACCTGCTACTCTGTTCATTTCAGCAGATGAGAGGTACTCCTCACTGACCCACATCACAGATGTTGGAGGTGGAAGAGTCCTTTGTGTGAAGTCTGAGAAAACCATGTTTGTGTGTCTTACTTTGACCATAAGGCTGCATTCTTCTGCGCTTAACACATCGACGACTGTGAGACTGTGTCCTTAAACTGAGATGCAGTGAAACCGCTGCCGTGTGCTGAGTGTGTGTGTGTTCTTAGGTGGGGGTGACAAGAAGATAGTGTCGCTGATTGACATGTGAAGAGCGACAAAAAATGCTTCCCCTTGGAATGCGACAATCTCTCAGTGTCCTGAGTTCTTCAGTGTCCGACAGTGAATTGTTAAAAGCATTCCTGGCAGTTAGGGTGCGGGTGAAAAGAGGGTGAAAGGAGATGGTCTGGTGCTAAAAGAGGAGTTTGTTTACCCCAAAAGAAGATGAACCATATCCTCTGCACCATAACAACCCTGAAAATATTTCTTTCATCATTTTACTGATCAAAATACAAACCATTCACTTCAAATTTCATATACTCATCTTTGAAGCCTTTTCTGTACCTTGACTGAGGAAAGTGGTTCAAAGGAGGCTAGGTGGTCCGGGAGCCCCCCTTCTTCTCATCCTCTTGAACCCACCCACAGAGGCAGAGGAGGTGGTGGTTGTGTGATGAGGCCAGGTCCTCTCGGAGCAGCAGGTTAAATGGACCACACGACAGGGGCCAAAGGGCCCCGCTTACAAGCTCTAATTGGTTCAACAGGTTCCAGACTACAAACGAGAAGTGAGAGGAGCTACAGCAGGGCGCGAGAGATAGATGCACAGACGGATGGATGAATGGTAGGAGGACAGAGGAGAGAAAGATGCAGATCAGAGAATACAAGAAGAGAAGCACAGAGGGATAAAACAGAAGAGAAGGGACAGATGAAGATGTTAAAAATGAAGACAGACTGAGGACAGAGGGGTCTTGTTTCCATGATGCAAGAGTTGGCCTTTAGACTGACTTTTACTGCGGCACTGAGACCTGTTCAGTTCAAAGACTTTGCTTTGAAGACAACCTGATTTGACTGGTTTAAGGAACTGATGGAGCAAATCCACTACTGAGGCTGATGGAGAGCTAGTGTAAGCTGTAGTGCTTTTTTAGATAAAGTCCATGTGTCGATGAGTTCAGAGTCGGTTTGCCTATTATTAGTGATCGGCACTACAGTCTGTGTGACAGTTAACAAGCCTGCACTGTGGCCAAAAAACCACAGAACAAAGTCTAAAAGCTGAGATGCCATCGAGAAGTCAAATCTGGAAGTGTTCAGGTTAAGGAGTGACTTTGTGGGTCCTCTGAGTATTTCTTTCTTTCTAAGCTTCAGTCTGCATTATTGGTACTTATAGAGCAGAAAATGGTATTCACAGATAAATCACCCGGGTTCTGTCACACTGCAGGAAATCTTACAAGTCATTTAATCTAGTTAGAACTCTTAAAATATTATTTCTCCCAAAAAGGTCCTGGCAAGTGGAGCGAAGTAATCTAACACATTCAGAGCTAGGATTAGTATTATTGTGGACATAACTACTGTTTGTTTTAATAAATTAATGAATAAAAGATATCATCATATCACCTTCACACATAGTTTATTCTTTTATGGATCAGGTCCATTTTTAAATCTCTGTGACACTTGTCCTAGACCGTCTAGACCATAGTAATAACACATAAATTCCTAGAGTGAGTGGCATTCCCATTTGACGTAAAGTGATCTGCTGTGTGCTTGCCAGGACCGAGTGAACAAGATCACTGACACTAGTCCTGTTATTGGCAAAAGTCTGTAAGTTTCAAATTTCATCCACAATGACAAGGCTTTCATCAATTGGAAAACCATGTAAACCTCCACAGTCGCTTCGTTATCTTTCCAAAGCTGCCCATGAGCAACGGCTGGTTACAGTGCAGCTGCAGTCACGTCGTGTAATGAATAAACTATTATAGTCCAGATTTATTGAAGGCTATGTATAGCAGATGTCGAATAGAGTGTTCATAGATGTAATATGAGTGTGTCAAATATCTAGTAAATGTGAAGCCTTTACCACATCTTTCAGTGGATTTCAAATCTGGTTATTAAGCTAAGGGCCAGCACTTAGCAGAGTTTTGGCCATTTTCCCAACACTTCACTGATCACCAAACGGCAACATCTACAATCGCACATATCTCCACTGCTTCCTACACTTTACCAATATCTATCCTGAATCTTTTTTTTAAAAGTACACATTGTCCTAGGCTGTCTGTAGCCTTGTCTTAGATAAAGTTTCTGAAGGGCCACCTTGGTTTTGATAGACAAAGGGTTAAGGCTGCAGAGGGTCGGAGGGGATAGCAAAGGAATCCTGCAGACTCTGCCGGCACAGTATGGTAAAATAATTACGCTCGCCTTTGAAGAGGACTAAACAAACAGAACAGCACTCAACAACGGGCTGCCCATGACTCAAAGTGTCCTCTCTGCTTTCTCACTCTCTTACCTGCTCCACGTAGCCCTTTTGTGTTAAGCAGCCACCCTGCCACACATATTTCTCAACCCTTCAGCTTTTCTTTTTTATTTCACTTTTCGGGGGTCTTGCAGATCCCTTGAGGAGGAAAGGTGGGGAGGCAGAAGGAGGAAGGAAGGGAAAAGGGCCAGGTGATTCACAGGTCAGTTTTTTACATCATTTCAGCGGTGGAGAGAAACAGTGCTGCTGGAATACTTACCCAGTAATCCATAAGTGTTACGATACTATTAAAGTTGCTTATGTTAAGTGGCCGTTAAAAAATGTCACAAATGCAATGAGAAATGAATGATCAGGTTTTTTTTTTTTTTTTGTGCTTTAAGTGGCTGGCCTTTGTTCAGAGATCATGTGCATTTGGATGGATGTAATGCAGAAGCTGAATATCAGAGCTGTAAGTGAAGGCATCTTTACATTTAACTGTTTCAAGTATAAAAACACATGGGCCTGTCTTTGATTTACATGCTTATGAGAAAAACACATTTCAAGCAGGGCTGAGGAGTAACAGAAAATGTAACAAAGACAGATCAAACACAGTTTTTTAGCTTCTTCAGCTACAATCAATATAGTGTTTTATCCATTTATAAGGATTGTTTGGAAGAGCTTAGTGACAACATTGTTTAGTAAAACTGTAACCAATGGTAACCAGTGTAGTGACAGCACAATATTACTGCTCTAACTGTTCAGTCTAGTAGATACACTAAACGTAACATCTGCTACACAAAGGTTTAATTTAAGTTTTACTCTAGTTCTGTACATTTCTTTAAAATATGTATAAAAAGAGATAACATTTTAAGTATGTTGCAAAATACATGCAATGCCATATACTGTATAGTTAACCTCTACTCACTGTAATCTTGTGCCAAATGCTGTATGTATTTGAACCTCAGGCTGCACAGAGCATGTGTTATGTTCATTAGTTTACAAATGCTTTTATCCTTCTCATGATCACAGGGGGCTTGAACCTGTCCCACTAGGCTCTGGGGTACACCTTGGACATTTGCTGGTTAATCACAGGGCTAACACTTAGAGACAGATAACCATTCCCATCAAGGGCTAAGTGGGAATGGTTGTTCTGGTAAAACAGCTGCATGTCCCAGAACAGCCACGCAGCTTTGTGGAGAAACGAAGAGTCCTGGATGGCTGACTGGGAATCTAACCCAAAACCTGCTTTCCGTAGGCATCAGTACACACCCCTTCATGTATTGCAGTTAAGGCAAATAAACCTGGCGCATTCAAACAGTAAAAGAAGTACTTACTAGGACGTCTCAATAAACAATCAACAACAGTCATGACACCAAGTGATCACAATGTTCCAGTAAGAGCTTTCTGTCCAACTAATCCAAGCAGCATGCAGTGAGGCATGTATAATCTGTGAGCCAACAATAGGCTTACCATACATTCAAATGTGTAGCTATAACATGCACTTATAAGTTGGTATCAGAATAATTGCATTGCTATTGTTGTTATGGAGTGTAAGGAATGTTTAAACCAGAGGACTGATGATGCATGGGGGACATTAGCCTACGTCCAGCTCCAAAAACTCCTACTCTGCTTCTCATTTTTCACAGAGCTCTCAGTGTACATACATTAATGTACAAAATGAGAAATGCATTCATTAGGCTTTGTTTTATGTGACCTACTAGAGCCTAACTCTAGACACAGTTTTCTGCAGCAGCAAGTATGAAATTATTCATTTAAATGCAGAATCAGAAACGTTTAACTTCACATTACTTCACAGTATTATGGCAGTATTACCAGCAGGAGATTTACACTTAAAGTGGCCTTTGAACTCTGGACAAATGAGTGGCCTGCAGGTACCCCAAAAAGAGTTATCTTAATCTTTGTTTGTGTGTACAACCAGAGAACGCCGTGCAGTAAACTGAACACATGAGGACCAAAAAACAATATTGAACTGAACTGTTTGAGCTTGTGTTATATGTTTGTTGTCATAACTTGTTTAATGAAATAGGTGTCACTTGGAAAGCTGCAAACTCAATTTCTTCACTTAACACTTAAAGAACTAATGAAGGTTGCGGTTTCCAATTTATGTATCATGTATTTAATTTTGACAAGATAACAGCAACTTTGTTTTTAAATTTGTCCAATGAGTAAAGATTAGATAAAAACGCACAGATTAAAAAAGACTAGGCTGCTTTAGGTTTGACAAACAAATTGCACCAAGCCTTTGAGGAGATAAGCACATGGAGTTCAGGACAGATTGATAAATGAAAGGAAATTCAAAATGGGGACACTATGACAGAGAAACTTGCAAGATAATGAACATGCATGAGAAAGATAAAGGCTAAGAGTAAGAGAGGGACCTGTGGAAGTATGATTCCCAAAGGACCATTGAATTTTCCCTCTTTCTTCTGTGTGTTTTTCATGCTCCTCTCACTCCCAGGTCTGCACAGCTGTTTCAGGGCCAGGGGCTTGGTTCTCCAGAGCCCAGATGAAAGGCCCGCTCTAAGCAGCCCTGCAGGTAGGTCTGCTAAAGCCATTGCTCTGGCTGTCCACTGCCCAACGCATGAAATAAAAAAATGCACTGAGAGAGGGAGAGCGGGAACGAAAAAGAAGAATAAAGGATGATGTGAAAAGATTTTTAGAGGAAAAGAACCAGAGGAGCCAGATGATGGACAGGACAAAGTTGGATGCAGAGATAGAGGAGGGGGGACTTCTGCCCCCAGCCACCCCTCAGCAAACTTTAGCACCCCACCCCCGCGCCATACCAGGAATGATGTCTGCTTTTATTGACTTTGTTAAAGCGTTTTCAATGCTACTTCCTATGTGTTTACAAGACAGTAAATCACGCTCCATTCGGGGCAGGGGGCTGTGGGCTGAAATACACAGGACTTGTTCAAATTGTTGGGAAGGAAGAACTTCTCCTCTCTGACAGAACGGCATGTTACTTTAAGGGGGACACAGGAGGGGCCCTTCATCCTGGTGAATTTCCCCATTGTCTATTTTAAACAAGAAATGATGAGCCATTTACAATGCAGAGAATGATGAAAGAAAATGTTACATTTAGCAGTCGTCACAAGCATCCAGCACACTTTATTTAATATCACAGGGAATGCTACTTAAAGTGGTTATGCAAACACATTCGGATTATGGCAAAAGTGGGTCCCTTAATCACTTCTACACACTGGGGTCATTCCCAGACAGTCGTTTCATCCAGTTAAAAAGTCGTTCAGGTTCTCAGCTTTGCTCAAACATGAGAAAGTACTTCCAACGTCATTTTGTGGTCAGAACCTTGACTTGGTTTTCCAAATTTTCTCACTGTAACAATTTTCTCAGGCTATGGCATTATGACTTAGACACACTCAGTAAAACACATGACCCACTCACTCAACACCAACCCACTCAGTCACTCCTGGCACAGGACACAGACTGTCTTAGGTGCACACCATAATATTGTTTAAGATGATTAAAGGTTTGGAGAAAATAGAAACAAAGCAGGTTATTGATCTATGTCTTTATTTACTAGTTCATCAAGGATTATTATATTATTCTTAAGGATAGAAACATACTAGCATTATGTTGCAAACACTTTGATTTGCAGAACATGGTAGCTAATGTTAGAAAAAAGAAAATAAGAATAAAAAGTGATTTAAAACAAAGAGGAAAGCAAGGTCACACCCCTTTTTCACTTCATAACATGGGCAGATTATGTTACAAGTAAGTTGGACTCAAAAATCGTTAAATAAATGTTGTAACTCCATCAGTACAGTGAGTGTAATTAATCTCCCAAGTCATCTTCCAAGCACACCAAGAACAAAGTGCGACTTTGAGTGATGGTGTGCTGAGAGCCAGGACGCTCAGGCCAGCGCAAGGTAAATTAATGGTGTGGTGCTGTGGTTACAGGCACATTATGTGGTTGACGCTGTTGTAGCAAAGCAGCGGTGCATAATTACAACAGGTGGTTGAGGAGTTTTTCTTCACTTTGTGCTTCTGAGTGCTTGTGCAGTGCTACTACCATATGATACCAGGAGTCCCAACATCCCACACTCTTTCCATCTGATCACACTCTCTCTTCTACTCTGTCTGTCTTCTGCCTGGCGCTGCGTGTCTACCTTTCCACTGGCGCGGCCTTATGCAAGAGTGTGTATTTTTATGTCTCACATTAGCTGGAGGGAATAATACTGCTCACACCGAATGGTAGTCTGCTTTGTGCCTTTTCAGACATTCAGTCACTTCTCTTCTAAGAATAACCAATGAGCATCTTTGCCAAAAAGTTCCTCTCTTTTTTTTTTGCTGTACCCCACTCTCTGATACCAAGGCTTTGTATTAGCTAGCAAAGGCCAAACTAAATGAGAAAAGCAGCATTGGGAGCAAAGAGAAAAGGCAAAAAAGTCTGAATCTGAGGGGCAAAACTTGGGCCTTTGTCAACTCTTCTCGTTCTCATTAATAATCCAGAAAAGCCGGTCACTAGAGAATGTCAGGAGTGAAGCACTATACAGTTTGGTATGTAAAGTACAAGAATAAAAAATGATAGCTTATGATCATGTTTCCAAGGCACCTTTCATGTACAGTCTGGAGAACTTTAACCAATACTGCCTGACAGGTCACCTTAACCAAATGCCATTAAGGGTTGAAGAGATTGAACTGCTTCCAAATTGTAATTGTCTGCAGTGGACCGCTGTTCAGTCCAACAGATGTATCAACTGTCCTTGTGCATTTCATTTGTAAAAGCAGCAACCACCTGAAAGCTCAGGAGTCAGAGAATTGTTTTCACTCAATGCTCTTACACAATCCAACATTTCATGCATGTTACTGAAAACTAATCTATAAAGAAATTACAAAACTAATCTATTACATAATGGAAATGATTGTACAGAAACAAGGCTGCAAAAACACATCTGAGACACATTAAGGCTTTATAATTATCTGTCTGTTCATTGATTGTTCAATGCTATTTCTACTCATATCAGATCTCCATTGTTCTCATATGACTGTATTGTGCTCCCCTTAATCATTATGAAACACCATTAAAATAGATGGAGTACAGAAATGAGGTTTTTTAGGTTGCTTTTAACAATATTCTGCTCTAAAATTGTTTTACAATAATGTTGTGTTATGTACATATTTGTATTATATAGTCAAATTCAGGGGTGACCAAAGTTTTTTGCCTTGGAGGGCCAAAAACAAAAATGTTTTTGGGGACTACGGGTCAAACACACAACAATCTTTAGTGTGTAATTAAAAGAAATACTCTTCCTCCAAGGTTTTTTTTTAAAGGCCTTTTGTCTGTGTGCGACTGTCTCTGCCTTAATTTTATTTTGATGGGGTAACGCCTAATTGGAAATCCACAAACTTAAGCTGTTAAGACTTTTCAAAAATCCATTGAAATATGACTAGTTGGAGTTTTGCATTTTGCAAATGTGCACACATGCACAAACCTACCTGAGTTGGAGTGTGATTTTTTTTTTTAAAGACCTATTGATCTTTAGTTAGTTTATTTTAGTACCATAAGTGAGGGCAGCTGGTGTACATTTATATATATATATATATATATATATATATATATATATATATATATTAGTGCTGGGCAACGATTAACGCGTTTAATTGCGATTAATTGCACAATGTTCTGTGATTAATCGCGATTAACCGCATTATACACAAAATTTTATAATGAATTCAAAATTAGTGTACTGCATTTTTTTATTTTTGAAAAAACTGCTATATGAACAAAAGTGAAATAACATTTGGTTTGCACTTTAAACAACCCTTTAAACAAATAAGGTGCTTTTTACAGCAGTTAAAGGTTAGTAGCAGTTAAAATATTTCTTGTAAATCTCAACTTAAACATTAATGTAATCAAATTAAATATTAAACCAAAAATATTTGCCACTGCCAGGGCATTAATATTTTGTTTAGTTTGTTATAGAAAAACAAGTTATGTCCAGAGCTTCAATCATAACATTATAACAATATAAACAATATAAATGTCTCTCTTGTGTTTTCATTACAGTCAGAGCATGTGAATGCATTCACACACCCTCTCCGGCCACGTTGAGTTGTGCGCTTTTCACTTGTAAAACTCAAGGGTGTATGGGTAATGTAGTCTCTGCTCTTGGTGGGACGAATTAGGAAGCGTGCATTGTAAAGGGCACTCTGGAAAGGGGCAGCGCAGACAAAGGATTAAAATGTCCAAATGAGCGTACCGGTACGCTAAAAGCACATTCTGGGCGCAGGGAGAAGTAGCGGTATGCTCAAGAGCTATATTTGGAAGTGGCTTCAATGAAATAAGCCAATGGCTAAGAGTGTTTGCCCACCACTGCAGATTAAATCAGTAGTCAGTATGCAATTTCGGTCATGAAACATGACAACCCCTGGCAGGCCAAATCAAACCCCTTGGCGGGCCAATTTTGGCCCCCGGGCCCTATTTTGGGGCAAACTTAGTCTAATCCAAACCAAAATTTGAAACACAAGCCTGAGTTATGTTTACGGCAGACAGAGTGGGTTTAAACGACTGACGTCTAAAGAGACTGAACAGCATGAGCACTCCAGGTGTGTATGGCTCTAATGTAATTTACTCTATAAGAATTTGAGCTCAGATCGACAAGATGAGTTATTGTGTGGTCTTCACAATAATAACCTTATCAATTTAAATATAATGCATGTGGATTTTATGTTACACTGCACAGCCCTTACTCATACGGTCAATATAGAAAGAAACAAAGTGCTGAACTGTTCCAGGTGGCAAAATCACTTGTTGCAGTGTCCCACTGGAACTAATAAGGCAGGCACATTTTCACCCTCTAAATCCCCTGCTTTAGCTAAAATGACTGATTTACAGCTAAGACACTGACTAAATTCACATTGTTTTATATATATGTATATCTTTTCTGATTGGTCTTTGACGGGGGGCTGAAGTTTCCCATGGTGCTCATTTGGAGAAATAGTACAGATATAAGAACTGGTCCAAAAATGTGTTTTGACTCAGGTAACATAAGATTAAATCATCTATGACCCACAGGAGCTACACTCAACTTGAAAATTTTCTTGGGACAAACTATAGAGCCTTTTGTTGTCCGGCGTAGTTGTTCATGAAGCAGCTTTAATATGGAGACTTTTTTTTAACCCTATGAGACACAAGTAAGAGACATTTAACCATGGCTTATCTGGAAATTAACATTAAGTTTCCATCTTCTGTGTGTTGACCAACAGAGTACAGATCCAAGACGAACTAGGATTACTCCATCACCTAGATTTAAATGTTTTTTTGTTTGTTGTTTTAGTCTGTTTAGGTCATGTTTAGGTCCACGGAGCCTGCCTTAAAAACATTCCTACTATTCAGGTTCTCCTGAGGTTGAGCTGGCTGTTAAGTAGTAAATACAAAAAAGCCACGCTGGACACAGACTTTTGTACAGATTCCGCTCACTGTATCCAGTGATACAGTGAGCGGAAGAGCATTTGTCTCCTTGAAGAAGAAGAAGGCTTTGATGTTGTGTGACAACCATTCAGTGTTAAGTGTTCACATGAAATACAGTTTACTTACTCATGCAGAGAAAAAAATGTAGAGGAAGATCCGTCCTCTCAGACCCCCGAAGAACCTTTACCCTCCAGACAAAGAAGAAGTGAATGTAGATTGTCTTGAGTATATGCCTGAAAATGTCCCCATTTCAATATTTCAGTATTATATTAAAAGCATAAAAACGTTAAAACAGAAAGAGAATAGTTTATGTTACCTGCACAACTATACTCCACAAACCCAATGTGTTTATTACAGATAGCCTATTAATAATTGTGAATAATAATCTCACATAAGATTGAGAACATTATACACTATTGATGAAATGTATGGATTTGTAAGGGAGTAAGTGTTCAAACAAGTATTCAGTTTCAAATTGGCTCCGGCTAGGAACGCTCCGCCTGCTCTCGCTGAGGATATTGACTTTCCCGCAAGTTAAAGTATTTAAATGGTCGGGAGACGAATGCTGTGTGTAGACTGGAGGCAACCACAAGAACCACACGTGTGGGAGGACGCTTGACGTAGGACATTTACTCTGCTGTGTGCACATCACCTATATCAGCACATGTGTAACTTCACAGAAAGTAAATAAAGAAGCTGGGAAACTACGTTAATCGCTCATCACTGAAACTTTCTCTGCATCTCTCTGCTTGTGCGCAAAAATGTGTGCGTAAAAGCCGCGCCGATGTTTATTTTTCATGGAGGATCTAACTTTAACTTTTCACCGGATTGGAGGAAGTGACTGACACGAGCATGATTTGATGGAAGTGGTGGGTGACAGCGACACTTTCCTGGGACAGTGTGCTTAACTTCGGATTGGCACCGCTTGTGTGATTTTAAGACGTGTCCGGTCAAACTAGTGCAGGCCGTGACAGCTTTGGATGTCTCACTTGTCCCGGCTATCACCTTTAAGAGGGGAATAAATCTGATCCAAGATCCCCGTCAGGAGGAACTGCTACTTTCCACGAAGCTTTCAGCAGCGAATTAGTGGAGTATTCATGAAGCAATACTTGACTTATTACAAAATGAGGCTGAGAACATCGAGGCTAGGTTGGCTGTAAGTAAACCCACGACAGAATAAATGTTTATGTAACAGGTTGATTTCACACAAGCCATAACGCATTTGCATTTTATTTTCCTTTCAGGTTACTCCAGTTCACGGCGCTTTGCTTTTACGCACAGGTAAAGTACATTTTCATTTACCGTCACCGTTGTTAATAGTTTATAACCCAGTATATATATCTGCAACAGTATGCAATAAACATGAAAATATTTTATTATGAGCTCTAACGGAATTGGCAAAAATTCAAACATCTTGAAAAGTGGTAAGCCCTAGTCTTAAAGCAATTGTTATAACACATGTTGAGAAAAAAATAATGCATGAACAGGTTAAAGAGCATCAGTGCTATGAGGTCAGGATGTAAAATAAAAAAGAACACAAAAAAAACATTATGAAAAGTTTAAAAGGGGATAGTTAATTTTAGCTTTCCGCTAGGAGATAGTTAAGTGGAATGAAAAAAAACTCCCATATCATGACATGTGTCTCTTTTCGACCATCAGAACTCTATACAGTCCCCTCCTAATTTCAAGCACCATGTCACCGAGCAGAGCCGGCTGTCGGACAGGATGAGCCGCAGATTGACCCGGACTTACCAGCTGTACAGCCGCACGAGCGGGAAACACGTCCAGGTCTTGGCCAACAAGAGAGTCAACGCCAACGGAGAGGACGGAGCCGTGCACGGTAATTAAAAGGCCTCAAAAAACAGTCCGGCTAGACATGAACCTAATGCATTTGGTGGTATTGTAACTGATCGTTGTATTGTCGAAATGCAGGCAGTTTGGGTGGTGACAGGCCTACACAATCAATTAACTCAACACGTGTAAATATGGCGGTAACAGTTTAATTAGTGTTACTTATTAAACGGTTTTCTTCCATAATATAAAATCCGCTACATTTGTTAGCCAGTCACACTTTTATTCCCAAAATATTTAAGACTAAGGAGCAGTGCATTTGCTAAATTATCATATAAGGAGGACATAATATAAATAAATAAAAACATGCAGCCATTTCCCCGTAGTAAATGCAAAATAAATTATGCTGCTTTTGACAGCATGTGAGAAAAAACTTGACCCAGGATAACATCTTAGCAATATTTACTATTTCAACCTTTTATGCTCCTATGGGGGTGGTCTGCAAATGAACTACTGTATGTAGCAGGGGCTGACACTTGTGAGAGACTAAAGACTGGGACTTATTTGAGCTCTTTCAAGGGAAGTTTGTGTTAAAATTGAGCAAATTCCAGTCATCAAATTTTGTTTTTTTTCCCACCACAGGCATTACCATCCACACTGCAATTCTTGCTACCCATTGAAGGTTTACTTTATGAGGAATTTTCATTGCTTTACAACTCAATGTATGACTCAGTTTACAGGCAGAGGTGAAGTCAGCATCTTTGCTTCGTCTTCATTCCTGTCCTGTGGGCTCTTTTGTTGTTTCACTTTCTCTGCCTACACACTCCGCAGAAACACATACACACTGGCTACATGTCCTAAATGGGCGTCATCTTGTACCTTGCCCAAAACTGACCACTGCTCTGTGCCTGTGGCCGTGTCACTGACCACAGTATTGTCAGTCTCCTTTATCCTCTCAACAGCATTTAACAGAGAGGCAACTTCAATCGCCTTATGTGAAAATCACTGTGATTTGTGCTATTTTGGAACACTTGCATGGTTTGTTAAAGGGGGCTGTGCCATCAAAGGTTAAGAGAAAACCCTGTTTAATTTACTCAGTGATTTATAATCTATAATAGGACGTCATCTGTGTCAACTGAAATGTTTGCTCTGTCACCTTATGATTTGCCTTGTCTTTTTTTACACAGCTAAATTGGAGGTGGAAACAGACTCTTTTGGAAGTCGTGTTCGCATTAAAGGGTCAAAGACAGGATACTACATATGCATGAACAAGAGAGGAAAGCTAATTGGGAAGGTAATATAGAATTCCTGTGGCTACTTTTGTCTTACGTTAAACATTTGCCTAAGCCCCCTACTTAAATAAAACGTGACATGACACCACCCCTTTTTTCTTTTTCCAGCGGAAGGGACGAGGCAAAGACTGCATCTTCACCGAGATTGTTCTGGAAAATAACTATACGGCTCTCCAGAATGCCAAGTATGAAGGTTGGTACATGGCTTTCACACGGAAGGGTCGTCCAAGAAAGGCCTCCAAGACCAAACAGCATCAGAGAGAGGCCCACTTCATGAAGCGGCTACCCAGGGGGCACTTGCTTAGTGAGAGAAGACCATTTGATGTTCTTCCGCTGCCTGTTCCTGTGCACCCTTTGAGCAAACGGACTAAACATTCACATCACAAACGCACAGGGAGCCGCTGAGTACTAAAACCACTGTGGGACAACTATGGATAAACCATCACAGTAAAGAAAGTGCTCTGTGCAAAATCAACTTTGACAGTCCAGTGCCCATACATTTTCCTCTGTTTCTGGATTTATTATGTAATTGTATGTAAACATGTTGTAAACATCTAATACGGTAGTTATTTCCCATTCAGAAAGAAGACTTAAAATTAAGAGGAACTCAAAAGTTCTCAAGTGCTAAAAAACATTGACATAAAAGAAAATCTTTGGATAGAAGTTAGTTAAGACAGCAGCAAAGAATATTTAAAGGAGAGCTGAGTACAATGAATCTAGACACGGCAGCTATCTATCGATAACCTTTTGGTTACTGCAGTTGACATGCTTTGGGTTTAGGGGGCCATTTCGCAGATTTTAACTTGTTTTTTTACATATATGGATATATTTTTTACTGTAAAAATGTAAATTACACAAAATGATGAAAATATTTATTGTAGAGTGTATATTAAAACAACTAAAGAATCTGTTCAGGAGTTGTTTGGCTTCTGTGATGTGAAGTTACTTTGTGATTAAAAGCCAGCATAAGTTGTTGGTTGCCCTCAAAAACTGTTTTTTTCTTCTTCTTCTTCAAGCTGGAGACCCAGATAACTGAAGGGCAATATCTGTGACAGGCTACTGAATTCAATGTGCTCAGCAAGTGAGACTTAGGTCTGAATGGTCGGAGCTATGCATTAAAAGAGATGAGGTCAGCCCACCATTTTGGCCCAAACAAAGGTTACCACCATGTAGTTGCATTTCTCACGATCGCACACCGTAACCCTCTGATCAAATGGGCTCTTTGTGGAAGCTCATATAAAAGGGCATGTTATACAATAGTAGGTTCGAATAATAACACGAGGAGGGGTCAGTTATCAAAAAGAAGCCAGTCACACAGGGAGGGGTAAGGGTTTGGGGGTGAAGGGGTGCAGTGAGGGAGAGTGTTGCAGAAAAAGCATCAGGGTCTGTGTGGCAAAATGTGGCATTGGCTGAAAGAGGGCTGGGAAGAGGCATTCGGGAATGAAAGGGAGGCAGAAAAGAAACAGTCTTCCCAGAAGCAGTTGAGCATGACCATCAGAGGCCAAACGACAGGGGAGGAAGAAGACCCCGACACAAGGACTTCTCTGCTTTCACAAGCTGGATGTCCAATTTGTTAGTGCGTGTTTGCTGCAGAAAATTAGTTTTGATGCCAGTTAGAGATTTAACATTTTTAAGATATAAAGACCTTATTTTAAGCATTAAAATACTACCTTATCAAAAATGCCTGCTTATATTTTATTCATACAAAATTCTACGGTTGTTCAGAAGAATTTTTGAAAATTACTTGACAGACTGGTGAAGCTGTTTGCTGTTCATTCCATCTGGAGAAACAAACACAAAGCACAATAGTGAGAGACCTGTGGTTTCTTTTCTGCTTTTGCACTTGCTCTCTTGGTTTGGACAAATGGTAAAAAATGCATGGAATCACAAGGTTCAAACAGTCCATATTTAAATGACATTGTCTCCCTACAACAACAGTGCTCTGGCCTTTTTAACACATATTTCTGCCTTTCAAATATCCATATTACAGGCAGAATCTGATTTATTTATATCATTCAAATAAAATAAACTTTGGTATCAGGCAGCTCCAGTGTAATATTTAAAAACCAGCTAGCTGACCAAATTTTTACTAATAGCTTCTCGGGTGGCCCATTACATGCAAGGAACACAAGGGTATTCACTTTATACAAATGGGGTGAGCTAGTAACAGTGACCCTGGAACAGACAGGCATGAGGCATTGTTTTACAAGGACACTCATGGAAAAAAAAGTTTGTATGCTGTGTGAATCCTATTAAAGATAATTCTGACTTGCTGGTAAATGACAAGAAATTATAAAAAATACCAAAGTTGCATATATCTTTTTTAAATGATCAATAAATAATTCAAATTAAATGTATAAAATCCAAAGATTAGAGAGTATGTGCATTTTGATGTGCAAGTTTTATTCATTGTATAGTATCAAATATAAACAGCAATGCAGATTTCAACATTAACATGTAGATATGTTTAAAAAAGCAGTTACATTTTACAGGCAAAGTACAAAAGAGAAGTTAAAGTTACATTCAAACCTACAGCGAAGTGCAGTTTATTTTCACTGAGTTTTGCAGTCAACATCCCCTTCACTGGTCCCCTTCAGTTTTTTCAATTCCTTCAGTAGCTCCTGCTCAAGGGTTAAGATCTCTTTGGGCTTTTTGTACTAAACAAGAAAAAAAAAAAAAAAAAAGATTACTTGAACATTCTCTCCATCTCCCCTGTGCACTTTACTGTTATCACATAGAAAGAATGGATAAAACACAAGGCAAAAGTCAGAGGCATCTACTGAAAAGTAATAGGTTTAATAATACGTTTTTAGTAAATTACAGTTATAGAATACTTAATTGTTTGTTTCTAATGCACTTAGATTTCTTACTAATTACACATTGGCCGCACACTGAGGCAAGTGCTGGGCCTGTAGATTAGTAGCCTACAAAATTAATGAATGAACATTGCTACATTTACATTGTATTTCTAGCTAAGAACTCGTGTGTAAAGCTTACATCTTACAAAACATCAAATTCGATTTTTGTGTGGATCTTACACTGATGATTAAAGTATTGTTGGCGTGTGTAAAGCTGAGGGCATTGCAGTCCAGTGGAAGCTGGTTGCGGTCTAGGTCATCAATGTTGAACTTTTTATAGTACCTGGGAACACAGAGAGAATTACAAAGGTTACCTTAGCCCTGCTCCAGGAGTATTAAGTTGTAAATAGTGCCATCTTAAGGTGGGTTGCAAGAGTAACATGCTACAAATGGAAGATTTGTGTGTTTACTTTTTGTTTGAGGTTTTTACTATGATGCATCTCTCTGATGGCTGCACAGAAACACTGAAGACATCCCTGGAAAGGGAAGGTTGCGGATTCTCCACTGAAAGCTGGTTTTGGTGTCTTTACGTAAAAACACAGGCTATAAAACATACAATCATGTACAAATATCGTCACTTAAAAATACTTAAAAAAGACTAAGAGGCAGACAAACTGTACCCACATTAGAACAGTTTTCCTTGATAATCTCTGACTCCGAAGAAGGGGTAGGGCCATCGAGGGGCTCTCCAACCTCTACCCTCCACTGTCCTTGAGCTCCAAGTGTGCTTTTATGTCTCCATTTTCGCACTAAAATGTATAAAACTTTTAACAAACCACATCCATTTGACAGAATCAATAAACATGAAACTACTATCCGTGTTTTGGTTTTGCTTACCAAGGAGCTCCTCTGTTTTTAAGTCATACTCCTCTGCCATTTCATTCCCATCTGTAAAAATGTAGTGGACCTTTCTTTTTCCTGTAGAGAAAAAAAATTACAAACCAAGATGTATGATATAAAGTGCAAAATATTTAAGCGGAGCTAAAACAACTACGGATTGAAACACTTTTCCTGCTGCCACACAAAGAGTGGGATCTTCTTTAAAAGGCAACTGCAGAACAGACTACATGGGGAACAAGTATCAAAAGTTACCAAAAGCCATTTTTCATTTAGCTGTTTTTCATTAACTATTAACTTAGCTGATGAGCTTCAGCTTTAGCGTCACATACCATAGATTGGATATAATGTATATAATAAATAACGTTATATAATGTTTGCTACAAAGCTAGCTACACTCACAACGAGACCTTGCATTCAACAGACAAGTACTGAAATGATAATGTTCAAAGCAATTTGTTCATTTTTGTTCTTTACTTACCATCATGAATTAATGCCGTTTTCTTTGACGATTTTAGTGTTTGAATCCAACCTTGAACAGCCATACTTACGTTGTGTTGCTTTTCTGCTGTTTGCGGGCTTCTTCCGGAATAAAGCTGTTACCACAGCAACCGAGTTCAACAAAAAAAGTATTTATTTATTTATTTCATATTTTAATATTTTCATCCAGATATTGTATACACATTTTAACAAAACACACACTTTAAGAGTTTAAACATAATATATATATATATATATTTTTTTTCTCTTCAATGTACCGGAAGTGACATCTTCTGCATTGCGGGTGTGTTCCGTTTTATTGCAGATGTCTAAATTCACCAGGGGTAAGAAACCAGCATTATTGAAGGTTTTTAAACATTAAACCTGTTATAGTTTTTTATTAACCCGAGAGCAATTGAGCATTATGAATTTAACTGGTGAAAATGAGAAATACGTGTGTTCAAATGCACACTTGTGCGGTGGTTGTTGTTGTTTTTAGCTTTAGCTTGTCTAGAATTTTCGAAATGTACTTTGCAGCCTCTACTTCAATATCAATACTTGCCAGTTTTTGTGCCTGTTATAGATATATAACCACTGGTCATCTTATCCATTGTTGGATTACATATTGTGTTATTTTTCTGCGATCTAATACATTTTTACTAAGATTAAACATTATTATTCTTTATAGATGGTTGCTCGCGCCACCCTTGAAAGTAATGGAGCCTCGTCATGGCATAATGAAGGCTTTCCCCAAAGTTAAAAGAGCCAAAGTACTTCAGGGGAAAGATGCACCACCACAAAAGAAAAAGTCTGATGAATTGTGTATCACAGGTATAGTTCTTGAGATTATGGGCGGAAGTACACGCAATTGCCATCGTTTAAATCACTCTCCTGTCTGTTTTAGGGAACATTTTTAATGGAATCAGTGTGTTCATCCTTCCTGCTGTAATTGGGAATGCCAGGTTGCAGATCTTCCAAAGACAAATACAGCAAAATGGAGGGAACACAGAAAGTTCACTGTGTCCCAGTGTCACTCATGTGGTTGTAGATGACAGTGTGGACTGTGTCAGAGCACTTCGCCTTCTTAAAATGGATTGCATGCCCTCTGGAGTCCAGTTGGTGAAATGCTCTTGGTTGAGCAAGTGTATTAGTGAAAAACAGCTGTTGGATGTTTCCATTTATAGCATTCTTCAGACAAAAAGGTTAATATCAAAGTAGTTGTATTTATATGTTTCAATGTTATTGTAATGTATCCATAGTGAATAACAATTATGCTTTTATGTCTGACTCACTCATATATTCAATATTTAAAAATGATAACGATGTAATGCATTTTTTACTTAGAGGTTCAGAAACACAACAATGTACAGCGAAAGAAAAATTGCCAAATGTGAGTCCTGCTGAAACATATGTCACTGATAAAGCAAAGGAAGTGGAAAACATAGCTTCTGTCGACTGCCCGGTAACATTTTCACACATTTGAATACTTTTTCAATCCTTTGAGACATTATCAATTATCCAGGATGATACAATATTTTAATCTAAAGAACGCATGAAACAACCATGTATATTCAATACTAATCAATTCTGTTCACAGGCTGCATCAGACAGCAAAGAGGACTTACAAGGAGATGATGATTGTGTTTCTCAGAGTGACCTAGAAGCTCTCATCTCTGGCCAGCACCCAAAGGATGAAAGTCCTAGTCTAGACTCTGTTCCGCAAAAAGCCCTTGCAGGAAAATGGGTCTGCGCTCAGTCGTCCGAATCCAAAAGTAATAACTTTAACAAACACATTACGGACAAACTAGAAGTGCTGGCCAAGGCCTACACACACCAAGGGGACAAGTGGAGGGCACTGGGTTACTCCAAGGCAGTTAATGCCCTGAAGAGCTACCACAAGCCAGTTACATCATATCAGGTGGTGTATTTCACTCAAATTATAGCAGTAGTAATTGTTTTTCTATAAAATGAGTTTTAGCTCTTTTGTAAGGTATACAATTCTGATTCAAACAAGTTATTTATAATGTGTATGTAGTATGACTATTCATCAAAGCTTTTTTTACTCTTTTCAGGAAGCTTGTCAAATTCCTGGAATTGGAAAACGCATGGCGGACAAAATTGATGAGATTATGGAGAGTGGTCACCTCCGGAAGCTAGACCATATTGGGGAGGCAGTGCCTGTACTTGAACTGTTTACTAATATCTGGGGTGCAGGAACTAAAACCGCACAGCTATGGTATCAACAAGTAAGTTCCATTTAATCTTTCCATGCAAACAGTTGGTTTTAAGAAGCCTGGGT
Source organism: Perccottus glenii (assembly GCA_024416835.2). Classification (NCBI taxonomy): domain Eukaryota; kingdom Metazoa; phylum Chordata; class Actinopteri; order Gobiiformes; family Odontobutidae; genus Perccottus; species Perccottus glenii. The sequence goes on from CM044549.2 coordinate 23,902,764, forward strand.
GCTGTATATTTTATAACATTTTAGAGAATATGATACTTTTTCATCCTTTGAAGTTGATGTATTTTTAGAGGTTATTGTTTGAAAGCTGTGCTAACACCTTATCACTCACTTTCACACCTTTTAAGTAAACTATAATTTTCATTTTGTGTTTTAGGGATTTCGCACTTTGGAGGACATATCTACAAAAGCTCGCCTAAGTCATACTCAAAAAATTGGACTCAAACACTACAATGATTTACTAGACCGAATGCCCAGGGAAGAAGCCGCAGCTATCGAAAAAGTGGTATTTATCTTTGAAACCTTTGTGCTACGAGATGATCACAGAAAGGCTATATAATGCTAATTAAACACATTAATGAAAAAGTACTCAAAATCTTGGAAAGAAGAACGCTTAAAGTAGTAAAAGGTTTGTGCTTTCCTTGACTGATGGTAAAACCAGACTGCACACTTCCTGAAATATGCTGCCACATACCTGCATGTGGAGTCCAGCACAGAGAGTACTTCAGTTATTGTTTGCAAATACGATTACTTGCATTTTCTTTTTCCTTCATAGCTGCCAGATAGAAGGTGCACATGAGATGGATGACAAAAGCAGGTGTACTCCCAGAGGCTTGTGAAAAAAAAATGTGATGCCTTAAAAAGCTTTCCTTAAAATATTTGGCAGGTGAATGAGAAGGAAATTACATTTTAAAGCAAAAATGTGATGGGACAAAAGAAAGATTTAAAATATTGTAGTCAAGTATTGTTGGAGTTAATAAACTCAGTTGGCCATTTATCAAATTGTGTTTAACACCACTAACATAGAAAAAGAGTGGAAACTGAAACTGTGTGTGGCTGTGGCGTTTTTAATGTAATTTTTTTTCTGTGTACCTGCAGGTAAGAGATGCAGCTCAGGCCATAGACCCAGGCCTTGTTGCAGAGGCATGCGGATCATATCGTCGTAGAAAAGCCACTTGTGGCGATGTTGATGTACTTATTACTCATCCTGATGGAAAGTCACACAAAGGCGTCTTCAGCAAAGTTTTACAGAGTCTTCGTGATAGTGGTAAATTTTGTCACTTAAGTAGAATTTCCTACTGTATAGGTATGCTAAATTTTCTTTTCTTAGGATTTTTGACTGATGACCTTGTGAGCCATGAAGAGAATGGAGAGCAAAAGAAATACTTGGGTGTGTGCCGTCTGCCAGGGCCCAACCAACGACATCGTAGGCTGGACATTATTGTAGTGCCCTATGACGAGTTTGCTTGTGCTCTAATGTATTTTACAGGATCTGCACACTTTAATCGGTCATTGAGAGCCTTAGCCAAAACGAAACAAATGAGCTTATCTGAGCACTCACTCAACAAAGATGTAGTGCGCCAAGGTAGCTTAAAGGTTCATGCTGGAACTCCAATTCTGACTCTAACAGAGAAGGATGTTTTTAATGTTTTAGGTGTACCATACAGACAACCTCATGAGAGAGACTGGTGATCACAGACCTTAGCATAGTTTTAAATCTTTTTGAAAAGAAAAAATTATAATAATGACAAGTTACACTAAGCTTAACAATGACAACATAAAGAAAATATTTTTACTTTAATGAAACATGCCAATTTATTTAAAACTTACAGACTTTTAAACTTTGAAATCAAAAAAATAAAATAATGAAATTTGGTAAAGTGGTTATTTTAGGCCATTTTAATGAGTGGTTATATTTTAATAAAGAAAGGTGCCAATAAATTTGCTATTTCATTCATTCATTTTCTACCGCTTTGTCCCGTTAGGGGTCGCGGGTGACTGGAGCCAATCCCAGCAGCTTTGGGCCTGAGGCGGGGTACACCCTGGACAGTGCCAGTTAGTTGCAAGGCTAATTAAATATGCTAAATATAACACTATATCAGTGGTTGCACATTTAACTGATGTTAGGCTTTGGTTGGAAAAGTGACAATCTCACTGTGTTCATTCTCTATCTCTATAAGAGCGGGATGGGAAGGTTTATGTGTAAATGGGTCTGGATGTAAAGTCTTGATGGGGAATCGCAGGAAGATAAAAGACCATGCGCTTGAGACGGACCTATCAGTGATTGGTTCAGCCTCTTCACAACCGGCAAGACCTATCCAATGGACGCTTAGTCCGCAAAACCAGTGGCAATCCACGCAACTGAACGCCCATCACGTTGCGCACATGGATCGGGTCGAGGTGACCACGCCACACCAGGCAGATTGAGTCAATGTACAGTAGGAGCTGCTTGTGTAACAGCTGTGTCAGTCAGTGGTACCGACGACAACCAGTTGCGCCAGCACTGCCTTATTGAAATGTCCCCTCTGCCTAGGAGGCGGCGCATGCCCTGGCGTCTCAGCGGAGCAGGGGCTGAGGAATAGTTGGGCACATTTAACACACTTTATCAACTACAGTGTCGGCCTGCGTATGTTTTCGCCGTAGCTGTAGTCACGTCTTGGAGGAATGACAGGCGTATGTTCGGCTCTTAAAATGGGATTGTTTTTACACGCTGTTGGCTCTGTCACCCCCACCGAGTCCGCAGCAGAGAGGGTAAGCTCGGGCAGTAAAAAAAACAAAACAAGGCTGGCTGGCTGCTAGTTAGCGGCTTAGCCTAGCTTAATTAACTCTTTTCTAGTCCGGTAACTTTCCCAATCTGCCAGTTTCATCTTTGTTGTATATTTATATGTTAGGTAGATATGGGTTAACGTTTTCTCTAACATGTTCTTTGCTGTCAATAAAGAAAATTGTACGCTCGCCTCTCAGGTGGGGAGCTAGCTGCAAGTGCTAATGTAGAGTACTTAGCATTGTGAAAGTGAAGGGTAGCTCTGAGCCGCGGCCTTGCTCTCATGCACTGAGTTTAAATGGTAACTTAAAATTATAGGAGCTGCACACTCAACAAAAGCTGTTCATGTATGCATGCACTAGCAGATGTGACAAATAATTGTGTCAAAACCATTTTTTTTATTTTTTTTTACACTGGGCTTTAAATTCTGACCCTCAAACAGGTTCAGTTTAGGTAGGCTACTGAGTTTTATCCCTAGGTGACTTCATGATCTAGCTTTGTAAAATCATATTTGTTCTTCATATTTCTGTGTATGAGATAAATTTTCATTGCCAGTATACAAATAAAGGTCATCACAATAGAAACTGAAACTTTTAGTTTTCAGTGATTTTGATTTGAATTGTTTCTGATTGCCTACCTTCTGATAGTTATAGCTCTAAATAAAGTTGACACAACTTATACAATCAAAGCTTTTTTCAATTGAAATATAACACTTTCTAAAGTTTTTTTTTTAATTTTCTGTGACTACTTTAATGGTGATCTGGTGTAATTTTTAAGATTGTTAAAACAAAGCTCAAGGGACACAAATACAGAGACTATAGTGTGTTTCTCCTGGTGTTTACAAAAAAAATATTCCTTTTAAAACCTACATGTTATCACATGCTATATCATATGGAGCATATATTTTTGTTTTCTTTCTAGGCAAGTATATATTCAATAACCATAATGTCTCTTAAGTTTTACATTTTTTGTAGGTTTATTTTACTGTAATTTGAAGGCATTTACTGAATGTTGTACTTGTGGACACAGCAGTGTACTTATATATTTGCTCCTTCCCATTTTGCATGTGCTTTATAGTTTATGAAGTTGATGGTACTTCTCAGCAGCTTTTAAAAGAGAGCTTAAAGCTCCATATTTCAACCGCTCTTTTTACTTAATGCAACTTTAGAATCAGAAATATCAGAAAATACAGTAATGACAGTAATTTGCATTACATTGTGATAAAAAAATCTCATCTTAAAAAAACAACCAACCAAAACTTTAAAAACTATGGTCTATTAAATTAACACAACACATCCCTGCAAACCATTGTAGTTTAGTTTGAAAGCGCGATGATTAATCACAGTTAGTCCTCTCTAAATCTTGTATCTAAAAAGTCTGGAAAACATACAGTATGTTCTAACTTTTAGATAAAATTAGGCAACATAACTTTGTTTAACCATGTGTCTCAGCTGTTGAAAGTTGATACATGTTCTAAGAGTGCATTAATGTTGGCAACAAATGCGTCAGCAGGGTTTCATTCTATAACCTTGATGATCATGAAAGAGCACCTTTCTTTGTTGCAGACCAGAATAATAAATAAGGGGTCGGTGATCTGTTTACGTACATCATGTCACTAGTCACTGGTCCTGCACGCACAAATTACCTATGAATTGTACCACTTGGCTCCAAGTGTTCTGAAGCTACTGGGGATTGTGAACATTTTTCATTGTGTTTCAACAGCTTCTCATTATTAGGTGATTATTTTCTAACACCGCAGTCATTTCTGGGAAGGTAACCGAATCTACCTTTTAATCTTGTGGTGGTGTATGAGAGAAGTGGATTGTTTCTTTGCTGCCTGTTTAGATGGAAGACTAGAAATCTAGTTTGATGAGATTCTTTGCTCGGTTCCTGTCATCAAACGGCTCGATATGTACACTATGATAACTCATCTATGGCCTCACATGACCCAGATTCCTTTATGTCTAGCTAGCATTAACCTCACCTGATCTCTCATTTGCCAAACGTTTGTTATGTTTGTTACAGATGGAGCACTTATTTTTCAAGGCGTTTTCTCCAGTGCTATCTTAATGCAGGGCTTGCTGAAGATGTAAATAAGCTAGATGTTTATCTGTATCAAATTGCCCAAAGGGGCCCAGGCTGCCAAAAAGAGAAACACAACTTGTGAGTCACTAAAAACCGCTTCAAAATCAGAACTACTGTTGAAAAAGTAGTCACTTTTGTGGTTGTGTATGTATTTTTGTGTCAGCTATTTGGTATGTGCTGATCTGGCCGCTTGCTGTGTGACTAATGGTACTGTGTTCTTGCTATCAGTATGGATTTCTAGTAGTTTTCAGTTAATCTCCCACTGCCTCACTGCTGTAGGCCTTATTGTATTTTAGCTGCCCCGCTAGGAGCCCTGTCTCTCTGCACTGATGCTTGGAAATTTCCGTAGAGCAATCTTTGTTCACTGTTTGGGTGTGGGTGGCTGTATTTGTGTGTGCATGGTGGTGGAAATGGAGAGAGGGAGAAAGTTGGGGGGAGAGAGAGAGGGGTAGAAAGAGAGCTTGTTTTGGAGCAGTTAGACCTTTTCTTCTGTGGGATAATGACCCAGGCGGTGCAGAGATTTGTCTGGGATTGTTGGACCCTGGGATCATCATGCCTCTCAGTCTTGGACCTGCACTGGTAATCTATAGAGACAGAATAACCTTGTATAGAGCTTAGGGTAGCTAATAATTAAGCAGATCTTGAAGAAAACGTCTGCGAGATCTAACTTGAAACAAATCTGTAGACCTTTGACCTTAAGAGGTTGAGATTGCATCTCTCTTGTTCCAAGTCTTTATCTTACTCGTCCTCATTTTGATTTATTACTAAAAAGTTTTTGTGGAGAGTGTTTTTGAAGATTTTTCTGTCAGAAGTTAGTGTTGTTACTAGAAAACGTTTTTTTCTTGACTTTTTTTAGGTTAAATTGTTTGTCAGACCTTAAGCAACATGCTGAGTCTGTTTTGTTCTGGCCAAGAATCAAAACATTTGAACATGATATGAGCCGTAAACAGATGAAACTCGAGCAGCAAGAATAGTTTGCACTTGTTTACTTCACAGGCAAGTTTAGAAGTTGGTCAGTCTATACAGTGGATTAGTAATGCCTAATGTACATCAAAGGTCAGTGCTAGGAATTTCTTAATGCGCTCATACCCACTGCATACTGAACTTCATATGATATTATTAACCTTGTCCAAAATCAGACAACAGCACCGTCAAACTTCACTGTAAACAAATCTTTCAAATTTTAGGAAGACTTAATTTTATAAGATGACAATGAAAAACACTTGAGTAACATATGTAGCATGTCCGTGGCTCAGAACATACAGAACATAATGAGAAGCCTTTTTATTTTAAAATTTGTAATAATGATGCATGGGTTTCTGAAGAGTTTCTTGTCCTTGTCCAGAGCCTACTGCACTGCGAGGGGGTGAACAACCAGAGCTATATCTGTGAGTCGGGACACTGCTGCGGAGAATCCCAGTGCTGCAGCTACTATTACGAACTATGGTGTAAGTATTGTGTCTTTCCTTTTTCTTTTCCTGTTCGGCTCCCTCACAATATTCACCAGATTAAACGTGGTGACGCCTAACTGCTGTGATTGCTAACGTGATACAATCGGAGAGGTAACGTAGTGGGGGAAAAGCAGAAGTTCTCACCACGTTGCACCGGCCTACTCCCTTTATTACATAAGGATTGTTAGTTGAATATTTTAATTTGTTAATAATTATGATGGTACCATCACCGTAAGTAAGTCATTGTTTTTTGTGTGTTGATGCCGTGTCAACTTATTTCAGAAATAAATTAAACGGGGTGGTTGTAAACCCTTCACTGTTCCGTGGATAAATATTTGATAAAGACTATATGTCACACACTTGATGCCTTGTCATAATGTTTTTCTGAAGAACAATAATGGTTTGGTTTACACTATTATTTCAAAATGCTGAGTTTACACTTTTAGGTTCCCTCTGTTCAGCGTGAGCAGTCCAATTCGTTAGTGGGCCTTTATGTTTCTATATTTCATACTATGTTTAAAGCACTGCATTTTTCACCAAACTAAACTTTATTTATTTTAGGGTTTTGGTTGGTCTGGGCTATCATCTTTATCTTGAGCTGTTGCTGCGTGTGTCACCATCGGCGCACCAAACACCGACTACAGCAGCAACAGCGGCAGCACGAGATCAAACCTGATAGCTTACCGAGAAGCACACAACTACCCCGCTGTACCCTTTTACTTCAGTAAGTAGATGTGCATTAATCCCAAAATAAACATTTAGATTGTTTTCTGCATCCAGTGATGTAACCAAGAACTAAATAATGACAAGAAACAAACTTTGCCTTGTGGTGGTTTTGGCTCAGGCATTTGTGGCTAAAGCATTTTAAAGCTCTTGTAACATGACTTTATTTGATAGAGTAGCCAGTAGATAGACAGGAAACAGGGAGAGAGTTATGGGACATTTTGACCAGACTAACCAGACTGTATTAGCTATGCGCTCTAACAAGTGAGCTACCACAACACAACGATTTAACCTCATATAACAGTGTGCATATAGTAAATGGCACACTGTTATTAACACATAGCCTATTTTGAATTTAGTCGGCTTATGTCTTTATTTGCAAATTTCTAATGGGTTATTTTTGCACCAGGATACATCTCGCATAGAAAGAAAGAATGTTTGTGGCTCTTCTAGTTGCAATGTCATTGTCCCTCAAAGCACCAGAAACAACTGTTTGCATGCCCTATTTTTTGAAAATAGTTGCTTTTGGTGCATTGCCAGTATTGCAAAACAAACATATCGTACAATGCTGCAATGACGGGGGCAAAATAATCTGGACCATTTGCTTGTTTTATATTTTGCAGCCACCTCAATGGTGCTTTTGAAAGTTTACTAAGGTCAGAGAGAAAGGGTCAAAGTTAACTGTTGTTTCTTTTTCTGTTTAGGGTTTCTGCCAAACTACCTCTTGCCTGACTATGAAGAGGTGGTCAACAGGCCACCGACTCCTCCGCCTCCTTACAGTGCCTTACACACAGGGCCCACTACGGTGGTCTCAAACCCACAGGCATCAGAACAGCAGGAGGGACACTGCCCAAGCAGCCAGCCCACTCCCATGGCCTCAGTGTCCGATCTGTGCCTCAGGCCAAGCGTGGAGGAGCCACAATCACCCACCTTAGACTTTAGGCCCAAACCTGACGACAAACAAGTCCAGACAGTGCCAGACTCAGGCATGATCTTAGTGTCAGATGGGATTAACAGAGAGAACCAGGAAAAAAGAAGTGAAAGTGGAGACAACTCTTGCAAGGACCCTTTACTGAAAGACCTGTCAGAGAACAGTGCTGAGGACAAAGAGCGTCTCCCCAGTGGAAGGAGGAGGCGCTTCACAGGAGACTCTGGGATTGAGGTGTGTGTGTGCGGTACTCGTGGGAGCAGTGGGTGCAGCGGAGCAGGAGGGATGGGTCAGGAGGGCAAGGAGCTGAGGGAGCTGGAGAGCCTGCTCAGGCCAGATGAAGACGAAGATGAGGAGGAGGCTGGCGATTTCTGTGACAGCTGTGGCCATCGTGCCTCCTTTGCTGTGGAGGAGGACCAGGTTCTGGGGCCAGAAAGGAGGGCTACGCGTGGGCCACAGGGGCTCCCTCAGCCCTCTCACCACATAGGCAGCTCGCTTCATCCAACAGTGTGTCTACTCCTCCACACCATCAGCGAGCAGGAGGGAAACCACCACAGCACCAGCACTGAGCCCCAGGGCTGAGACCTACACACATCTCCAGCAAGAGTCAAGAGGACAACACTAGAGGCAGACCACAGAGGGGTAGAGAAGGCAATTATTTATTTAGTATTGTCTGAATGCTCTGTGACTATTTTATGAATGTGTGCATTTTAGAAAATACTGAACAGTGGCCTTCACCTGTGTGTTTTAATCATTGGGTGCTATAGCCCTTTAACAGCCTGTATCTAATCAGACATTAACACTCATACGGTACACATTTTGGCGACTTATCTTCTCATGCATCATAAGCTACTGAAAGAGATGAACACTTGAGAGTTAAAGCTGTTGCCATTTGAAGAGGGCATTACTGAGGGATGAGTGCAGCTCTATCCCGGAGTTGGCAACCAGTTTATAAAGAAATTTACTGCAGGCTGGAAACTACATTGTAAAATAACAAGCAGCGGGTTACAGTTTGGATGTGTGCAATGTGTGTTTATGCAAGCCTAATACTGTAATGGGACACCAAAAGTAGAAATGCTGCATGTCCTGTTAGATTTATCCTTCAAAAGTGCTTTTTCAGAACAGTAAGATCTGTTCTGCTGTGTCTGTTTATATAGGCTCTCTTTCTGTTCTGTTAGTGATAGAAGTTTTAGTGTATTAACCATCACTTTCTACCATTGCACAATTTACTGTGTATGTATTTACTCTGTTAAAGGAGGACTTAATTTGCAATAAGATTGATGATTGATTTGTTGGGGTTTGTTACAACATTAGGACTAGTGTGGATGGATAGTGGCAATCAGATATTATGGTTTGTATACAATCATTTTAAGTCACTAACAAATGTTTGTTGTATGTGCCTACCTGAAGATTGGTCTTAAGTAAAAAGCATTAGTGAGCTTAAAACCAGACTGAGAAAACAGGTACCAAAACCAAGGAAAGAAACTTTTTTTATTTTATTTTTTTATAAATAATATGACTGAAAGGACATTTACATCACATCACTACCAGCTATAGTAAAAACACAGACATTTAGAGTATTAATCCCTAAAAAGCAAATATTTGCATTCTTTGATTATTACATTAGCACATTTTGTGTGTACTTTTTACTGAAATTTTAGACATTTTTACTATTGGCACATTTTGAAATGTAATCTAACATTTACATCCTCCTTTCACTTAAATGTATAAATAGTTATTACAGTGTATATAGTTTTGGCCTTGTACAGAAGGCTTTGTTCACAAAACATTTATATAAAAGGTTATAAAGTGTCATAAATACAGAGAATGTATCACATGAGTATGTGTTTTGGTTCGTACTGGTTTTAACATTTGCAACAGTTGAGAAATGTATGACGCTATGCTAACAGAAAATGTACACCTCAAACCAAGTCAGAGCTTTAAAATATAGCATGCATTTATTACTGGACTTCATGTCCAGTGCCTTGTTAAGCAGGCGTTCAATGTGAATGTTCTGCATCCAGCCTTTTATTCTAGATTTTGACATCAGCTGTAATGAATGTATTACAAGTACCACTGATTGTATGCTGTGTGAGCACAAGATTGCAGTTACTTTTGGTAAAAAAATTTAAATGTAATTGTTACCCTGTTCTAAATTCAACAAATGCCAAAGACCATACAGGCGTATGTTTTCTTTTACACAACACATTTTGAGTCTTTACATATAATCTGTACAAAATACACTATTTCCCATTATCTGTCATTCTTTTTTTGTTTAACCTTTTTCTACTGAATAAGAAACCACCATAAGCTGGTACTCATTATTAAAGCTTTATTTGTCTGTTCAAAAAGCCTGATACTCTAAAGTGCTTTTATCTAAATGCTTTATGATTTTTGAAATAATATTGTGGTTTTGTGGTACATTAGTAGTATAAAGAGTAGCTATTTTTCATTTCAGTGAAATCCTTTACAGCCTATTTTAATTGTTAAAATCATAATGGTATATTGAACCACTGTGTGTAGAATATTTGTGAACTAAATAAATCATTAGCTTTAATGTTTTAAGTTTTTTGTTTATCATGGGTATTCTTTTTCTTTTGAGAAAGACCCTAGCTATTTGAGGATGTATGTTGAAGATGTATATAGGTTATCAATGACTTATAATTGATCTTTGTAGCCAGATCAGGGGCATCTTCCCAAAGAACCTTAATTTCTTCAGTGTGTCTGGTGGGTCTGCACATGTTCTTTGAATGTTCTGATAATATAAGCCATTAATTACAACAAACAACATGGATGTATGTTCAATAAATGTACCCTTATAAAACAAAGATGAATTTCTACCTGGCTTTTTAGTCGACCTCTGTTTTTTTGGGATGAGCATTATGCAACAGAAATGTCTTTGTAAAGAATAATGGTTTTGTCCGCCAGTGGGCGACAGAGTGTGCAACTCAACCGGAAGTAGTAATGCTGTGTTTTTTTTAGGTTAGTTCACAGCAGTCAAGTTCAGTCTGAGCTGCGCCGTCCGGACTATCTACTCTGTGATTTCTGAAGTCATTACAAACAATGGCTGAGAATACTAGGTAAGTGTCCTGATGTATCGTGTCGTATTCTAGACGCTTTTATTCAATGTACGTGTAGTATCTTAAATTCGGACTTTGAACTGGCCTTGTCATTACGTTGAGTAGTAGCCTAACTTTGTATATTGTTATAATAGTTTTCATTTTAGTTTTCTTTTTGAAGTGGATGTGCCAAAGGCTTCATTGATACTACAATTCACGTGGACGTGAAGGTAAAATGACATTTCATGTTTTTGTTTTAACTTACAGAAATTAAAGGAGTCATGAATGATAAACACATTTTTATTATGCACTGTCATCTTTAGTTTGTTTCTTATTTGCCAGGAATATTATGGAAACGTTCTGAAAAAAACCTCAGACCTGAAGAGCAACGCCTGTGTGGCTCCAGCCAATCCCCTTCCCACTTTCATCCGCCAGGCTCTGAGCAAAGTTCATCCTGAAGTCACTTCCAGGTTACATCACTGAGAGGCAGTACATCTTTGTGTTTCACAGTGATGCACTGATACTCGTACAGCTCTAAAACGTGGTTCTCTTTAGGTACTATGGCTGCGGTCTGGTGGTGCCCCAGTGCCTGGAGGGATGCAGGATCTTGGACTTGGGCAGTGGGAGTGGGAGGGATTGTTATATACTTAGTCAGCTGGTGGGTGAGAGAGGTCACGTGACAGGTGTTGACATGACTGAGGACCAGGTAACTTACATTAGCATCGCCTCTCCACTGGCACGGTTTACTTTTACAAATGAATACCCTCTGGATAAACAGTGTTGATTTGTAGCATTAAGTAATATACAGGCATTTAATTAGTTTATTTATTGTTTCTGGAAAGACATGTGAAAGTAAAACATAGGATCATGACAGCTCTATTTCTTTCATATTTCAAAGTCAACTTAGAACTTTGCTGGTCATGTTGAAATCTTCAGACATTTTCAATTGTTAGAATTAAACAGTATTAAACATATGTAAAGCAGTGTGACTAAATCATTGTTTTGTACTATTTTCTTCTGTACAAGGAGTTACCTGATGATTTCTAGGGCCACTATTGTGAGCAATAGGATAAAATTGCTTCATCATTTGAATAGTATGTAATGTGCAGTAATTTGTACTTGCTCTTTAGCTTGAAGTGGCTCGGAGGTACTTGGACTACCACATGCAGGAGTTTGGCTACAAGACTCCTAATGTCAGTTTTGTTCAGGGCTACATTGAGGCCCTAACAGAGGCAGGGCTTGAAATGAGCTCTTTCGATATAATAATGTAAGGACTTAGTCTGCTGCATATATTTAGTATTTGTAGATTTGTGAATAAAATGAAACTTTCTGCTCTCATGTAGTTCTAACTGTGTGGTCAATCTCTCTCCGGACAAGAGGAGAGTACTATCTGAAGCCTACAGTGTGCTCAAGGTATAACACTTATCAAATAATGTGGTCTAAATAATATTCTTTAGTGGTTGTATTTTATTTTATATTTTGTTTTATTTTGATAGGACGGTGGTGAGCTCTACTTTAGTGATGTGTACAGCAGTGGAAGACTTGCTGATGAAATTAAGAATCACAAGGTCCTATGGGGTGTGTTCTCTTTGCACAGTAGGGCTATGCTGCTGTAAAAAGGAAAAATTTAATTGCAGAGTGATTTTATTTATTTAGCACATACATGACAAATACAATGAACATTTACAGTCATATATAAAACAGTGGAGGTGAAAGGAAGAGGTAAAAAACCCAACAGGGCTTATTTTAAAGCCTCCACCTTAATAAACACAACAGTAAAAAATTAAGACACATAAAATGACTGTATGAGCTGTAAACAAGATACATTAAGTACACACTATGACAATAAGATTTTACCAAAGATTGTTTTAAATATTTTTTGAATGACAATACTTACCTTTACCATGGCAGGTGAGTGTATTGGTGGTGCACTGTGGTGGGAGGATCTCCTACTATTGGCTGAGGAGGTGGGATTCAGCCGCCCACGTCTAGTAACCGCCAACATCATCACAGTTGACAACAAAGAACTGGAAAACATTCTGGGTTTGTATTTTTTTGTGCAATTATTCAGCATATCTTTGGTTGTTACAAAGTGCTGAGAGAACATGTCATATGTAACAATGTGCCGTATTAATTATTTAATACAATTTACTTATTTGATTTGTTTCCCCTCTTATAAAACAGGTAATTTCAAGTTTGTTTCTGCCACATATCGACTTTTTAAGATCCCTAAAGGCACGTACAAGCCTTGTCAGGTCATATATAATGGGAGTATCACAGATGTTGAGCAGTGCTTCCAGTTTGACTGTCAGTACACTTTCCAGGTCTGTAGTTCAAGTTGAAGGCAAGTAACGTAAATAAATGCAGTAATACAAATGGTATAAAACAAAATGACATTATTTTGTATGAAACAGGCTGATAAAGTGGTGGAGGTTGATGGCGATTTGGCCGGGATTCTAAGCCAGTCGAGGTTTGCAGAGGACTTCACTTTTGAGCCACCAGGACAGGAGCACTGGGAGGAAAGGTTAAGGTCAGGATGACTGAAAATAACTGCTTTTTTTATTATTTTTATTTTTTTCAGGGTTTGTATAATCCATAACTTGAGCTACTTCTCTTTCTCAAAGAATATTGCAAAGAAGTTGCTGGTACTTTGCTATCCTTGTAGTTTAGTTTTTGTGCTGTAGTTTACAGTATTTACAGATAGGAACACACATATTGCCGATGCTGATACAGTATAAGTAAATTATTAATCTCTGTACTCCGTTTAAGGAATCTACAGCCAACAGCAGGTCAAGTTGTGACATTTAAGGGTCATGAAAAGATAAGAAAGCCCTAAATTTCATGATTTCCTTTTGTCTTCTGCAACATCTGTCCATGCTGTGAAACACTGATTAAACCAAGTTCTACCAAAACTGACAGTGTACCCTAAATTCCTCAAGGTGGGAATGTTTTCTTTTAGCTTTAGAGGCCACAATGTTTGTTGCAGGACACACCCAGTGAGCCCTTTTGGATCTGTGCATGTAGCCACACACATGTGCATTTAGATGTGGCTGCATACACTCACATACCCACTCAAACATACATACACACTCTTCAAACGCACAAGGTCAAGCAGCTGTCTTAGAGTCATAACCAGACTGAGGATTCCTGCTGAGGGAACCTTGAACAAGAAGGAATGTTCTCTTTCTCAGCTGAAGTGAAGGAATGCCATCTTATCAGCTCTCATGGTCACTCCATGCAAATGTATTTACATGCATTATTTAAACGGAACTCTATTTTAAATATGTATCCTGATGATTTCATAATGTTACAAACTAATAGACTGAGTTGTCTATTTAGGTTATGTGGCTCAAGGAGGCAAATAAAAAAGATTAAATCAGTTCTGTGCTTTTACCTTTGGACTGACCTTCTGAATTGAAGACACTTTTATGCAATCAACAAAGATAAGTGGTGATAATGGTCATAAAAATCTTTGTCTTGTCTTGTCTTTCAAAAGCATTGCTACTGTAAAAAGCAAATATGATTAAAAGAACAGAAAATGTCAAATTAACAATACAGAGTAATTCTTTATATGTCTATATCCTCAAAAAGGAACATAATGGACAATCTATGTTAAAGGTTTTTGTTTTTGTAACTAATGCCTTACTGATGAACAAATTACTGAAAAACATATTTACTTTACAAACATTGTAAACTGTGTAAATTGTTCTTTGCACACAGGAGAGAGGCCTGGTGGATCCTTTTGAACTGGTGTTGCAGCTGGAGAAACAAAGCTCTGGTTCAACCACTAGGGGCTGCTGCAGTACACAGTCTGCATCCTGCTGCAAATGATGCTGAGAAATAATGAAGACTTCCAAATATGCTGTTCATGATAGAAATGTGTGTTTTGTCCCCACCTTTTTTAAAATAACAAAATGTCCTTTTCATGGCACGTGTTTAATCTAATCAAAATATTTTTACATTTTATTTAACTTATTTAGTCATTACAAATAACTGAATGAACTTTCCAAATCAATGATTTCTGATACCTAATACATATATTTGTGTCGTCAATGCAATGTGATGTCTGTGTCCAATAAAGAACACTTAAACCTGCGTTGTAACTATCTGCTCTTTAAAAACTGAAAACACTCAACCTGTTATTGTGTTGTGCTTATATATTTATGAAAATTAACAATTTGTTTTAGTCTAAATTCAGCTAATGCACCAAGCATTATTACATTTTCTTGTAGGATAGCCTATGCTGAAGTCACGAGTAGGGTCCTGTCTCTTAACATGAGGTGCACTTGTTTTGGAATTTGATTCGCCGGGGAGGCTGCGGACACCCCGCCCACCTGTCAGCTGCGCCTACTCATTGGCCACAGCCGTCGCCTGTCTCGGGGACATCAGAGGAGGCACGAGTTGGCCCGTAAGCCTGCGCTTTCTGGTCCTCAGTGTCGGACACGTAGTGGGAACGAACAGGTCCTGATGCGCAAGTCACGGCAGCCCTCGGCGGAGATGAAGGCAGGCTCCGACTGCCTCTGATTTTTGAAAGCCCTTTTCATTCAATCATCAGTATGGCAAAGCCCTTGTCCCGAGCACCTACCGCTGCAAAAATGGCGTCACTTAACCGGGTCCGAGCTCTGGCGTTGATTTTTCTGACTGTCACTGGCTGTTGTGTCACCCCCACAAGTGGCAAGGAAAGCTCCGAGGAGACCGTCATCATTGGGCTGCGCCTGGAGGACACGGACGACATTTCCTTCATGGATAGGGGCTACCTGCGAGTGAGCGAACGCTCCCGGGTCAAACTAAGGGTGTACGGCCAGAACATCAACAACGAGACGTGGTCCAAAATAGCTTTTACGGAACACGAGCAGAGCCGGGCGGTCGGGAGTCTTGACAGCTCCTCTGGGGAGAGCCACGAGGAACCGTCCGGCTCGCACCCGTGTGGCATTAGGACTTCGGATATCATTATTCTGCCTAATATTGTTTTGAGTCGAAAGACGTCGGGAATAGTTGAAGTTGAGGTCAAACCTCTCCGGAAGACAGAGAGGAGCAAATCGTATTACCTTTGCGTTGCCAGCTCGACTCCAGCTGGGTCCCACGACCCCTGGACGGAGAACACCTGGATCTATCATAACGGGGACGACACCAAAGTGATAGTGGTGGAGGAAAAAAAGTTTCTGCTGCCCTTTTGGCTGCAGGTCATCTTCATTTCCATGCTGCTGTGCTTGTCCGGGATGTTCAGCGGCTTGAACCTGGGGCTCATGGCTCTGGACCCCATGGAGCTCCAAATAGTCCAGAACTGCGGCACGGAGAGGGAGAAAAACTACGCCAAAAAGATCGAGCCGGTTCGGAGTCAAGGGAATTACTTACTGTGCTCTCTTCTGCTGGGTAACGTGCTGGTCAACACCACGCTGACCATTCTGCTGGACGACATTGCCGGCTCCGGGCTGATTGCTGTGGTCATGTCCACCATTGGAATAGTCATTTTTGGGGAGATAGTGCCACAGGCCATCTGCTCCAGACACGGCCTGGCTGTGGGCGCCAATACCATTTTTCTCACCAAGTTCTTCATGCTGCTAACTTTCCCTGCGTCTTACCCGGTGAGCAAGCTGTTGGACTACCTGCTGGGACAGGAAATAGGCACCGTGTACAACCGCGAGAAGCTGCTGGAGATGCTGCGCGTAACGGATCCCTACAACGACCTGGTCAAGGAGGAGCTGAACATCATCCAGGGTGCACTGGAGCTCAGGACTAAGACCGTGGAGGACGTGATGACCCCGCTGAGAGACTGCTTCATGATCCCATCGGATGCTACTCTGGACTTCAACACTATGTCTGAAATTATAAAGAGTGGCTACACGCGTATCCCTGTGTTTGAGGGTGAGAGGTGCAACATAGTGGACCTGCTGTTCGTCAAGGACCTGGCCTTCGTGGATCCTGATGACTGCACCCCTCTCAAAACCATCACTAAGTTTTACAGCCACCAACTGCACTTTGTGTTCAATGATACCAAGCTGGATGCAATGCTGGAGGAGTTTAAAAAAGGTGAGCCAAACTGACACATTAGGCCATCCCTTAAAGCTAACTTGTATCTCTTTCCATCATAATATACTTTCCAAAGCCTTCACATGGCAGAGGACTTTGCATTGTAGTAAAATAGAGCTTCTCTAACAGAAATGACAACTGTCAGGAGCATTGATGAGGAGTTTTTATTGCACCCTTAACAACCCCTATGACCTTACATAGTACTTATGTGAGTCATTCATTATATAACAGGATCTTAAGTTCATTAACCCATAATTTACCCTTCATTAAATCAGCACTTGTTATGGCACTTGATCCTCAAGTGGAAAAGGTCATTGACCCTTCATTTTTCCTTGTAGATGTGTGTAAGCATATTTTAGGCAGCATTATATTTGCTGTCTCTCTGAGTCAGCATTAAATCACATTGCAGTCTTCACCATCAAAAAGGTGTAATAGTGTTTAAAACCAGATTTTCAGGAACAAATATTTAGCCCTTAAAGGTTTTTTAATAAATTCCAGGTAGTCAGGGAAAAAGGGGTGGAGTGATAGGAGCTGAAAATGTTGTTTTTGCACGTTTGTTTGGCATGCTTATCTGAGTAGCCACCACATCAGTGAGGGGCACTTGTTACAGCCCCTCTGGTCACTTCCTGTACACTTATGAGCAGGGGTCCTTATCTCCCCATCGCCTCCAGTCAGTGTTAATGTTCACACTGTTTCTCTGTCTTTCTCTCCTCCCTCTCTCAGCCCACCTTCTTCTTCTGCCCTTTTCTCATTCATTCAACCTTTTGACCCCTCCCTCTCTGAATCTGTGAAGGCATTGGGAGATGTGGGAATGGTGCAACGACGCAACTGCTCAGGTTATCAGGTGGGGCATCTTATTTGAGAACCTGCTTAAATCTCCTACGTCTCTTGTGCTTGAATCTAAAATGATGGTGGCGATAACTCCTTCTGTCCAGTCCTGGAATGTAGTTGTGTGGATAATGAATAACAGTCTCTAACAACCCTTCAGGTTTCTATGTGTGTATGTATGTGCATGGTATTTGAAAATATTTTGACCTCATCCATACTTTACCTGATGTTTTGCAAAGCCCTCCTCTCCTGTTGTTGCCTCTGACTGAGTTGTTCCCCACACAGTCTGTTCTCTTGTGTATGATATCAGCAGTGACCAATGAAGAACATATAGTACAGCAACATTTCATATCTGTGTGATTATTGTAGTGTCCTTGTTATTCCTCTGTTAATCTAGAGAAATAACAGAATTGGTCTCTGTATTACCAGAAATCAGGCATTTCCAAGACAGATTTGCATTACATAATAAACTTGTCGGGGGGGGGGGTTGTTTGTTTTCATCTCAATTGACAATTTGGTAGAAGCACAAAACTTTGATTCAATTAACTTGTCACTCTTATTCTTTGCAAATCTAGTTTTAGAAAGGCCCATTTTGAACATGTTTATGTTCACAATATAAAATGTGCAATTATTTTTTTTTCCAAATACAGTTAAGATATTATTTTTTTTACAGTTGAACACCACCTATCCAACCAACAGTGAGTGATTTTTTACATTAAGTTTGCCCTACTACATCTTTGCATTAGACCATTTGAGACTGTTGTCTTCCTTTTATGTGATTGTTAGTTAGTTTTTGTTCAGTCTATACTGAAGCAGAGGCAGGGCTTGAAAAGAGCTCTTTTGATATAATAATGTAAGGTCTTATTCTGTTGCATAGTTATGAAGGGCCCTGGAGGTTAGATGACAAATTCAATTATTAAATGCACAACACACATACTCCATCCCATCATTAGTGAAGTTGGGATGTGTAGTGGCACCAGCGTACAGTAGTGCTGTGGCTGTGTGCCAGAGGGAATTCGCCCTTTGTGGCTCATGGACGTTATAAGCGACTGTTCTAGGAAAGGGCTCTGGGGTCACTCTTTGCCGTCAACCTGGCTCTGAGCACGGCGCACACACAAGTTTAAAGTACTTTGTATTGTAAGTCACTCTTAATTAAGTTGTCGCTGCTTGTTGTCATCTGGAGTCTGTCACAGGAAAATGCCATGGCGTGCTTATACCACAGACAATTTGCAGCAGGGATCATTCATTTACAATGTGACTTTTTTCACAAGTGTTGCTTAGTCCAGACAACAACAGTAGATGCTATTTAAAACGTTGACATCTGATGTTACATGAAAACTACACTATTTATCAAGTTACTGTTGATATTTTTTTATTTAAAGGATCCCTATTAGTCTTTACTAATTATTCTTTCTGGGGTCCACTTTTTTAAATCAATACATTACCTTTACTGTTGCTGTAAACTGCTAATTGTCTTTATTGCATAATATGGTTTGAGTTCAAAGCATGTGGCTAATCTTGCCAGCTCAGCTTCTAGTTTACGATTAAAGCAAGACTCTCACAAGAACTTTGAATTGAGTCAGACAGACTGTGGAAACTTCTGACCTATTCATTAATGACTCTCTGACTGAGAGTGCAGCAATTACGTTAATCCAGGGGTTGCTTGTCAAGCTGCAGGTTTACCACTTAATGAGTGGGTCAGAGTGAGCCATTTGGGACCAAACCAAGTAGCCCAGAAAGTCAGAAAGAGAAATTAACTGTTCATTAGGCTTTGTTGAGTATAACTAAGTCAAAAGTCATAATTATAAGTCAAAAGAGAAGGTGTGCGTTCGATTCCATCCAGACTAATGCCATGTACAGTATGTTGTCTGGAAAAGCCAGTGCATTTCCATTGCGTTAATATGAAAAGGATGTTTTCCTCCATTGTTCTCTGTGTCTCCAATTTTTTACGTTAAACTTTATAATTGGTTAAATTAGTCAATGTCACCATCGTCAACCTTTTATCATTGCATCAATTAAAAGCTATGCATGTGAGTTAATTGGTCACAATATTAAAAGAGTAATTTCTAAACATAGCAGAAGCTTTTCTTTTCTGCCTTTTCATTTGAGTAAGGTAATAAAGCCTACATGCGGCCTGGCACGTCATGAACTAGTTCCTGATTGCCGCAATATAGGCCAATCTATGCTTAATTCAGCAGCCCTCACAACCTCCGTGTACTTTGTCTTAAAGTGAAACACATTTTTCTTTTGCTGGCCTTGCGGATGTGATGACTGGGTTTCTGTAGTTTGTTGATCAAAAAGCACCTATTGTACATGTCACAGCACATTAGCTTAAAAACCTTGGTGCTTGAACTGCAACTTTGTACATTTATCATGTTGGTGGGAACACTTGGTGTATCCTGATGGGTACATGGCATTTCAGCAGACTTTATGTCCCCATAAACTGCAGAGCAGGGCCTTTTTTGACAGTTTTTTTATTTGTGTGTTGAACTCTTGGTGATTAACCAAATTAAACCTTGTTAGATGCCTAATTATGCACATTTGGCATCGAACTGCTGTTGTAGTTATTTGTTGCTTCTCAGACTACATTTTAAGAGGAAGGCCAACTGTTCACATGTTTTAGTCAATTTGATTCATTGATTGTGATTAATTAACTTTTATTATTTTTTGGGAGGACAGTGAGAATCAAGAGTCAAGAATAGTTAGACTTGGATACAAAATTTCAATATGAGCCAAATATAAGCATCTGGCCAGATTTCTGTTGCTAATGGTGGAAACCATAGTCTGTATGTTATTGTCATGTGAAATGTAGATGCTAACTGTTTGCTTGGATCGGACACATTGTAACCCCTTTGATAATGGCGTGGTTTGTAAGACAGGTCCTATATTAAAAAAAAAAAAGAAGAAATGCAATTCAAAGTAGTTATAGGTGTTGCAAAAGTTATAATAGCCCACTAACGTGTTACTTTGCACACACAAAAACATGGCTGATGTTGAGGGCTGTTGACATAGTCCAGGGTTAAAGTCTTGGTTTTCCTCAGCTTGTTGTGTTAGAGCCTGGGTTTGTATTTGGCCTACATTCTTCAGATTCTGGTTCAACATGGAGTAGGCCTTTAAGACCTGATTAGTACACCAGTGAAGGAGTGTGTATTCCCAAAACCTGTCTGATCTGGCATTATGACTTTTCTTTACATTTATTTTCCCACTGCCTCACAAAGCATTGAACAAAAACACCCAGAAAGTTGACCTGCATTGACTCTTACTTGCCTAAAACCTAAATGTTTGCTTTGTGAAGTGAAAACCAGCCATTGATCAGTATTATATTGAAATTTGTTGTCACTGTCAGTCTGCCCCAGTGTGAATGGGGTGAATGGAAGCATGATGTAAAACGCTTTGGGTTCCCGAGAAGGGAAAAAAACGCTATATAAATGCATGCCATTTACCATTTACCACTTTAAACTTGAAATAGAAATATTCCAAGTGATACAGCCATTGCATTGTTTAAGAACGGTATGTTGTTTTTCTATTATACTGTATCTTGCCATTCTACAGTGTTTTATGTGGTGTTACTTGGTAAATACTAGGCTCCAAATTAGCCCCATGTGGCAAAAAGGAATAATAGCTGGCTCTAGGAGTTGGTACTGTTGTCTTAAAAACTGAGTTTGATGATGAAACATTCTTTTAAAACCACTTTGATCTTTGGTCATTCTGACCTCTTTGCTCATTTGTTCAAAGGAATCATGTCAATAGACATCTTCTTGTAGTTTGCAAGGGGCTTTTATCAACGTTCCTGGAGATGTTTACACGAAGAAGAAGAAGTGTTCTATTGTAATAGGAAAGTGAGTGGATTACTGAGGGCACTTTTGTGTAGGTTTTGTGTGTTGCTCAGGTCAGCTTTGATCAGTGTCAAAGTCAAACCATTATTCCACTAACACAAAAACATGCTTATAGTAATCCACAAAATAACTCAAGTTGCCAGTCTATGTAGCCCATTTGAGATGCCCCCCCCTCCGCTGTTCATGTCACCTCACATCTGTTCCTCTTAATACCCTGATGGGACACTCATTAGTGGCTCATTTCTGTAGCCTCTGACGATGCAATGCCTGCGTTAAGGCTTTGGTCATTTTGTGTTGTGGATGTTGCCTAGGATCGGTAGTTATGCGCTACTGAGGGGTTATTATGCAATCCAGAATGCAGCCACCCCCACAATCCTTAAATAAGCCATTTCCCAAAACAAAGAATGCAGTCAAATAGTTTTTATTGGTCTAGGTATGTGCATTATTATAATAGACAGTTCCAAATAGTATGGCCCTAAAAACACATTTATTTAAACTTTGTTGTTTTTTCTAAACATTTATTTTTTACTGTATTTGTCCTTGAAAACTCACTTTCCTGCTCCTGAATACTTTATTACAAAGGTTATTTAAACAGCACTAGAATCTTTACATGGCAGCACAGAAGTTATGTAGACACCTTGCATCAGCTCCACTTCATGAGACTGCTGCTAGCATCACTAACAAAGACTTTGTGACTGTCCTTGTCCTTTGCTTCCCAAACTCTTAAGTGAAATATTGTGCTACCTGTGCTGTTTTTAGTAGGCTTTGTGCATTTTGTAACTGGAACTGTTCACATTTTGCCTAGTTCTTATAAATATACTTGCAAAGTTGGGTGAGACTCATATTACACACTTTATATTGTAGCTCCTATGAATATGTAATGCTGCCATCGGAAGTAATAAGAAATTATTTTTCAAAGAAAGTTTGCTTAGACATTTTGTTTAGGCTGTGGTCATGCCTTTCAGACGTTATCAGGGTGTTGTTCATGATGTCATTCTCATAAAATGAAAGGAAATTGCTGCTATTAGTGTCTGTGTGATAGCAAAGAGAAGAAGAATGATGATCACCTTTTCCCATTAGCAGAGCATACAATGTGCAAATACTAGACTTGTTTTAAGAATATGGTCTCATGAGTCCCATTGTATTGAATTATAAAGGTACACTACAGCAAAACAATGGCATGAGGATTGGTTTAACAAAATGTTGTGTCTCTGAGGTTGTGTCTCTTTTACAGTGTCAATGCATTCTATAATCATAACTATCATTTTTTTAAACTTTTTTTTTTTAAGCTAATAATACATTTTTTGCAAGTTTTCTTAGAGCGAGAGGAAACACAATGTCCGTTCAGGCTGTGACTTGGAGCAGTACAGAGAGTCCTGCAGCTTGGTCAGCCTGGTAACCAGCTCTGTGCAGCAGCCTTAGGAAAGCAGAGTCCCATCCCCCTTCTTCCACATTCCCTCTCTCCCTCTTCTCTCCATATTGTCCTCTTGCCCATTTCCCTCGGTGTTATAAATTACAAACGACACAAACCTCCAGGCCTAATGCCCTGCCATGGATGCCTTCCAAGCTGCACTTTTGGGGAGCCAAGAGGCTGCCTTCATTGATAACACCGGGCACACTGTCCATCTCTCCATTTACTGGCAGCAGGAAAAGCCTAAGACGGGCCTGTGAAGGGCCCGAAAGACACCGGCGCGCTTTACAATCAGCTGATGAAGCCTACTTTTAGAGACTTCAGCGGAGCGCAGTGTGTTTATTTCAATGTCAAACACATCAATATTAAATAAATCAACAAAAGGATTTATCTTGTAAACATTACCTTGATACCCTATTAATTATTACTTTAAAAAAACAATTTCACTTACCCCATGATTGGTGTTTCTCTGAAACCAGCAATGATTTCTTTATTATCAAGAGCCAATGAGCCGTGAATTGCCATTTAAATCACCCAACCTGCAAAAGAAACCTTACAGGAGTAAAAAAGAATTTAGGTTACACACAAGACATGACTAATGTTCGACATGCAGATGTTTAAATCACCTGTGAGTCTTTTCGGGTGTAGGTCACTCCTGTCCTATGGTCACCTCCTGTAGATTTAGCTGTGCATTCATCAGATACAAGTCTTTGGCTTTGTTTGAGAAAGAGTCACGAGGTCTGCATTTATACAACCTTGACAAAAACAAAAACACTGTGAAGCTGTTTGATGCAGAATGAAACCAGATATTCACTAATGTAAAAGCACAGAAGCATTTTAGGTCATTCAGTTCTCGTAGTTTTCTGGCACTTCCTCCTCTCGCTTATGTCTCTCAACTAACAGCAAGAGGGAAAACAGCTAGTGGCGCCCCACTATGGACTGCAGCCTCCTGCCACAACTGACCCTTCTGGCCACAAATACCAAAAAGCACAATGTTAGTTTTGTATTGGTTCAACTGTGATTTAATCAGTAAGGGTTCTGGGAAGCTAATCGACAAAAGTGACATTTTGTATCTAATTTTAATGTTTATTTGATAAGTACAGTGTTGACATTTTGAAATGTAGTTCATGGTTTCCTCAATCTCTTTCAGGAAATGCATTATTATTGCTTATGGTGATGACTGCCACTGGTGCTCAAGGCTGTTTGTCATTCCACTGTGGGGTTATGGCATTTGAGTCAATAGCATGATAACAAAACAATAATACCGTTTTTTCATTAAACAAATTGTGCTTGGTGTCATCTGTGAGTAAATTCATCAGTCCCTTATAGTATATAGACATGTATCACCAACCCACATTCAAAAAGATTATTGCACAAAGCATGGGAGCTTTTTTTATTAGTACTTAGGTCATGCTAGCTTTAAGGATTTTGCCATGGCTAATTGTTTATTTGAAGGTATTAATTTTAAGTATCAAATCTCTGAACTCTCGCTACTGCTTGGTGCCAAAAATGTGTTTTGGTGTGTTTACTGATTAAAGTAATTTTGCACTATTTCAGCGGACTAGAACATGTTTTTCTCTTTATCTTGCACTTGTGTTACACAACCGTTGTGATGTGCATTTTTTATTTTTATATCGTATCGTATGTGAGTTAAAACAACTTGTTTTCAAATGAATAAGGTATTTTTGAGGGATTTTAGTCTTTCGTACAATAATAATGGAAACACCACAGCACCTGACTCACATGACATTTTGTCAATGACAACAAAAGTAGGTTCCACACTATTAAAGTTTTTTTTCTCTTACCCTAATGCTAGGCTACCTTTGGTAAAATGCAGAAGAATATGGCATAGTTGTTTTTTTTTTTCTTCAATACAGCAGCAATAATTATGATTCTCTTATAATTTAACATTTTCTGAATTGTCCTTGGTGGCTTGGTTGGCTTCAATGAGTATGAAATTTAACTAAGCACATATTTACTGTGTTATTGTATAATATTTTGATGTTTTATCTGACATGATTTCTAAGTAACAACTATATTCCCTGCAAGCGTACAATATAAACCGTTTTCTTGTCAAAGTTAGACAAATTTCCTGTAAATGTCCTAATTATAAATTAATCCTTTTGCATTCATAATTATTCAATTAATAATTTCCCAATTTCTGACATTGTTCTGAGGCTTGCTCCCAGTTGCAACACTTATATAACAGAGCAGCACCTGACTGCAGGCCCATTCACTTATTCCCACTGGTTTCCCATTGATGGTGCTCCTTATGACTGAGGCCCAAAGGAATCTCCACCCAGGGGACCGTTCAACAACAAACGCAGCCAGCTACGACAGCAAGCCGCTTCACTGAATGAGCAACAATGTCATTCTGTGGAGCTGTATGTGTGTGTTAGCAGTGTACAACACTGGCTAGTAGCTGCAGAGTGATATTGTGACCAAGGCCCCTTAATGACGGTTAGGAGCTGTGAGCAGACTTAACCTCTCTGAGCCCCGTTGGTTCTGATCATGGTCGTGTATTGTTTGAGCCAAAGGCTAAAAGGAGTAAGTAGCTGTCCACAAACACAAAGACCAGACTGGCTGATAGATAAAACCAAGCTTTAGCTCACTTCAAAAATGGATTTATTCCTTATTTAGTTGCAGGTAATGTAGATGCTGCAGGTTTTTTTCATCATTAGCCTGTTATATTTTTTCCTGTATAATAAGCCAACAAAAATAAAATGCTGTATCCAACAATATGTAAATTTATCCAAGATATTTGTAGACATTCATATATGGCCACAGGCAAAACTATATTACTGCATGTAAGGATTATAGGCGTTCATGCCTGCGTGTAATAGCATGTTACCAGTGTGAGCATCACAGTGTTATTCTGGCCAGTGGAAAAATGGGTCAGAATGACTGGAAACTTTGCTACATTTTTTCACGAGAGGTAGATTTAAAATAACTGATCGGTTCCCATCACCCTGACATTGCACTATATTTGTCAGTGCTTAAATATTTGGAAAAATGGGAGGAGAGTAAGACATGGAGGGGGCAATGATGAGTGTCCACAACAGATACTGACCCCTCATACTCCTACCCCAACTCTTTGAGCCTTACGTGCCTATTAATAGGGCAAAATTGCACTATGGAAAAATATGACAAAGCTGCATTCCATAAATAAGCTGGGAATGGTGGAAAAGATCACCCAGCATAGTCTCTGAAGGCCCAGGAAGGTTCTCAGGCCTGGGTTTGGGGTATATGGATGAATAGATAGATAAAGTGTCTCTTGGTCTAGGAAATCAGAAAAATATTTGACGGGAAGCATTTTCCTTTTGCATATCTACAGGTTTTTTCTATTGCTTATAACAGACAGGATTGGTGATGTTATTAAAGTCTGTACAGAGCCAAACCTGACAAGCGTGTAGATTCACCTACTGGCCGTCTGGCTATTTTTCAGTAACTCCAACCACCTTTGCTGTTAGTTAGAAAGTTAAATGTATAAGGTTATAAAATGGTTAAGTTAAATGGGACACAAAAAAGTACACCAAAAGTCATGAAGTTTGAGAAATACTTACTGGTCGGGTATTTTTTAAGCTAATCCCATAATAGAGCATGTGGGGCTTATGACATGTGCTGTGTCTGATAAACTGTGGGAGATTGAGATACAATTGCTTTATTAGTCTGTAGTTTTAGACCTGATATAGTGTCTATGTTAGCGACATACATCAAAATCAAACTATTAGATGGTAATGTAATGTACTGCATATAAAACTGAAATAGCTTGAGCCCTAGTTATTGAACTGTGTCATAACAAGTTACAGTATATTGATGCAGAACCGTCCAAATTACAGACTCTGTTAGCTAATGGACATGCACAATATAGCTTTGATTCTCTAATGTTATGACACGTTTTAGGGTGGTATATTTATTATATTTTGAGAGGACTCCAAATGACAAAACTCATGTAATTCCCATCTTTATTACCAAGCTAGCTAATTGTAAGATACATATTCTCATAATTTGAGAGTTCACAATCTCACAGAAATCTTCCTCAAGGCAGTGCAATGTCACGCAAACCATGGCGTGTTCAGATTGACAGATTTAAATCACGCTTTTTACGAAGGTACCATTATTCATTCACTCCACAGTCACACACTGGTGATGGTAAGCAAAATCTGTATCCGCAGCTGCCCTGGGGCAGACTGACAGAGACGTGGAAGCCATTTTGTGCCTATGGGCTCTCCCACCACCACCAAACATTCTCACACATTCATACACCAGTGCTGTAGCACTAGAAGCAAGGGGTGAACCCAAAGCAGCTGGGATGTAAGAAAGGTCATCTAAAAGACCTTTAGATGACTTTTAGATGACCTTAGAAAGAAAGCAAATAAAAAGTAGTAGAGTTAGTATAGTATGATTGAAATGATATTGATAAAATGTGTTTAAAACACAGAAAAATATATATATATAATAAGTGTGTGATTGTAGAGGTAAGTTTGGTCAGAGGTGCAAAATGGCTGCCGCTTCTCTACACACTCCCTTGGGAGAAAAGCGAGATATTAATTGTATAAATTATTATTATTATTATTATTATTATTATATTTTTATTATTATTATTATTAAAATCATCAGCCTTCATGTATTTTTGCACAGCCCCTAAAGCCATATGTTTGTGTTTTTGGTGTGGTGATGGTTGACCTCAGTAGTTCTCTCATCCAGGTCACAGCTCTGCAAAGATCCACTGTCCTGCTAAGCACTTCCTGGTTTTGAAGTTATTCGATTATCTGTTGTTGTGCTCACTGCATTACAGATAAAGTGGCCAGACAAAACCAATAGGCTTTTAAGAAAGCAGGCTGTTTAAGTTTTGGTGAAGTAACCATGATTTTTTTATTGGATGAAACCGAAAGTGAATTGACCCTGATATTTGCAGTGGGCCTGTGTGTGGGACTACCCAGCATGCATTCAGCTTCAGCCCAGCTAGACAGTCCCAGATGTCAGTGGCAGTGGTGGCTTATAGGACCCTAGACGATTGGCCTTCACAAGGACATGCGCTCCCTGAGGCCCACTGCCAAGTTTCAGGCTCCAGAGGGTCTCAACTCGATGTACCCCCCATCCCACCACCTCTTTGACAAAATGTCTGTTATTGTCTTGTATTATATGTATAAAAGGCAGACACAGCTATGTTTTTGTGGGAAACAGCAAAGTGTTCTCATCTTGCAGGACTGCAAGACCAAACGATTTGGAGTAGCTACTGTGCAACAGAAATAAACAGGAGCAGCAGATGACAAAGTAGCTTTAGTTTGGTGTGGTAACCTTGTAGCTTATAGATAATCATAGAAATATGGATTTAATGCACCTGCTAACACACTTGGTGCACCACTATAAATCATTCTGTTGGTTGGTGATGGTTAAAAAGCATTGATACAGTTGAATGCGTGTGACCATCCTCTTAAAATAAATGGAACAATTTTCTAGCAGAAAAATAGACTACAGGATACAAATTGAATATGTATCTGACAGTGAGCCTGTTTGTCTGTATACCCCGTGTTGGTTTAAGTAAAAACTTCAGGGCCAGGAAATGTGGTACTTACCATCACTGATAACGAATGGTCACAGGGATGGATCCTAATTAAATGCTGTGTAAGTAACATTACAGTATGTCAGTGTTTGACTACAACATCAATGTCTGTTGGATTACTACAGTACAGTACAGTACAGTACAGTATAGTATAGTATACTATAGTAGCAGTGGCTCAATGGTAGAGCGGTCGTTCTATAACCCGAAGGTTGTGCGCTCTCCCCACAGTTCATACTGCCGTTGTGTCCTTGGGCAAGACCCACCTTGCCTCCAGTGTTTTTTAGTATATCCTTTATTTAACCAGGTGAAAAGTGTCTGTGGCACTGTTGAATAAATGGGACAATGGATGGAAAATCGCCCAGGGCTACAGTCAGTAGCAGTCAGTATGAGACATTTGGCCATGTTGTTCATTAGCATGCACTGTCCCAATCAAATAAATAATAATAATAATGTGAGTTTGGTGGTGGTCGGGGAAGGCTGTAAGGCTCTGTCTGTCCCAGATGTGAATGTGTGTGAATGGAAGCACCATGTATTGCACTTTGGGTGCCCGAGAAGGGTACAAAAAAGTGCTATATAAATGCACACCATTTAGTGTTTGGAGACTGCTTCAGCTTCTTCAGCTTCATCAGTAATTGTGCTAAACAAATAAAAAACTCACCAATTCAAGAGTTGTAACAAATATTGTGAGTGTTTTAGAACATGTTGAGCCGTAATTTCCTCAGAAAGACTTGAACCGCTTAAGAAAACAATGGGGCTGGGTGTGATGTTCACTTTGCTGCCTTTTCTGTGGAATTTGTATTTTTTTGTCTCCTGACATCGTTGCTCATTGGACAGACTCTAAAACCAAACATGTTTAAACTCATCATAAATATGTCTTTCTCTGCCATGCATTTATTACTGTTTCTCCTATGATCATTTTTTACTATTTTGTAAAGAAAGTTGAAAGAAAGTGTTGTTGATGAAGACAAACATCCTAAAACTATTAGTTTGCTCAAGTCAAACAACAGACTTGTGCAGTTATATTTGTGTTTAGGGTGAGTACACATGCTTTACTTATCAGTTGGCTTGTTTAAAGGTCAGAGGTCAAGCTGCATTTTGTGTCAGAAAGGTGAGGTTTTGTTGTCAAAAGCTCTGATTGGTCATAGCTTTTCCTTTGAAAAACCTCAATCTGTTACTCCAACAGACTCAATAGAGTTTAATATAGTTTATAGTGATATTTGTAGGACATCCCTTAATGTGTTTCAATATGTCAAAATGTATCAATAGTTGTTTAAAATACATCCTGTGACAAGAACCAGTCTGATGCATCTGTTCTTTCTATTATTGTTTCAATAACAGTAAAGGTCCATTTGTCTGATGAAGGCCTAGTGTTGAGTCTGAATAAATCTCACTTTTGCAAGTTTGGACAGAGTGTGGGAGTCTTTGATTTTTTGAAACGTCTTGGGCTTCTCTCTCCCACACACCTGCCCCAGAAAATAGATGTACAAAGTTTTTGTCTTTGTAAAACAATAAAAGTAAAAATCTAAATAAAGAGTCCTGTTTGTGAGAAGTGCATGCTGTTAACGTTAAGGAAGAAAGCATTGATCTGTTTTGCTGTACACATTACATTTGCTTCCTCTTTCCTCTGCAGTTCAGAGTAATTGCTATCTCAAGGACTTCTGGGGCCTGATTGTTTTAACCACCGAGGCTTCATGTTTGTCCTATAGGCCAACCCTGTGTGATAATAATATCTGAATAACCGTAGTGTGATTCTGTTGTTTGGCCTTGCTCTATAATGCTAAGATATCCAATCCACAGATATTCATATACAATATATTTTACTTACGTTATTCATTTCTGTTCAGTTGCCTTTTAGGTCTAACTTGGACAATAATTGTCTGTTTGAAACATTTTCTTCAACATGTATCAAAAAGACTGTGACTAACTGGCCATTGTCCAGGGTGTACCCATGGCCCAAAGCCGCTGGGATAGGCTCCAGTCACCTGCGACCACTAACGGGAGTAAACGGTAGAAAATGAATGAATGAATCTATTAAAATTTCTAATTGAGATTAATGTTTTCTGTTCATTGTCTTTGTTAAATAAATACATTTAAAAAAATACATTCCTTGTTCATAACCTTGAGCTGTGTACACCTTCCTTCACTGTGCTGTCATTGTGCTGCAGTGTTTTAAAACATTTCTTTCAGTCTGAACTACCCTGTCAGCTAAAACAGCATCTCAGCCCTCATTCACTGATGTACCTGCATTTTCCAAAACACACAGGCTCACACGCACAAATTAAACAGGCATTCTCCCACACGTGCATGCACACACACTATTTACACCGAGGTGTTTCTACATGCAAATGACCCATTCTTGGGCAATCTGATCACACAGCGGATGCTTCAACCGGTCTGTTCCTTCGCTCGGTGAGAATAACGCCAGGGCAGAATGGAAACTTCATTTTGCAGGGGCTAATATTAGCCTGGGCCTCTGGAAAATTCCTTTTAAATGATCACAAGCTGAGAAAAGGCAAAGAATTTGTTTAGCATTTTGCCTCACTGTATTTTCAACATACTGCAGAATGCTGCGTTTTTTCCCCCCCCAAAGGTACAGTGCATACAATCAGGTCCTGGGATGTTAGTGCTGAAGGAGGGAGGAAAAGAGGGAGGGAGGGTGCTTATATGGAAAAGTTTTCTTTAGTTCATGTCTAAAAGATGCTGAAAATAGAACCTTTTATCCCACACTGCAATGACATTAGAGTCAGCATGTCTCTAATGTCTCTAAGAATTTATGAATGAGCTTTATACTATGTTTGTCAAATACTACAATTTATTTTGGTCTTTGGACTCACTACATGTTGGTGTTTGTGTAACTCAACAGGAAAATCCCACCTGGCCATAGTTCAGAGGGTGAACAATGAGGGTGAAGGAGACCCTTTCTATGAAGTCCTGGGAATAGTGACGCTGGAGGATGTTATTGAAGAAATCATCAAGTCTGAGATTCTGGACGAGACTGACTTGTATAGTAGGTTTCTTAAGTTTTGATACATCTATTTTAGCTACAATTGTTACGTGCATTCATGGAGCACAGCAGTGTCTTGTGGTGGATAATACATGAATGAAACTGATAGTAGAAGACATTATAGACCTTTTTTTTACCTGGTCCCTATGATTTTCTTTAGATAATTTAATGTAAATTTAAGTTTGAATCTCTGTTAAACACTTGCTAATACAACACATTTGTTTGGTATGCTACCAAAATCATCTTCTTAAAAACAAAAGCATATCCAAGGGAAGATTTGTTTTTTACAAACACTAACAAGACTTTGGCTTCATTCCAATTAGATAAAACCTTGATCACTAATAAACTTGTGTATTTTATCACAATGGATTTGACAGTCGCTTTTGACCTGATCTACAGACAAAATACCCTAAATGCCAACAATATGGCTGTCAGCAATGCTAAGAATGTAGTAAGCTAACAATGTAGCCCCCTATAGTTCTCATTTAGTTCTGAGAAGTACGCCACAGCTACGTTTCCAGAAAAAAGCAATAAGCTTTTGGGTAACTAAAGTTTAGTCACCTTGTGACCCGGTAGAGCTAGCTTAGTGGCTCTGTGGGTTGACCTTGTTCTGGTGCCGAAACGTTTCTGAATTATGCCTGGTGGTTGATTACTGATTTTCTCTCCTCAGCTGACAACAAGACAAAAAAGAAAATTACCCATCGAGAAAGGAAGCAGGACTTCTCTGCCTTCAAGCCTACTGACAATGAAATGAAGGTTAAAATATCACCTCAGCTTCTGCTCGCTACCCTGCGTTTCCTAGCAACAGGCAAGTGGGCTGCGTTGCTGCTTGACTCCCCCCAGTGTACCCTCAGCCCCTCACTGTGGGGAAAGAGTGTGTGC
Source organism: Perccottus glenii (assembly GCA_024416835.2). Classification (NCBI taxonomy): domain Eukaryota; kingdom Metazoa; phylum Chordata; class Actinopteri; order Gobiiformes; family Odontobutidae; genus Perccottus; species Perccottus glenii. Next base: position 23,935,109 of record CM044549.2, read on the forward strand.
GAGTGTGCTTTGAGGTTTTTGAACCAGTCGGAGTAGGGAGGAGTGAGGATGTGTGTAGAATGACTGTTGTTTGTTGTGAGCCTAAGAGTTGTGTGAGGACTCACAACAAGCATGTTGGTATGCATGTTTGTGTGAGTGCTGAAGACCCCCTGCTGCCTGATATCAGCTTGTCATGGGCTAATTACTGGATCACATTCAGCATTTCTGGTCTGTGATCTCTATCCTCACACAAATCGACATACTGTAGTAAAATGTGAACTATTTCACCTGCTTTCCCCTGAGAAATGGCTTTTTAACCAGGCAGTGTGTCCAAATACTACTACAGCCACAGCAGTCGGCAACTATGCCTCAGTGCAGTTGGATTTGCTTTAGAACTTTGACCTAGCAGCTAAGCATTGATTAAGGTCCTCTAAAGACTATTATGGAGTGGAGTTCCCGGTGGTGGAGCCAGCAGCTAGCTGACACATATCACTGCCACAGAGTGCAGGCAGCTGATTGGCCAGTTCTCTTCTTTACACAGACCAGTACCAATCACGACACACTATTTTGACCAATTAAATTATCATTTCACTTAATCATCATTGGTCTAGAAATCCTGGAATGTTTCTTTTATGGAATGGACAAAATGATGATTTCTATCACAATAACATTTATTCCAGGGAACATTTAAGTCTATGATATATGAGAGAAACATGTAACATTTTGGGCTCATGTGAGAGAAGGAACAACAAATGTATCTGACCAATTTAGATCTGATACACACCCATAATGAATTAAGAAACTACCCTACCAGCACCAGAGCTTCTCATGAGCCTTGTCTTGCTCATTGATTTGCTATCTTGTATTGCTTACAGTCTTGTTTTGCTTTTGCAGAGGTTGAGCCTTTTGCACCAGTGCAAATGTCAGAAAAGATTCTGCTGCGTTTGCTGAAGCACCCAAACGTCATCCAGGAGCTGAAATATGATGACAAAAACAAGCGGGCAGCAGAGCACTACCTCTTCCACAGGAACAAGCCTGTGGATTACTTCATACTCATTCTGCAGGTGCGTGGACTCTGCCCTGGAGTATAGACTTACGTTTACATCTTACATTCTGTATATCTGGATTGTTGTAAACTGGTTACCCCACATTAGTTCAAACCCTTTTACAGCTTGGGCACTGTTGTTTTTCATGTTTCTGCTGTTATTCACAGTAAAGCCATCAATCTAAAGACATGTTTGTTCCCACAGGGGCCACGCATGCTCCAAAAGTATGCGTGGTATGATTGTACCGAAAGGCAGTTTGGATAAAAGCAACTATGTAATAGATGAAAAGCTCATTATTTACACAAATAAAGGGTAGTGCTTCAAAGTGGATGTAATGAAACAAAAGGCCAAAGCTGTATCTGAACTGTAGTGTGCTGTAAGGAATAATCCTTGTTGTAATTCACAGGGGAGAGTGGAAGTGGAGGCAGGAAAAGAGGGCATTAAGTTTGAAGCAGGACCATTCTCCTTTTACGGGATGATGGCTTTGACAGCCTCCCCAGGTGAGACACTGCTCAGCATACTTCTGTGCATGTCTATACATATACGAGTACTATTTGTACAAAGTAGAATCAGACACTGTGCAAACATACATGTTACTCAAAGAAATGCTTTATTTATATTTTATATATTTATATCTTAGAAACAGTACCGAGTTGCCCAAAGGGCTAGTTTGTATGTGTAATCTTTGGCCAGACAACATCATACAGAACAAAAAGAGTTAGCTAATTTCAAATAGTGACAACTCTTTTGGAATTTATACTTATACTTAATACTTCTAGCAGGATTATGATATATTTTAATCTCATATTCTTATATACACAATATATTCTTATATAATCTTTTATAAAAATACTTTTAAATCTTTGTAATCTACAAAAAACGTGTTCAAAAACACAAATACACACATAATTTGTTACATTAAGCTCTGTCCACTCAAAAACATTTGACCATTTGTAGCTACTTTTTCACATGTTTAGTGACATCATGAGAAAGTGTCACCTGGTGATTCTCTGGGTTCATTCATAAAGTATTGCCTGATTTCTCAGCTGTCTGTGGTACTTGTGCCTGACGGCATCTGGGAGACACCTACTGGTGGAAAAAAAATATTTGTTTACTCTTTTTGTGGCTACCACTCCTTTGAATCTCAAATTCTTTTAGAAATCAATAAGTGATCACTTCTGACAATTTTTTACTTTCTGTCTTTCTTTCCTTTCCCCTTCTGTTTTTTCCACTTAGTCCCTCTCTCCCTGTCTCGCACATTTGTTGTCAGTAGGGCTGAATCTTTAGCGGGATCTCCAGGTACAGTAAAATTTTCTCTCACTCTTTTCTCTCACTTTTGGTTTAGCGCTGCTTAATTTACTAACTGTATCACTGTTGGAATATAATGCGAGGTACGTCTAATGGTAATGGATGTACCCGGCACTCACACTTTAAATTACAGTAATACATTTGGCAATGAAATAGGGCAAACCCAAAGCAGAGTTTGGATACTTTTAGACTTTTTTTAATTCAGTGTAAAGAAAATGTATTAGTTCAATGTACAACATGTGCTTCTAATATCTCCTAATCGCCTAATATTGTGTTCTACAATAAATGCTACAGATGCACCCCACTAATATAACCTCACTAATAATCTTTTTGATTTTTGATGACTTTGAAAGTAGCATAGCATTGTCTTGTCTTTCAGTCCAACATGCAGTTTTTATAAGAGGAAGAAGTAAAAAACAATTCAGACTGTACTCCCTCAGCCTTTGTGCCATTAGTCAAGGGTCTGAATGGTTCTTGAGACTGGAGGCCCCAAAGCAGACCTAGGCTCCGCCCCCATCGCCCCTAACCTTTAACCCCTCCACTGCAAAACAAGACCTTCAGCTACAGCCCCCTGCTGGACACCACACATGTGTTCACATGAACACACACAGAGCTGGATTACAGGCATGCAAAAAATGCTATTCTTTTTCAAAATAGCACTAACCCTGTGTGTTTCTCTGTGTTTTACACTGATTGTGTTGCCTGCTGTGCACATGTTTGTCTGTGTCACTGTTTATGTAAATGTATTATGCGTGTATTCATGAAAAACGCTTCCATTTTTTGGTGCTGGCCCCATGATACCAAGAAAGTAGAGTACTAATCGGCAGGAGTTCACATGCCAGGTCTTTGGTCCATTCGCCTCCGCACACACAGATCGTTTTTTTGCCTCGTTTGGACTCACGCACACACATATTCCAACATGGGATTACATACATTCCAGTCGGCGTAGTAGCATTAGCGTTGGCAAAGCTGTTTCCACTTTGTTGTGTGTGATTTTCACTAGGCTTCTTTAAGTAGTGGAAAACATAATCTGGCTTTAATTAAAAATAAAAAAGCAGAAAACAGAAAACTGAACAAGTGTTTTGTGTGAAAACGCACAGTGGAAGAAAGCAGCATCACTGGAGACCACGAATCTTTAGGTGCTGTAGGTAATGTCTCTAGGCCTTCACAGAAATTAGATTTCCAGAGATCACAGCAGTAATAACTGCTGTAATAATACATTTGACCTGAAAGAAATGTCACTACTACAGAGATTATTAAGTAGATGAACAGCTACATGAAAGCCTGACTCACATTGTGTTTCACAGCATGTACTTTATCCTGACGCACTCTATCACCGTTCACTGTTATATAATAGTTTAGATGATGATTAACTAACTAATAGCAATATTATGCTAAATTTGTGTGTAACTCTTGTCTAAAACCTACAGAAAATAAATCTCCTCCACGGCCGTTTGGACTGAACCACTCAGACTCTTTGAACAGGAGTGATCGTATAGACGCAATAACGCCGACTCTCGGCAGCAGCAACAACCAGCTCAACTCCTTCCTGCAGATCTACATACCTGACTACTCGGTCAGAGCGCGGTCGGACCTGCAGTTTATAAAGGTATAGGCATTCAGAAAACAAAAAGGACATTCACAAATAATCTCACAGTTGCACACAAGGAAGTTATGGATGCTTATGTTACCAAACATGTTGTTTGGTTAATAGTCAATAGTGACTGTAATTATTAGAATACAGTATATGTAATATCCCATTTGCTAAAGTCTGCAGAAGCAGAACTACAACTACTCAATTTGTTCTTCTGTGCAACACGAGTTTTCAGCTGTCTTTTGACAGAGTTTTTAAGCCTCAAGCATCCACATTTTTCTTTCTAGTTGTAACAATAATTCAAGAAAATTTGGACCTCTAGTGTTTCCAAATTCAACCTTAAGTTTTGGCAACTTTAAGAAATTTACAGTAAGCCAATGAGACAGAAATATTGGAATAGTATGGTATGATCCCTAATGTTTATATCATTAACACAGCTACCTTGAAGCTGAACATTATTTGTCCATAAATAAACACATAATCTAGCTATTAAGAGGAAATGAAACATTTTGGTTTTATCTTAAATTGTTTGTTATTTCTTAGATTACCCGGCAACAATACCAGAATGCAGTGATGGCATCAAGAATGGACAAAACACCCCAGTCCACAGACAGTGAATTTACTAAAATTGAGCTTACACTGACAGAGCTACATGATGGAGTGGAGACTGCAACTGTTGTGCCCACTTCCACCAGCACCACCAGCAGTACTCCAGCTATAGCTGTGAGCAATGAGACAAGCCACTTGCTCAACCAGCAGCAGAACTGTGTGAGCCTCAATAGGAGCAACCACAGTGCCCACAACGAGGGACCTATCTAGCACCAGCCTAAAGCAGTGGAAACCCAGCACCTCCACCCTGTCTAAATAGACACACACCCGGGCTGGAGAAGACAATGAGGGGAAGTGTGGAGGTGGGCGGAGAGAGGTCTCTGCTCCAAGCAGTAGCCCCAGACTGAGAGTTCTTGGAGGTTCTTGGAGTAAGATGGGGGCACTGACACCCCAGACACCCCCACCTGAACACTGTCAGTCCCTGTTGTACTACATTTACTGACAGAGTGACTTCTTGGACAGAACCAGCATCTGAACTTAATTTTTGGGACAATCTGACACTTTCATAATGGTGACCTGGACCACAGGATGAGAGAGCACAAACTAGGTCCCCCACTTGACAGTCAAAACCCACAAAATAAATCTCCTCAGGCCAAAGACATTGGTCCACATTTTTAAACTGGACTTGAATGAAATGTCCCGCCTGTGTGTCCATCAGGGAGGCTCAGTCCACTGTTGATCCCATCAGCAAGAACTCAAAATCCAATGCAGAGAGCAACGGTTTGTCAAAGACTGCACCAAAAACCGCTTTGAAAGAAACCGTTAAACCACGAACCAAGAATGTTTTCCTGTATTTATTTATTTTATAATATTATGTGTATATACGTATGTGTGGAGAACCAGTATGACATGAACTGGCATAAGAGCATGCACCAGCATGTGCACAGAGCTGTGTGTGGTACACACGTCATATCAACAAGGACATGCAACATATATGAACATCCATTTTATGTAAATGAGAAGGTGAAGGTCTTTTACAGTATGTATATTAAAGATTGTTATTTTTACTATTATCCTAAATCAGGCTTATAATAGATCTTTTTCACCGTAAAAGAAAATCACACAATTGCCTTTAAGAAAAATATCACATAATTATTTTTAACAAAGTGCAATGAAATACAGTTTATTTAAGTGGTAATTACAGATTTAAAAATTACTGTATTATAAATTGACAAGATATATTTGTACCATATATATGTGTATATTGGATTTGCAAAGCAGCAGCCATCCACAAGCTGTTAGTAGCTACCCTTTCATTTTCTTTTTTGCCGTTCCATTGTTGGACCTCAAATGCCTCTTTTCTCCATTTGTGTAGAGGCCATGATGCCAGTTACCACAGCGGGGAGCTTACGAGGCTCCAGTGTGGACACAAGGGCCAACACTATGGCACCAATGCATGAAATGTGTCTTATTTTCCAATTTTATGGTATAATCAAACTTGATAACATAATTGCACAGTATTAATGACCTCATCTAACATGTTGAGCATCATCAACATTACAAAAAGCAACCTCGACATTAAAAACGGAGAAAGTGAAGACACACCTGACATTCTTTGTTTGTATTTTATTGCTATATGTAATATGTTGTGTTTTCACAAAACACAGCTGGCTTGTTTCAATTTCTGATGAAGTTATTTCATGACAGCAGGGAATGTAAACGAGACAAGGCCCACAAAACTGTATTTTTAAATAGGCCTTCAATAGCATATCACTTTAAAAATGTATTTCATAACTTAAAAAGATAGGTGCCTGTATTTAAAAGACATGATACAGAGCAACTATTGGTTTGACACTACAATAGTATTGGACCCAATTAGACCAAGTCTTTGAGATAAGAATTTAGTCACAAACCTTCTCTAGGCCTTTAGTTAAAAAGAAAAAAAATAATTTACAAACCCTGCTCGATTGTATTAATATGGAGCTAGTGTTGTGCCATATTCAGATGTTGAGAGCCAGGCTCACCTTCACCTCCTGACCTGTGCCTAAGCTAATAATGCCAAACTAGCAGTAAAAAACGGCCTGTGTTAAACTATAAATAAGCCTAACAAAACTAAGCCAGCTTTCATTTTAGTGTGATTATTGAGTCGGTAATGATACCTATTAAATTGACCTGCCCCTTATATCTCATATGGTAGGCTAATGAATGTTTCCCAGATAGATTTATGTTGCTTGAAACTCAATTTAGAAATTGATTTGAACTGAAATCTATTTAAATAATTTTTACTTTAAGTCTTTTTGTTGACATTATATGTACCCTTTGACATGTGTAGTCTTTGAATTTGGCCTATCCAGTCCAATCCATTGAAACTAGGATGGCTACTGCTGGAGGCTACTGTGCAGTATGCTGTTCATCTGGTTGCTACTTCACAAAACATTTCAAGTGCGTTGTACATTCACTTGCTGTCTGCAACCACTGGTGGTCGCTGTTTTGAAATGTGACTCAGTGTTTGGTCTTAGAGCATCTGAACACATGACGTTATCCCATAACTACACAGGGTTTGTCTGCATGTTACTTTAATGTTTCTTGTTTACTTGAAAGCGCTCCTATGCAGCTGATCTTATCTGTTCTGCAGGGACAATCGCAGCAGTGACAAAGCTACAAGAAATGGTTTTAGTGCCTGTGACATTCGTATTTTGCCTTTGCCTTGTCTTAATCTGGTGAAATGGTAAACTGTATTTTGTATATGAATGCTGGTACTGGGTTAGCTACTCTAATATTTAACAGATATTGTTCCCATTACATACGTTTTTTTATATATATATATATTTACTAAACAGATCATCCGCATCCTGTCATTTTGTAAAGGCTTTGCGGGCCTTTGTTTAACTGACTCTTGTCCGTCCTAGTGCTGCTACTGTACCATGTGCTGCCCAATGTGCTTCCACGTGAGGACCATGCCTCCTCAAGCTGGTGGTTTAATAAAAAGTGAATGATTAACAGACTTGAGTCGGTCAAATTAATCAAAGGTTTTCACTCATGAGCACTCCCTCTTTAAAGCAAACAGCTTTAGCAACTCGAGCCAAAAATTATGTTCACAAAACTGTCCAAAAAAGAAAAATGACCATAATATATATTTTTAAAAACTACAAACTTTTCAGGTATTTATGAAAAAACTATGTTTAATTTTCTTAATTTACAATTTGTAGGATGAATTAAAGAAAAATAACACTTCATATGAATAAAACTGAAGATAACCGTTTTTCTATGAATCACCAATGTTTTTTTTTTATATATATAATCAGTTTTCCAAATGTAACTTTACAAAAAAAGTTAACAGAAATTATTTATATTTGGTGGCAAAATGAATAAAGATGGGGAAATGTAAGGTCATTTACACTTCTGTAAACCAAAACCATTAAAAAAAACACTACTTTAGAAAACTAAAAAATAACCATAGTGTTGATTACAAGTAGCTTCTTAGTTACAGTTTTTTTTAACATGCCATTTCCCTTTATCTATAGGCTTTGTACAGTATTCTCCTGTGTAAACTACAGTGACAAAAAAACTCTTCCTAAACAAAAAACAATGCCACTGTAATCTTTGCAGAACAGATACGCTTGTTATTTTCACATGCATAGGCAACTTATGCAAAGAAAAAACAAAATTAACCGTATCTCATGAATGGAGCTGCCTCATGTAGCATACCCAGTCATAACTGTAACATTACATTTCAGAATACAAATATTTCATTTGTATAAAAAAGAGAAACAACTGTCATTTGTATGGACTACAAGGATTCCCACACAGATGCAGTAAAACTAACTCACCTTTCTCCACCTCAAGCCAAACTCAAAATATGCAGACACTGTGTTCCTTCCCTTTTGTGGCCTGGAACTACAGGCTAATACAACATGTACAAGGCTATTAAAACATGTCAAGACAAAATAGAAAATTGAGGAACGTTGAGTAAGGCATTAAAAAAAAAAAAATAATGAAATAAAAAATATATTTAAAATCTTACACTGAAGCTTATGTTTAGCTTTTATACAGTTGGCCTATAAAAGACTGATGGCTGGCAAAATCCATTCCCAAAATGATAGGAGTTTCTTAAATCAAAGTAGCTTGAAAATAAAATGGTTAGTTTACATTGTTCTGGGTCTGACAGAAACGTGAACATGCTTCTGAGTAGAATACATTCTTCACTTAGGAAACCCCAGTCCCGAGTCAAGCACAAAAGCAACCGTCTTCTGCTTTCAGACCTTTTAAAAACACATACCGAGCCCACTTGCTTGCTATAATGCACAAAAAGTCACTTCATGCATGAAAGGAGAATACTCTAGCAAACCAAGCTGACACAATATTAGTGCTGGTGGCCTTTCATCTGAGGGTCTATTTACAGAACCGTGGCAGTATGTTGTCATAGAGACAGCATAATATACCGTTAATAAATGTTGTCCTCAGTGTTGCCTGGAAACACTGCAAGTTCAAAAGTCATGTACCACAACATTTCCTCGTCCCAAACCCCACAATAAAAACATTTATCTTTAGCTAGATTGTGCTTCAGCTTAGAACAACGTTTCTCAGCATATGTCTGAGAGACCCTACTTTGGCAAATACACACATGCACAAACATACCCTCCTGCCACTGCATCAGACTAGGATTCTCTGCATCAATGACAATAAAATAGACAATAACTTTGAATTTTGTTCCCATCTTGCATAAAATAAATCTGCTATGCGCTGTAAAATGTTTTATAACTAAATGTACAGCAACTGTGTGACATAAAAGACCCTGTACCAGGTTTAAAATGTAGTGAAGTGTGTCCTCGATGTTAGAAAGAAATATAGAAACCAATAAAAACTTGGACTTTTTTTTCCCCTTAAATTAAGCTACTCAAGTTTAAATGACCAGGCATGCGTACAGTCAAGACATCTGGCTTTAACTGACACATCCTCCTGTGTGTGTTTGGATATGTACACACCGCCACATCCTAGAGACTACTCACTGTCTCACTTTGACAAACTACACTCTGTAAACCTAATGAAAAACAGGAAACACAGCCCAACTTATTCTTCTTCTTCTTCCTCTTCATCATCATCCTCATCGTGGCAATGGGTAATCTCTTGAGGAGTCTGAGGGAACAGGTTTGGGGGTTTAATTTCACTGAAAGAGCGGGTGAGCTGGTTGCGCTTGCAATCCAGGTCTTTGCAGTCGCTGCAGTGAGTGCGGTTACGCGTGGCCAGCGGTGACTCTGTGTCGATATCAACATGCGCATGCTCAACGGTTGACTCATGGGGCATCTGCATAAACAAAATGGATCATTGTTTTAAAGTGTTCCCTTAATAACATCTGTCTTTTTTTTTTTAGAGAATACAAATGAGAAAACTGTTATTTTTAATGAATGTATATTAGCTTTTCATATTCAAATACTCACAAGTACATGTGCAGCTCTGAAAAGGTAGCTGAAAGGATAGTACAACAGGTTGATAAAGGAGGCTGCATACAAATCAGCATAACGCATGACTTGAGAGGCAAAAAGAGTCTGTCTGGATCCACTGCGAAAGAGGCTTCCCATCATGCCATAGCACATGTCCATGTCATGTGTGACTTTCTAAAAGAGAAGAGAGATGTCTGCTTAACACAACCAAGCCATCTCTAAAATGTCTTATTGAGATTGCTGTTACGGTTACTGTTTTGAATATTGCTCAAAAAGCTTTTTGTCTCATCTATTATGGATATTTCTGATGCAGCCTTTAGATAACTATCAGCGGATTGCAGGATAGGCCTGTCCCCATGCTGGGTTTAAAAATGGTGCAAATCAAAGGTCACAGATATTTGTAATTGATACTGTTTGAATAAATTAAAGTATTTCCGAAAATCTATTTAACATGTACACGTGGACTGTGTAAACAGAGCTATCTAAAAGTGTTGACTGTGTGTGGTATTGTCATAGAAACAGCATCTAATAAGTACCTTGACTCTTCTCTGAATAGTGCTGATGTCTGGCCTCTCATTGCTGCTGCTGTCCAGATGTCTGAGGCAGAGCACAGAGTGAAACAGTGAGTAGAAGAGACAATTAAACTGTCGTTGTGTCCTTGGGCAAGACACTTAACCCACCCTGCCTCGTATGAATGTGTAAGAATGTTGAGTGAATGTATGTGGTGATGGTCGGAGAGGCCGTAGGCGCAAAATGGCTGCCACGTCTCTGTCAGTCTGCCCCAGGGCATCTGTGGCTACAGTTGTAGCTTACCATCACCAGTGTGACTGTGTATGAATGAATAATGGACGGACTGTAAGCGCTTTGAGTCCCTTGGTCCCTCGGGAGAAAAGCGCAATATAAATCCAATCCATTATTATTATTATTATTACAATGGGGGAGAGGGATATGGACATTGATCTGCGTCAGCTGAAAGGTGATGTGTCAAAGAGGTGGCGCAACCTGTGCCAGGCTATAAATAACCCTGATGAACCCAGTTATCAGGCAGCCTACAGTTCAGTCTTTAGACTTTGGCCTTTTGATCCCATACTTCTTACTTAAACACATGTTCATAGTGCAAATTTACTCTAGGACAGCAGAGTGTAGCAAACAGAAGAACTGGTGCAAGAGGACGACAAGTCCTCTTGAAAAGAGAAACAAAAGAAACAGGCAAAAGTTCACATTACTTACTTGTAGAGCTCTGCCAAGAATATGTCCAGGCCTTGCAGTTCCTCAAATAAAGCTATGAAAGAAATGAACAGGGTGAACTTCTAATTACATTTACATTTACATTTACATTTATTCATTTAGCAGACGCTTTTATCCAAAGCGACTTACATTACATTACATTACCAGTGTTACAGTCACTGGAGGCAAGGTGGGTTAAGTGTCTTGCCCAAGGACACAACGACAGTATGAACTGTGGGGCGAGCGGGAATCGATCCTACTACCTTCCGGTTGAAGGACGGCCGCTCTACCACTGAGCTACTGCCGTTGATTATACCCACTTTGATTAAATTGAATGTTCTTAGTTTCCTAGAATGTTCTTCTAAGAAAAGACTCTACTGTCCTCTGCTTACTGTATTTCCCAGTGCGTTTCAAGTGAACTGTAATTTTCAATTTATACACATTTTACATCTTTTAACTTTTTATCCTTGTATCTCTGCCTTTTAATCTTTATGAGTAAATCAGTGAACCTAATTGAAACATATACTCATTGTAGTGCCAGTCTCTCTATACATGTGTATTGCTAGCTTTTCAAGACCAAAAATGTATCTTATGTGTCTATGTTTTTATATTGTTTGAATCATTATTTCACATGCCTTATATATTTTGATGGCAATATATCAATTTGATTGTCTTACATGCTTTATAAATTTAACAGATGTTGACCCTTTTGCAACTGCTTTCTACTGCAAAAGGCAACAAAGGAAAATAAGCTGAGGTTGTGATTTTCTAATGGCGTGACTTACAACTCTTGTCTGTCCAGACATGCAATTCCTGGGCCAGCTCAGGAATGACAAGAAATGTTCTCCAGCCTTGACGTTTCTTTGATTTAAGGATGTCACCAAAGATGTGGTCCCCAATGTAGACAATGTCCTTCCCCTTAGTCCCAAGCAAGTCACACACAATATCTGAAGAACCTAGAGGACAGAAAAAGGGAGGAATCCATTAATTTAGTTTATTTAAGCAGTCGGAACCTATGAGAAAATAACAAAATAACCTCGTACCTCCAGAATAGACAATACCATGCTGCAGAGGTCCGGTGTACGTTCCTATCTTTAGACGACCTGTTGTCTGAGGTAGTTACAAAGAATAATATATTGGCAAAAAAAAAGGAAACCAACTGTATCCACACCAACTGTTTGAAACTACAGTATATTTTATCTTGGCTCACCGTGTCAACTTGTCTGAGCACCGTACCCTCACCAAAAAACAAAGGCTTTCTGGCATCCACTAAGATTAGATCAAAGTAGGACTGCCAGGGTCGATGGGTGGTACCAGGCTGGAGTTGACAAAATGACATTTTAGAAAATATATTTAAAAAAACACATTCAAACATTACAATAAAGTTACCTTGGGGCCATGAGGGAAGTCAAAAAGGTAGGTCATGATCTTCTATAAAGAGACAAAACACAGACTCACATTTGAGTGAAAAACGATTACATTTGAAATGATCATCTGATTTTGGTGGACTAAGAGTTAAGTAAAAAGCTCATGCATCTACTAACATCAGTGTATTTGTAGTCACTGTTGGTAGCCAAGAACACCTTGGCAACTTCATTCATTCGGCTGAGGAGAAGAGGGAGCTTCCCCTGGTGGGAACAGAGAGACACACAAAGAGGGGACTTAAGCTCTGGGCATCAAGTGCAAAAGAACAATGTGTGGTGCTGGTTGCACATGGGCAGCATGTTTCATGAATGCAAACTACTTACATCCTTCACTACATACTTCTCCAAGTTCTCTACCGTCTTTTCCTTCAACGTGCCCTGTCAAAGTGGAAATAGAGTGTGAGATAGAATTTAAAAATATTGGATTATTTCATTGACCTGCCCCTGTGTCTGTATTATCAGTACAAATCAATGCATTTTTGAACAATTATTGTTTAGTAACAACATACAAGCCTCACTGTATAATGTCAAGGGTACTTACCTTGAAGTGGACCCAGTCCACAGCGTCACGAACATCTTGGAACATGCTCTTATAGGACATGAACAGGTCGCCATCTTTGAAGCCCATTTCACAGCTGGAGGAGAGGAGCAGAAACATAGACATTCATAGCCATTGGACAGGCCACGTCTTTAAAGAACTCCTTCAAATACATGACATTTGTTTTTTGTTTGCTTTTAAATGGGATAGCCTTCCCTTGTTGGAGGGGTCCCCAGCCAAACAGGAAAGCATTCTCCCCCTAAAAGACCAACAACCAGGTTTCAGAGGACAAAGGACATGCAACCATTCCAGATTACATTTTCAATATACAGGCCTTTTTAAAAGGTAACATACAGTATATTATTTATTATATTGTTCGTAAAAAGTTAGTAAACCATTTTCCATTCCCGTCTAAGTCCAATAAGAATTCATGCTTTTTGTACAATGAGTTAATCGGATGAATTAATTGCTGTTATAAAAGAAGGGAGGTAATTTAAGTTCATCTAATTTCCATTTCACAACAATTTGTTGAGTTTAGCAGTTGAGACACCCTCCCATGCTGCAGGGCTCCTGACCCCGTTTGGCTTGCAACAGTCTGTGTCGCCATGACAGGAAACTTGTGCGACTGATGTAGTGTTTTGATAAGATTTATTACCTTGTGTATCTGTCACAGTTGGAGAAAAAATCCACAAGGCAAGCAAAGAGGTAGGTCTCTGTCATGACACAGCACAGATACATGTATTAATAAAAGGAGAAAATTAATCTAAATAAAGATAAGACATCAAGACATGGCTTCTTTTATGACATTACTCTTGTGACAGTGTCTGGAACATCTTACCTGGGAGGTTGAAGAGAGTGTTAAGGATGTAAAAGCGCTCGGTATCATCTCTCTGGATGAACTTGTTTGGGTACCGCTCACGAATCTCAGGACTGGACATAAATGTTTCATTTATTTGTTGCTTGAATAAAAATAGACATACATTTCATTTTTTTAATTAAAGTAATGATACAGACCCTCGTAGGAAGTTGAATCCATGTACACAGACAAGTATGTTACCATAGGCATCAACTTTTAACAGGTTTCCGTACAGAGTGTCAAATACAAGGCCTCTGTAAGCAAGAAAAGCCTAATGTTACAGTATCAACTATAAACCATTTCATCAGGGTTGCTAAAGAGAGCAAGAGTGAGTTAAGATTGTGGAGGAGTCTATATGAGTGGTCGAACCTGGTGGGAAAGGTTGGATCATAGACAAAACTAAGCAGCTCCTGGGGGTAACCAATGTACACTAGTCGCTCCACGGTGAGCTCAAAGCCCAGTGATTCGTACTCAGGTGACTTGTACACTATAAAGGAAAAAAAGAAATACACACCTCAGTGTAAGGACACTGTACTTGCAATAAAAGATTTTGTAAAATTGTGTATACATCACATGTATACATTATATGAATACATTGTTTTAATTACCCAGACCACTATGTGACAGCTATTGTTATCCCAGTTCCCAAAAAAAGTGTGTCGCCAGAAGGAGAATGACTATATGCCTGTGGTCATCATCTCAAATGTTAGGAAGTCACTAGAGAAACTTCTAACAGATGAACTTCGCAGACATGTGGAGCCATTCTTAGATCAACATTGGTTTGCCTACAGGAGGAACCGTAGCACAAGTGATGCCATTTCCACAATAATGCACCTGGTCCTGAAACATTTGGAAGATCCTGCTTCCTATGCAGTACATTCTCCTTAAGAAACTAAGTCTCAATGTGAATCCTTTTTTTTATAATTGGCTACAACAAGTGATATTTTCTCAGCACTATCACATACAGTGATGAGCAGCACAGTTAAAACTGTGGAGATGGCCTTAGGCCCCAATTCTATTGGAGACTACAGTCCTGTGACCACTTCATTTAAATACTGAGGGATTCACAGAGACAGATCTGAGCTGGAACACACTGGAGGCGAGTGTCTGCATATGTGTCCATCAGAGCCTCTATTACCTCTGTAATCGCAACAATAAAGTATTTTTTGTGTTATGGCATCACCAGCTGGTTTAAGAATTTAATTTACCATTTTTAGTCTTAGTTAAAACAGAGTGGAAAATAATGAGAATGTACATCTTATCCCCCCCACAGAACTGTTTAAGCAAACCATCCTCAGACAGGCCAACCTGACCTCTACCTGACACGTCCTGAACTCTTAATACTTATGATGAACTCTGGAAAGAGACACAGATTTCAGAATTTGCAGCTGCCGTTTTTTGCACCTGTGTCTCTTTGTTGTAAATGTTGTGTGATTATTGTCTTATTGTTGTTTGGATGGCTTTTTATCTGTTGTGATTTGAGTAGTTCCCCTGACCAAAGACAAATTTCTCCCATGGGAGACACAAAGAACCTTTACCTTAATTAGCTTCTTTTGTAACACCTGTCATGGCTTAACACAGACAATCGCCGTTCATATTTTAGTAACAGTTATGAAAGCCATCCTTAAAAGGTCACTCAGCATGTGATCTAAGACCACAAATTACACATAAGCCATGATTACACCCCAGACAGAGTTTGACTGAGGGCATTAGTGGCTTGCTTTTATTACATAATGTGTATCAGGAACTTTTAAGGCGGTGCAGTGTTGGCTAACAACATGTTCTCACTCTTCATGCAGGCGCACTGCCCTTTGCTGAGTATATGTTCAACAAAGACCTGGATGTTCTGTGAGCAAAGCCACTAAATCACTCAACCTTCAGCAGCAGCTCTTATTAGCCCAGCTGAGACCGAGAAGCCTGGTCTATGACACAGAGATATTTACCAGAGCGCCAATCAAAAGAGACGTGGTCTGAGCTCTGGAAATGAAAACACAGGATGGCTGGAAGAGGATTAAACTGCTATCTGACACTGGGATAAGAATAAGTCAGATGTTATAAATACAAAACAGAGTATGCACTTGTTTTCTGTGCTCTGTGGGGACCATGTAGGATATGATGCAAACAGGAAAACATCTGTGTCTTTTTCTGCAAAATATGTTTGCTTGAGACATACAGACTGTGCACTCACTGACATGACACCTCTTCTCTATAAATCCATGGATGTTTGTAAACAATGTAATGTACCCTTCCTCCGGTCTTCACACCCCACAGTGGTTTCCAAAAAATGGAGGCTCCTCTTAGAGTTCTAAATGCACTACAAAGAAGACTATTTTAAGAACAGTTTTCCCTCTGTCACCTCTGCTATCATCACTCACTCTTTCTTTAGTTCCCTTCGAGGGTTGCTTCACATGTTGACCTCAGGACAATTTGGGACAACAGCACAGATAATCATAATCACACTTCAGACTTGGTTAAATATAAAGAAAGACTCATAAGGAAGTTGTTTCATTATGAAAAGGAGTTGTCGGGGTTTATTGGCCATATTTAAGAGATAATCATTTGTGCCACCTACATATTTACAACTAAAGCCGTTACAACCAAATCTAGTGTTTGATCTGGGAGAAAACTGCCAATAGGTAGGTTTAAAATAAATATGTATTTACTGTAAATGTATAAAAACCAGCCAAATGACCAGCGGAAGTAATTCATTTAATGATTTAATGGCAATTAATGCCTAGTGACCCCAGCTGCATTATCAAAAGGGCAAGCTATTCCTAAACAAGAGCAATTTAGAATAAGTAACTCACAAGTAACTCTAGACAGCCAACACTTTGTCAATTGTTTGAATACTTGACAATGAGCCGCAAAGGAATTTGTTCCTAAGTGCAGAAACACTAGAGATTACAAGTAACTGTTAATAAGACCTCATGTTCAACATGTACAGTGCAGATTGTTGCTTCCAGTGACTCCCTTCACTCGCATTTCTGTTTTAAAGGTGTCAGTGCTTCCCTGAGTAAGCCCCATCTCATATTTCTCATGCTGTCATTAGGCACATACACACAAAGATGTACAAGCAAGCATCTACTGAGGCAAACAGGGGCTGTACCTTCTGGGATCTGTTACCTTACCTCTGCAATGTTGCCAGATAATTATACTCCTGTTGAGGTGTGTGGTGTCTCTACAGAGTTTATAGGTCGGGTCAACTAAGGCCTACAATATATAATATATACACTCTTCACAACCGAGGTAAACAACCCTAAGTTTCATGCACAATTAAGTAACACAGAAAAATCTATTCACCTAAATGCAGCTATGACACAGCCCTTTGTCATAGGCTTGAGTTAAAAAAAAAACTGAAACACAACGTCAGGGACCTGAATAAAAATCTGTTGTAAATCTAGGACAAAACTGTGTGTATCTTCACGTGCAATGTCTGTCTAAACGTGTTGGATGTTTTTCTTCAGGCGAATATGCGCTCCACTTTTGAAGCTCAAAATCAGACCAGCCAATTTTAGCCTACAAAGCTTACAATATTTATATCATTTGAGTTTTTTAATACAATAATATGTATTTACAGAAGGCTCCCTACAGCTCATCTGCGGTGAGAGGTTGGGTGTGAGAGATTGGGGGTTTGAATCCCCTGCGGAGCAACTCCAGCCACAGTCTACCTGTGCCGGCTCCAAGCCCGGGTATAGGAAGAGGGTTGCGCCAGGAAGGGCATCCGGTGTAAAAACATGCGGATCACTCCGCTGTGGCGACCCCTGAGGTCACTTACTTATCACAGAATGCTCCCTTTAAAAAAAAAATAAGTCAGAAGTAACCATTTAAAAACAACAATTCTGTAATGATAACTAACCTCTGAAGCTCCGCCTCTCAGATTTGAACACAGGTCTTAATGACTATCACAATGTTTGTGAAAAATATTTTACTTTTAAGTTATATGAGCTGGAATGGAGCAGACAAGATAATTACATTGAAATTACAGCTAGTTAAACAGCAATTGTAAATAGTAATGACTTTAATATCCACATCCATAAATAACAAAACCATCACAATAGATGACAGTAAACCTACCCCAGCTACACATCATGATACTTTAAAACCTACGTGTTGTGGAGGCTGCTACTCTGTAAAACTGGACTGGATGAACTGTGTCTGTGGTCTAATCCTGAAAGTCATCCAGAGATACATGATATTCATGTTTCAAACAAACATTAACACTTGGTTATGAGCTCCCATAAAGAGAGACATGTCAACAGCTGAGCCAATCTCCTGCAGTATGAGCGGAGACATGGCCACATGGCCAGAGAGGCACTATGAGTGATCCTCGTTCTCCAGGGAGCCATCACTGGCGAACTCAACAAATAAACATGACCTGATTCTCAAAGTCAGGGGAGATTTATTTTTAGAGATAGGGTCTAAAAACTGGAGCTGAGTCACAGAGCAAAGTTACATGAAAAATCAGAGTATAACTTTAGCTCAGTTACTGGTCATTACGAGAAAGAAAACATGATCCATAGTGTAACTTACTCAGTAGGGCATCCAAGAATTAATACATTTAGAAGGATGTATTTTGTTGAACAGGGAAGAATGATTATGTTTTGTAAATTTGTGAAAAAGCATTTCTAGCATTTCAGAAAAACAGTTTTCCGGTCTCTAAATGATATGGAGGATTCTTAAGGGGCGACTATGCAACAGCACAGCCTACGTGAAGTTAGCAGAGAGAATTAAGAGACTAATCATGAAATAATTTGTTTTTTGGTAAAAAACTAAGCAAGTAAGCATGTTTGTTTTCCACCCAATGTCCCAAGAGTGAAAGGAAAGTCTAGCCAACTTACCTGCTAAAGTGTAATCCATATCAAATCCAAAGCACTTAATCTTCTCCATTGCCAAGCTTCTGTTGACAAACACTCTGTTGACAAACACCAGTGAGGTTTGAGTCAATATGTAATCATCAACTAACATTGAATGCATATTTTGTAGTGTTTGTATATTTTGTAGCCATGTTGTGAGGCTATAAACAGCACAGGGACCTACAGGTGAATATTATAGCACAGCAACAGTCCATGTAAACTAGTTCAATGTAGTTTAAACATTTTAATTTATAATACCCAATATAATGCCTGTGGAATGTGACAGACATGACAGAGAAATTCAAATGTGAGTACGGCAAAAATATAAGTTATTTAAATTGTTAGACTAAGTAGAATTTGCAGTAGATGATGTTACACAAACATGAAATGAAATAATTAATAATAATAATAAGTATATAACAATGTTAATGTTTGAAAGACAGATTAAACCAAAATCAGAAACCTTAATACAGATTAGTGTTATATATTATTATTATTATTAATATTATTATTATATATATTGAGTGAACCATACTTCTAGAAAAGTTGTACCCTTTTGCAATAGAAATCAGTCATGTCAACACTGGTCAAATAGACAGTGTAATAGGCAATATTTACATATCCAGGCTGAGAAAAGACAGTCACATACTGATACCTCAATGTGGCATAATGGCACGCAATCCCATTCCTTATCTTTGGTTTCAGTAGGAGAACAAAATGAAATGTTCCTTGGTATTGCCACAAAAGGTCAATATTAACTTAAGTTTGAAAAAAAAATCTGGTCATCTAAAGTTAACTTACATAAAATCTAAAAAACTATTCTTTAAACAATGTAGAAAACAAGTTAAGCCTGCTAAAGCAGTCACACACTCTAAGAAAACTAGGAAAATCTATCATTAGCTTCTGGACATCTTTATTCTATTCTATTTCTGAAATACCTTGCTGCAGATCCATAGTGAACAAGCTTCCATTTAGATCTTTGCTCAGCGAAGAACTGACGATGCATTCTGCACAAAATTAAACCTCACTTTGACTCTGTGGGTCCGACTTGCTAGAGCAGTTGTGGGGCAGCACAAACAATGACACACATACACACACACTCTCTCACTCTGGTTTCTTGCCATTCAGAATTTTTTGACTTGTTGCAAAAATGATTGTGACCTTTCCGTGTCATTCTCTGTTGTTGTGTTCTGTTACATGTTGTTGATGTGCAGTGTGATGTTTGTGGGACCTCAAAAATATCCAGAAACATCACAAGTCAGGTAGAACAAAGTGAGCGCCAGTGGCAAGCAACAGCTGCCCACATACAACACCTGCTTCAATAAACACTGAAAGAAAATGTTTAAATGCTTATCTAGAGTCAAATTAATTCATTAAAAAGAACTTCAATTCATTATCTACATTATAAAACTGTCGCATATAAACCATTTCCTTTTTACTTCACTGCCTTTCCACTGGTGTATGAATGTGTGTGACTGTAGAGGTGTGTTTGGTGGTGGTAGGAGAAGGTTGAGCGCCGTTTGTATGGCAGCCCCCATCTCTGTCTGCCCCAGGTGTGAATGTGTGTGAATGGGGTGAGTGGAAGCACGATGTAAAGCGCTTTGGGTGCCCGAGAAGGGTGCAAAAAAGCGCTATATAAATGCATGCCATTTACCATCAACAGAGAAAGCAGTTGCTATACTTTGCCTTCTCTATAGCACAATTAATAATCTGCCACAAAGCTACTTAAAATCTTAATTCTGTTTTTCCTTATTCATTTTTTTTGTATTTCTTACGCCTATAAGAGCTATAGGACATGTCTGCCATAAATGATAATGGTCTAAGCTCACATGTATTTACAACGAGTGGTAGTTCCTCAGGCTCCAGAGTCAGGCTCAACTGACAACACTACTGCCTCGAATAGCCCACACTGGCCTCTGGGCATGTATCAAAGAGGGCTTTAACTAGCTGTCAGAGGCAGAGCACAGCTGTGCAATAATATGCCAGATTTTTTCCACCACTCTAATCTTCTGTGGACAGTAATTCAAGTCCCAGTGATAGACAGTTTATCTAGACCAGTCACCAGGCCTTTGCCATGTGATCCTCGACTCAAACAATAAGCTGCATTGTTTCATCTAAGCTCCTACTTTAAAGAAATAGTCTCAGTCCAAGATAAACAAAGGTTGTTTAGTCAGCACTTAAGTCTCTATTAAAACTAAAATGAAATTAGACTGGGTAACAGATACAAATGCATTGTTTTAGAAAGATAATCCTGTTCTATTGTTATCTTTACTGGTGTGATTGTGGATGTAAGAGTGGGGGGTTAAATCTAAGCATGCTTTGTGGTTATAGATGAGACTATGCAGTGAATGTCTAATGCCCTCTAAAGTTATGGAAACATGATCACGTGCAAATATATGTTTGCTATGGTGGGGGTCTTACATTAGGATTACCTTACATTGACATGGTGACTTATGTCAGAACAGGACAAGCAGTGCTAAAACAAGTTTCACTGTGATAAAAACCTGTTAGCCTAGCTTGTTACATAAAGGTCATAAAGCACTGTGGATCTCACTCAATGGATGTCAAGGTCTATGGCTGACTTAAACATTCAACAACGAGACATACAGTTGCAAGAGAGTTAGGCACTACAGAAAAAAAAACTATTTAAGGTTAAAACACTGTAATCTCCTGTGTTTTCATAAATTTTGCACTACAGTCATAAAACCACAACCAAGACAGGTCCAGTATCACATCAAATTAAACCTTGCAATTTATCTACACAATTCCACATTATAATCTTTTTACAAACAATAGACTGAAAGATAAATCAACCATAAGTTGGTCAAACTAAACAACCCAAAGAAATCCCATAGAACCTTCTTAGTAAAGGAATGCATTCAATGATTGAATTGACAACCACTGTTGTCATCAGACAGTAGATTATCTTTTTCCTGTCATTTCTTTAATCTCAGTGTGAAGTCCACATGTGCTTCTCACCTGTGATAGGCCTCTCTTCTGTACTTTTTCATTGCTAGACCATCCATATTGGCTGGCAAGTCTGCAAAGTTCTGCAGCCGGTCGCTCCATGAAGTTGTCATCCTTACAATGAATGTCTTTAAATACCTGAAAAGTTGGAAGAAGAACTTAATTCACAGCACAATTCATTATTTTTGGGGCAAGAGGAGTAACGTTTGTAAAAATGGTGACTGTAAAATAGATGTGCTTTCAGATATAGGGCCGTGCGAGGTATAAACAGAAAGAAATGTTGCTTTACATTAACAGACTGTGGAGGATACTAGTCTCTAGTGTTTATAAACGGGTCTTGGCCTTATTCTGTAATAGCCAGAGGTGAGCCTCTCCTCCAGCAGACACTGTATCATTTTCCTACAGTCACTAGAGAGGCTGGGCTCCAGGAAGGAAAGCCAGAGGTCAGCTTACTTGTTCTTGTGCCAGCACAAATGCTAATGAGTTTCCACATGTTTTAGTCAGCATTGTCAACGGGATCAGAAATAGTACACTGAACAGTCACTATTGTAAACTTTTTGATTTCACCTTGGATTGATGTCAATAAACTATTTTAACTCGACAGATGTTTGGTATGTTTCTTTCGGTCATCGTCCATCCTATAATCAAAAACTGGTCCGTTGGGGACTTAAGGGAGCTGTGGTCACCTAAGACTGCAACACTGCACAACAACAACTTGAGCTTTGTCCTGTTTTATCACAGCTACTACACAATACAGACTGTAACGGGCAGTTTTAACGATTAAAAGTGTATATATCAAATCTGAAAACTATCGAGTTATTGCAAACAAAAGATATGTTTTGATCTTGGCCTAAGTTACAGTAAGAGTGCATTTACAAGCCGAGACCAGCGCAAAGAGGAAAAGCCCATTAGCTTGCTTAGTCTACAGACGGCGTGTCGT
This sequence comes from Perccottus glenii, assembly GCA_024416835.2. Classification (NCBI taxonomy): domain Eukaryota; kingdom Metazoa; phylum Chordata; class Actinopteri; order Gobiiformes; family Odontobutidae; genus Perccottus; species Perccottus glenii. The sequence goes on from CM044549.2 coordinate 23,957,831, forward strand.
TTTGCTGAACTAAAAGAAGCTAACATTAGCCTCGAAAGCCCCAGTCCTTGTCGCTTTACTGACATTGACAGGAAGGACAAAGTTAATTCAGACACTGCTAACGCATTTACAGGGTGTGAGGCAAAAACAAAAGCCCTAAACAGTCGAGGAGCACCGTGGGGGCATTACTGTACTCACCTCGGAGTTCCTGATTAAAACCACTGCACCTCTGTCGGTCTGAGCATGCGCCGTGAGCAGTCTAAAAGTCGGAAATGCGTTGGTGGTTACAGTGTGCTGCAATCAAAGCAATAGTGAGTGTACAGTGAAGCCGAGCAGTAGATGAGTGGCCTTGCTCTGACTGATCTCTGCTGCTTCTCCCTCTCTGCCCTCAGCTGTTGTTTTGAGACATTCATGGGGCGGGGCTTGCTCCAGTCAGTCACAAGGAGGCTGGGCTGCTTGCTGTCGTGGCACGATCACGTGACGCACTGACTGAGCTGCATCTGTTATCAGCTGATGATATCAAGCCTCAGACAGATGAAACCAGAGCCATTCGTATTGTTCCAAAGGTTTCACATTGATCCTGTTGCGGGTCGCGGGGGCTAAAGCTTATCCCAGCTGCTTGTCATTTTAAAACTGTACTAGAGGGATTTACTCAGGAGGCTTGCCTTTGGATTTTAATAAACATACCTTCAGTGCACTAGATCCTCACTATCCTTGCTATAAATGCCTTAATATTGTTTCCATCTGCCGCAGTATTCCTTTTTTATACTCTCTAACTTATTACATTTGTTTTGCCTGATTCATGGTGAAAGGGTGCATCTTCATGTGCATTGTGTTTATGTCTGTTGTTTTTATTGTATATAAAGCTCCAAAACAAACCCAGTGACCCAAACAAACATTTACATTGAGTCATTTAGCTGACGCCTTTATCCAACACGAGCTGGAACACCACTGGAGGCAAAGTGGGTTAAGTGTCTTGCACAAGGACACAACAACAGTATGAACTGTGGGGAGAGCGGGAATCGAACCACCAATGATGAATGAAATATTTAAAAGGAAAAATATATTTTTATTCAACATTTTGTGTACTATTATGTCGAAAAACACTGTAAAGTTTCTTTTGATATTCATTTGTGAGCTCTACGTGATGCAGAATAAAGTTGCAGCACAATTAAATAGTTTACAGTAAATTGCTCATGCCTCTGATCATCCTGTGCTTTCCAAATGTCTGACAGGTTCACTGCACAATAAGCTACGACTGAACAGCAGAGGGCAGCAATGCTTTGTCATCGTGATGCTGCACTAAAGAACAACCTGGCTTAAAATGCTCACAGAAAAGATTGTGCTTAAAACTTACTATTGAAATTCTATTTTTGTTTTTTTAAAAGTGAAAAATACCAGTAATATATATTTAAAAACAATATATTATGCATTCATCTCTACGATCAAGAATAAAATTTGGCTACGATCTAAACAAAAATTGCACAAAAGCAATCTTTTATGACACACACGCAGGACAAGGAGTGTGTACGGTGGTTTTCTTAAGCTTCACAAAAAATATTCAAAAATATACTAAAACCGCTAAAGTTCAATGCGTTTCAATGCAATGTCCTGTGACAGGACGCGCGCGGGAAGGAGCAGGGGCATTAATTAGTGATCGGCTGGGTTCCTATAAAAAGGGGACGCGCCCATTGCTCTCCTCCAGACGAGCCAAGATGAGTTACGGAGCAGATGCGTATTCCTCCTCTTCCTACAGAAGGATTTTCGGGGATTCTCCTCGCTATTCCTCCCCATCGAGGACAACGATGAGTTCGTCTTTGCACGGGGGGTATCGGTCCTCCTCCCAGGCAAGGACCAGCACCTCAGCGCTGGGCTCTTACAATAGAAAGTCCGGGACTCGCACCTTCTTGTCCATGCCCCTGGATACCTTCGATCTAACACAGAGCAGCGTCCTCAACAATGAGTTTAAAATCGTCCGCACCAATGAGAAGGAGCAGATGCAGGGTCTTAATGACCGCTTTGCGATGTTTATTGAGAAAGTGCGCAACTTAGAGCAGCAAAACAAAGTCCTAGAAACGGAGCTGGTAGCGCTGCGCCAGCGGCAGAGTGAGCCGTCCCGCCTGGCCGACCTTTACCAGCAGGAGATCCGCGAGTTGCGCTCCCAAATCGATGAGCTCAATGGAGAGAAGTCCCAGCTACTCATTGAAAGAGACAACGTTGATGACCACCTGCAGAAAATCCGGACCAAGTACGAAGAGGAGTTTCGTGCACGCGAGGATGCAGAAGCCGCCCTGAAAGCTTTTAAGAAAGACGTGGACGATGCCACCATGGTGCGACTTGACCTGGAGAAGAAGGTGGAGTCCTTACTGGACGAGATTAACTTCCTCAGAAAGGTGCACGAGGAAGAGGTGGCCGAGCTAAGCGACATGATCCAGGCTGCACAAGTCTCTGTGGAGATGGAAGTGGCCAAGCCAGACCTGACCTCCGCTCTAAAGGAGATACGCAGCCAATACGAGTCCATGGCATCCAAGAACCTGCAGTCTGCAGAAGAGTGGTACAAGTCCAAGTTTGTGGACCTGTCCGAACAGGCCAACCGAAGCAATGAGGCCATCCGGGCCAGCAGGGAGGAAATGAATGAGTTCCGCAGGCAGCTGCAGTCCAAGACCATAGAGATCGAGGGTCTGAGGGGCACCAACGAGTCCCTGGAGAAGCAGCTCCGCGAGATGGAGGACAGACATTCAGAGGAGATCGCAGGATACCAGGTAAAGACTTTATTAGAGCAAAACGACAAGAGAAGGCGCTGTCCGCGGTGCTGAAGCTCACTCTATCGGGACAGAGACGCCCACCCACCTATTAATTACATCAAACTGTAGCTCTTAACTGTTTATGAATCTGCTCGAAAAGCATCCAAATTCAAAAGTAAATGCTGTATATGAATGTGTTTTATTTACATTATAAAAGTTGTATATTTTAACAGCCACGCCTCTTTGTGTGGCCACATGAACAGGACTCTAAGTGATGAAAGCATGCACTGCATCTTTGTGTAGCCCGATTGCATTTATAAATCAGTTAATGTTGATTACAGTTATTTCTTCTTCACCTTGATTAGGAAAGCATGGTTGAGCTTGAAAATGAGCTAAGGACCACTAAGAACGAGATGGCTCGCCATCTGAGGGAATACCAGGAGCTGCTCAATGTAAAGATGGCACTGGATATTGAAATTGCAGCTTACAGGTAGGTTTACAAAATAATAAAATAAATGATTAAATAAATTCAGAGCAAAGTGGGACAACTAAACAATGAATGGCTTTTTTTTCTGTTTGTGTGTGTAGGAAGCTGCTAGAAGGAGAGGAGACCCGCATTGGGACGGGGGTCACCTATTCTGCTCCCTCCATAAGCAGCAGTGGGATGCATAACTACGGTTACCAGTCCCATTTTTACACCAGCACTGGTAAAGCTTCCAAGAAGGAGAGCAAGGATGAGGAGCCTCCACAGAAGTCTGCAACCAAGGTGTCCCAGCGTGAAGGGAATGAGGAGACAGTGGTCACCAAGAAGGCAGAGAAGCCACAGGAAGCCGGGGGTAGTCCCACCAATCAGAAGAACTAAGAGTATAATGTAGTCCTATTGTTTACCTCCTTAAATTCTCCCTTAATCCTTCAAACCTGTTCCTCTGTACCAAAACAGACTGGAGCCTTTAAACTGAAAGCACACGGGATTCCTAAACTGTAGTTAATGTGAAATATTAGATCTTAGATATCCTCAAGCAAGCAACGGGAAAGAGTGTATTAATTCCTCCTTTTCCCATTTGTCCCTCACACGTGTTCCCCAAAAGGAAAACTATTATACCTAACAATAACTAATAATAGCACAGAGCATCTGGTGTTTCTCATTCTCTTTCTCACAAACACTATCAGACTTAAGAAAAAGCACTTTTGATCATCAGAGCGTTCAGCACGTTGTAACAACAGGTTCACTGGAACACAGAGGGTCATAACTAGCACAAGTTACAAGTTTGTTAAACACATTTCAAAAGCATATCTGTGACTGAAATACATCAGTTGGCATCTGGCTGTTTACATACAGATCCCACAAATGATAAAGAAGCACATAGTCTATACATGTAACAAAAAAGCAGATGGAAAACACAGATTTTTCTGATCTGATCATTTATTGCACAGTTTTACTTACAACTTCTACAGCTGTTGTATCAAAAACACTTAGCACAAATAAATAGGAGGATTACATTTCTCTGTCCATACCAACCCTTTATGGCCTCCCAAAACCCCTTTTACCTTTTTCACACTCAGATTATGATTACATAAAATTAAATCTTGGAGCAATCTTAAAAACCAAACAAATATGCATGGGGTATGTAGATGTCATGATGCATGAAACCCACCAAATCATCTACATTTCATGTAAAAGGACACTCCATTAGCAGTAATGATCAAGACCATGCACAATGAAAAAGAGATGCGCTTACTTGCTTGATAGCTACGTGTTAGCTACTTGCAAAGAAAAGACAAGATACAGAAATATGATTTAGTGAAAGATCTGACAGAGCACTCATGTAGTAGCCATGGAAAAACTGCTTAAACTAATGTGCATTGAAGATTCAGAAAATACATGAAGTTAAGAAATGCACAGTTGAATGAATGTTCACTGATCTGGACTCAATACACATACATACATAGATACAATATAATACAGAATAATTTCATGAACAGCACACTTTAATCCAGACCCCACACTATTAAAAAATGAAGAAACTAATGTAGTAGGATTTAAAATCAAGCCAAAGTCCCAACCTGACCTCTTAACAGTGGCCATGGCTGGATAAAAAAACCCTGTTGTAGTACAACCTCACCTCTAGAAATACTGCCTGTGCACTGCCGGCTTTAACACTGTTTTCTCCTGCTGCTTGCCCTGACAAGCTGCACTCAAACTACCAATGAAACCTTCTGTATGGCTAGCTGCTTTGGATTCCTGTTGTTTTACATAAGCCTTGTGATAAGTAGGTTGTGTCATATGTCAGTAGTGAGCTTGCACAGTGGCCTATCATAACTGTAGTTTTCTCCAAAGCTTGGGCAGTGAAACATCTCACAGAATGTACAAGCAGCATTTTAATATGTAATGTATTGTTTATATCACATCAGTAGGTTTGTTGAAGACATTTCAAATTAAGAAAAATATAACAACTACTCCTTTTTCAGCACTGCCAAACTCTTTGCTCACATGGATTGTGTTTGTGTTTGCAGTTCACAAATCTAAAGCTAATTATCACAAGTAACCATGCATCAAATCATGTAGGGTGTAAAATGCCTTAAAACACCAGCAGCTTCTTTCAGGCTGTGTGTGATGTGTATAATGTTGATCAGTGGTGTGTTTTTTGAAATTAGTGTAGGCCTACCACTGCTGCCATTACAACAGAAGCATAGGGATCGAATGTAGTTCATGCTCTCTTTACTGTATTTCTTATTGTAGCTGTACACCATATCAATAAAGATTTGACATAACTGAGGCTGACCAGTTTTATTGTTTATTTTCCAAACCAACTGTTTTACAAATTACTTTATCTTAGCCTACACATGTTTTTGTCTTAATGTAGGTTAATATTTTAGCCATATATATATATATATATATTAGTCCACTGTATGTAATGTTTCTCATTACTCAGTTAATGTAACTCAAACCAGGGTTTGACTTTTATTGGTTGTTTAAATTTCATCTCTGATAGTCCATATGTAATCAAAGTAAACTGAATGTACCCATGCTTCAGTATAGTATTTAGTATATGTCTGTTTATTTCTGATACATTAACAGCTTTTTGATCATTGCTGGTCGGGTTTATCTGGCATTTATCTGCTCAAAAAAAATGCTCTAGAGTTGTTGCTTTGGTTAGTGTGTAGGAATATATATTTAAGGCAGAAAAGAAGACAATGTCACCTTGAAAGTCCACTGTGCAGTGATATGATGGATTACATGAGGATTTACTGTAAACTGACCCTTGTGCCCCCATCGCCTCAGTCTCAGACCTTGAGACCGTGGGGTTTGTGAAGTGTGTGTGATTATCCCGTCTCTCGTGGCCCACCAAGAGGGTGGTGCGGCTTTGGCCCAGGATATGCACATATGTGACGCACGTTGCGGTTCGTCAAAGATTTATATCCCTGCAATGCTGCTGAGTGCAAGGTGTGGTGCATGATCTTCAGTAAAACACAAAGAAAAGAGATTCTCATTAAAGGTTGGCCAAGTCCTTCCATTTTTTCCCTTAAATTTGCATCTTCTTTTAAATTTTTGGGGTTTATTTATAAGTCATTTTTACTACTTTTTTTAATTCCATACTTGGTTTGTCTGTTTCTGGTACAGGTTTCTTACTTAATGTTTAGATTAAGTGCCAGAGCAAATTCATTATAGTGTCGAAACATCACATTCTTCCTTGGAAAAAAATTATTTACAAGTTTCACAGAAAAAATAAATATTCCTTATAAAATGTTGTTATAGTATTCATTGAGAATTTAACATTGTGGTTTGTATATATTATTTTAAATTGATAAACAATGAGCTTGACACACACTTCTGTCTGTGGCTTTCTATTCTTTCAAAATCTTCTTTCTTGCCTTCGTTGAAGCAGAGAGGAGACTGGGTTGAGGGAATGGTTTATGACCCCTGGGGGGATAAGTGTGGGTGTGGAGCTGTGATGGTGCTGGAAATGACAGTCAGGGGGTGGAACGGGCTGTACATTTCACACATTTGTCAGAATCTGAGGATCTAAAGCCCTTTCCAGATGGACTCATGAAAAAATGTCCTTTTTTAATCCTTTTTTTATTTATCCAGTATAGTCCCACTAAGATTTCAAATCTCTTTTGCAGAGGAGTCCTGGCCACAAGAAAGGAGGTGGAATATTGTACATGTCTTTTGGGGGTAGGAGAAACCAGAGCACCGGGGGGAACCTACGCAGACACAGATACAGGAAGATGATGCAAACTCCACACAGAAAGGCCCTGCCCTGGTTGGGAATCAAACCCAGGACCTTCTTGCTGTGAGGCAGAAGTGTTAACCACTCTGCAGCCAAATGAGCTCACATTGTGGAACAATAGACATTAAGGACTCTTCGGTACTATACCTTTACATGTTTGATGGGGTGCTATGGATGTGAATATTCAGAGAAAGTGATGTGAAATTTTCTTCAATGACTTGGATTTGCGTAGTCCCGTATTAGTTTGCATTATCCGGAGCTGCCTATCAGCTTTAGGAATGGATCTCTCCTCCATGGCTTTTTCTGAAATAACCATTTCCTGAAGTTATAATTTCTTTTGTGCAATTCTAAATATTCTGAAAAAAAAAAAGAAAGAAAAAGCAGATGAAATAATAAAGATATAAAATGTAATAAGTATAACAATAACAAAACATGTTTCCACCTAATTTTAATATATTACAACAAAAATTTAAAGTGAAAATCCCCACAACAAATAAAAAGAATGAGCTATTCATATCTCAGTCTTTGTTCGTGTAAATAAAGTGTTAAATCTTGCCACTGTTGCCTTGGAGTCTGTTGCTAGCATCTCGCTGTGCAGCCACTTCAGGAAATGACCAATGAAACACATTTCAATCAGACTTAGCTCCTACATATAGAGGCATCAAAGTTAGGAAAAAAAAAGGTAACAGAAATAGATTTTGAAAGTCATTATTGACTTTGAGAGTCAAATAAAAATGGCCTCAGACGGTTGCTTTGTCTGGCAGAAAGTGCTGAATCATTTGGAGGTAGGCCCTGTGTATGACGTAGTGCTTCTTACCAAGCCATTACAATTTTTTTCCTCAGTGCTAAAAATAACTTCCAGACAAGACACAGGCAAGACACCAGCGTGGACCAGACAGAGGGAAACAAGAAGGAAAGCGACATGACCCGTTTTGAGATTTAAGTTTTATTATTTTGGAAATTAAACCAGAAAAATGCAGCTGGTAGCTGATTAATAATTTATCACTAAACTGAACCCTTACTCAATAATGTAAATTTAAAGCTGCAATATTCAGCTCATTAATCTCAAAATTGAGTGGTTCTCCTCTTACAAAAAAAAAATATATTTACTATAAACCAATCTTCTTGTTACTCTTTCATTAAATAATTGTTTAAACAAAAAAAAATGCTTGTTTTTGGTCAGGCTCAAAATCTTTTCACAGTTCTATATATAGAGTATAAAGAGCAATGCAATCACATAGTAACACAAAACCTGATTATTTTGTGAATTAAATGTGCTTTGTTGGTAATAATGAGAGCTGTTACAAATTAACAGTTTTTGTTAATCTGCAACAGATTAACCTTCTGGGTCTTCATAGGTTTAGAAAAAAAACTTACTTTACTTAGTCCTCACCTTATGTTTTAATATCATCAAAAGCACTGTTGCTCATCAGTTGTGGTTGTCTTGGTGTTGAGCCCCTGATCTTTAGAGACTCATTATTTTAGAGGAGTCCGCGCAGGGAGCAGCAAAACAACCTTCAGGGATGTGTCCTTAAACAACCTCTTGTCGTTTTACCTGTACCTCAGTGAGATTCACAACAAGACTGAAACTTTCGTCTCCATGGTGACCTTCAATTTCATCTGTACATAAAAAAGCATTGCCCTTATTAAAGCACAGGTAGCATCAAAGATATATATTTTATGTAGGTCATCCAGGACACGCACAGGCCGGAGGGGCTTCTGTGGCTGCTCTCTGATCAATAACAGCGCAACCAAGCCCTTCTTTTCAATGCTCAGCCTGACACAGCATTAAAGCTAAAGTGTGTCAAACAGAATAGAAAGTGAAGATCTTGTTTTAAAATTGATCCATCTAAATTATTCCTTTTATCCTCTGAGTTACAGCTTTAAGGTCTTTGTTCATTGCCCTTTCCTTTAAAAGATCACATGAAATATTAGATTTTTGTCAGGAGCATATTCAGAGCTCCTTTTTGTTCTGCAGTGATAAAATATTTAAATGAATTCATCACAGCTCTAGAGTCTTTGCACAGATTTGGAGCCATGTTTTGGGCCTCGTGTTCCTAAATTATCGCCACATTTCCAAAGATATTTTTGAATGATGACATTATGAAATTACTTTATTTATTAGCCTCCATTAGAGATAATTAGGCCACATCATATTGACTGGTAATTTCCTGAACAGGTGTGGAACAGTGGAAGGCCAGTGTGACATCATTAATCTTCAGGCTCTGTGGACCACCCCATGCATCTTTAAAAACCAAATGTGTCATCAAGCCAGATTCTGAAAATAGTCTGTGCTAAATCTAAACTTTGATTAAAACCCATGTGCCACCAAAAATAGGAGATGCTTACAATTTCAGTGCCATTTGATTTAAACAATGAACCATTTTCTGGGCAAAGCAAATCAACATAATTATACAGAGTTTGAAACCGTTTTTTTTTTCCTCGTGTGCAGAATTAAACTGTCTGTGAAAGGAGTGTGGCAGAGGTGTTTTGATAATGGGAAATAACTGGGCGTGTCCATTTCAGACATGGTTGGCTTGTTTTGGCATCTGTAAATAAGATGAGTGAACCTTTTATCTAAAACGATGTGTTCTCTGACTAGAGCAAGTAAAGGATGCAACGCTATTAAAAGTAAACTAATATATACATTTTACAGACACGTAAAATAAAAAACAATGTCATGTTGTTTGTCTCATTTTAGTTTCTGACTTTAATCCCAGCATGCATTTCTGCAGCATAGTGAACCTTCACGGTCTCTAATGCAGGCGCCTTTAAAGCTGCTCTTTGTTTTTCACATGCTCAGAAAGCTATATTAATCCTTTCATTGCAAGTGTTTCTGTTGTCCAGGTTGCAGCAAAGATGTAAGGGCTGAAAAAGTGAAATGACCACACCCCTCCCCCATGAGAGCTGCATGCTGTCAGGTCAGCAGAGTAAAGATTACCTGCCTTCAGAGGCAGCCGTATTGACATAGCCCTCACCCTTGCAATGTGTCTTCAGACAGAGAGTGTGCAGAGGCCAGCTCAGGGATTGGGGTTCACTGATGGGGGAGGTGTTCTGGTCCTCAACTCCCTTTCAGTGTTCAGGCCATTTTTCTTTCATTAGGTGCAAGGTGTGTTCTTGCTGCATGCAGATTGATTATCACTTCGTAATAAGCATGATGGCAATGATAGATTTCAGCACTGACCATCATCAATTATAGTTTGATTATTGCTTTCCTATAGTTTTACAAAGTCTTACTGTTTATAAGAGAAGATAAGAAAACCTTTATTAGTCCCCTAATGGGGAAAATGCATTTTACAACAGCAGGGGTACAGTAAGTATCACAGCCAAACTGGCCAGAATAAAAACTTTATTAAATTACAAACTATTCTAAAGATAAGATAATTAAAAATGGACAATACATATGTAAAATTAAACTATGCTAAAACAAGCGCAGTGCAGTGGCTCAGTGGTAGAGCGGTCGTCCTTCAACAAGAAGGTAGGTGGTTCGATTCCCGCTCTCCCCACAGTTCATACTGTCGTTGTGTCCTTGGGCAAGACACATTACCCACCTTGCCTCCAGTGGTGTTCTGTAACACTGGTGAATGGAACCTTAATGTAAGTTGCTTTGAATAAAAGCATCTGCTAAATGTAAACTACAATAGATTATACATTAGTGGATTAAAAACTATGCTAGAACAAAATAAACTAGACTATCATGAGAATGAATGAGTGATTTCTCAACTGCTAATATAAAAAAAAAATTCTCTCCAATCATTACAATATATTATTTACACTGTTTTTATGTATCTTTAAATTAAAATGACTTTGAGAAATTATTACCTAAAATCACAATCATTTAGACAAAAGTGCAGTTTTAGGCGTGTCCCTAGCTCAGATTGTCCTTCTTTAACACAATGAAACATATAAATTCACACTTACTACATCAATATCTACATGTACGTTACTTTCACTGTGTACAGCATGTGCTTCTTTGCAAGCTATATATCTTAGCAATAACTAATTAGCTTAAAATCATCAATCCTGTTACCATACTATGTACGTAACTTAGATATGCTTGTGTCTGCAAAAGGAATGACAAAAATAGCAGAGTTGTAGGTTGATAAATATATTTATTGATAAAAAAAATTATAACAAAGCTGGAGATGGATGGCCCCTTAAAGATTGATATTTTAACATGTATTTATTACAAGTACAAATTTTTTGTTGCGTTTTTAACCAATGTTGAAAAGGTACATATTTTGTTGAAGAACCCTTTTAGCATTACAGACTGTTTTTCTAAAATGTATCTCAGAAGACACAAAACTTTACGCAAAGCCTAATATACAATTTGTTTGTCAGACTATGAACCAAATGTAAAGCAACTGAACTATGCGTTATACATATCATAGGGCATATTTTTGGCAATATATTTATTTTGACAGTGTCATTACAGTCTTGGAAGGTGGTTGTCTGTGAAGTATTACATGTTATAGAGCTTTTTAATGCTACATGTTACTTTCAACCACTGAAGGGGATAGTGTCTTTAGCTGAGTTGTGAGTGGGTGGAGTTCGTGTCAGACCTTACTCCCCAGTGTTAATTTAACCAGTAATATCCATGAAGCCTGCAGAAATTTCATTACAGCTAGCAATTTTGTTATGGGATTTATGGGAATGGGAAGTGTACGCTTCTTGTTATGGGTGAGTGCAGGGTAATTACAAGAAATAACTCAAGATGTTAAGGCAGCAAAGAATGGTTTTATGGCACTATGATTTCCCGAGACCGTCAGCCAATGGAGAAGAAATGATCAGCTCAAGTGAACAAAGGAATTGTTCTCTTAATAAAAGTGGGACAGATATGACAACAAATCACCAATAAAACCAGTTTATCTAATGATAGCTGTTGACAGGCTATTGTTGATTACTTAGCTTGTCCAGTGTCATGCTGTATACATTACACGAAAGGGGAACATACATCAGTGAGGAACCATGAGCATCTAAATAAGTTGTCTGAAAACCACTCTATTAGAAATAATGGGATCAAGATAATCAATAAAAAAATCCGAGTCATTTTTCACCAGAGGCATTGTAGTAAATCATTCTGATGCATCGTTTGCATTTTCAAATACACCCCTTGTTATAAGAATTTTATTCTTATAATTGTGTATATTGTTTATAGTTAGTTGGTGCTCATAGTTCTCTACAGGTCATGTCAAATCATGTTATGTCCTCCATGTTATTCCAAGCATGGTGTAGACATAACTAAAGACATGGCTTGCCGGAGGACTTCTGCACCTGGAGCCTGGAGCTGGGGCCTGGAGGGGAGGGTGTATGCAAGATACACCTCCCACTGACAGCCCCCACTTTAGTGATATAAAATGTAATGTTTTGCTTACCTCTGTAAGCAAAACGCACAATGTACCTTTGTTGTATCTGTGTAATTTGCTTCCCTTGCAAGGAATAAAACCTGGCCTTTCGCTTTTATAATATAATCTGTCTCCGTGTCTCTCTGGATAATATAAGGATATAGAATTCTTTTGGACATATAGAATTCTTATAACATTTGGTGCCGTGACCCGGATTTCAATATTCGTTTCTCATGCAAAGAGGTGAACTGACGTGCACGGAGAAATGCAAAAACAATGCATTTCTTGTAAGTCCCAAGCTGTGCTATTTAGCAGTAATGGCCAGATATCCCCTCTTTGTGTGTGAACACGATGACGAAATCTGGACTGAGAAAAAGAGAAGAGCAGAGAGACGAGAGGACAGAAAAGACAGTCTGGCTGCGGAACAACTGGACTATTGGACTGAAAATTCAGGTAAACAGCTGTTTAATTTATTTTTTGGTGTGTGTGTGTGAGTTTGTAATTACCAAAGCTTCCGGAAGTAGTTTTGGAAATCTGACGTATGTTGAGCGGGCTGCATGTAGTGTACATCATTAGTTGATGTTTTTCCATGAAGTTGGCCAGCATATGAGATTCTTAAACGCTGAAAGATCGAGAACCTAAATGTCATCTAGGGGTGAGATCCGCTTTATCGAGAACCCAAATGTAAAATCTAAGGGTGAGGTTTAAAGCCGAAAAAGTATGTGTTTTTGATCAAGAACCTACATGTAAAATCTTAAAGGGTGAGGTTTTAAACGGGATATTCTGATGTTAATCTGTGTTAAAGCTTGTTGTCTTGCTAGATTTTAGTTTGATAGATACCTTATGCTTTGTAAGTCTTCAGGTGTTTCTTGAAACGGACCCGCGCGTTTAGTTCATTTGGCCGTGACAAGGGCGGGACTCTATGGCACTAGATAGTTCACCTGATTACAAAGAAGTATGAGGTCTAAAAAGCTTGTCTAGAGAGCACAGGAATTTATCTTAGATTAATAATCACGTATCGTAATACGCCACAATCGAACTGCCTTGCATAGCTAGTATTGTTGGTTTTAATGGTGCGGTGTACGCACAGGAAAACTCGAGTATTGACCATTATCGAGAACCTACATGTAAAATCTTAACGGGTGAGATGAATGAGTCCGAAGTCAATGTGACTATAAAAGGCCTGCCTACGTAGAAGTGATTCCTGCAGATGAGAAATGAGATTTTAAAAGCCCACTAGATAGTGACAGGCTTATGCTGAAAAATGTTCACTGCATGTGAAGCGGTGATTTTTAAAAGCCCACGAGAGCTTTAGCTGAAAAATGTTCACTGCTGGTGACGCGGTGAGTGAAAAGAAAAAAAGCCCACTGAAAGTGACGGGGCTTATACTGAGAATTGTTGACCTAAAGGTTAAAGATAAAGGTGTGTGTGAGAGAATAAATGTGTTATGAATGGGCCATTGTTGGATGAAGAATGAGTCTAATGATGTGAATCAGAACAAAAGTAATGTTTTTGTTTAGAGAAAGTTTGAACAACATGAGAGAGAGAAAGGTAACTTCCATAAGCTATTTTTCTAGTTAAAAAAAAAAAAAGAGAAGTAGAAGAGATTTTGAAAGAAGTACACGCATGTACTTCAAAACACTAATCATTTGTATTTTGTTTAAATGTTTCTGGAGCATCTAGGTATCGGCCTCCTCTCTCCGGAAAACAGTGTCCTCTCCAAAACCTTCCTCTGCACCCCACCTCCCACATGCTCCTTTGCGGCTGAAAAAGAAGGGAAAAAAAAGCTGCAGACCAGCAGCAGCAACACGGAAGCGGTAAGATAAACCAATTCACACTAACGTTTATTTGTTTTAAATTTTGATCTATTGAGATTGACCAAAAAGGTATTTGTAAAGTGTGTTTGCAAATTGGATGAAACTTGAAATTAATATGAATGTAATGTATTTCTCTGAGAAAAAATGCACAATTGCCATTGGAGACGAGAGCGAGGTGGAGGTGGGCGTGACAGACGAGAGGGCACTGAGAGGAGGAGGAGGAGGTCGAAACTGGGTCCAGACGAGAGACGAGGGAATGACCTCAGGACTGACCGCTTCAACTAACAGGTCAGGTACATAAACACATAAAGACACATAAACACATGTAAATACAGACACATAGACACAAACATGGGACACATGAGACACACATCTACAGAGAAGAATGTGATTTTGGTTTATGAGAGAAAATAATGAGTATTCTGTTAAAGAACAGAGTTGGTTTTGAATTTAATGTGACATGGAAATGTGAACATTAAAGGTTTGAAGAAGTTAAAGATCCAACACTTGGATCCTAAAAGTAGTGATTGATGTTTTGCTAAACAATGTTGTGTATCTATTTAGTACGAGACTTAATAGAGATCCTTAATATCAGTGTGGTTCAAACACACGGTATAACGCCAATAAAAGAATGAAAATGATTACTTTGTAATTGGAAGAATTTAAATATATGTCTTAAAATTGAATTGTGAGAGTAAGTTTATAAAGATAATATAACTTTCTAGTTGGGCCATAAGCTCTATATTTAAAGAGAACAAGGTTACCAGAACCTAGATGAAGAAAAGAGGCATTTATGTATTCTCTGGTTTGGTTCTAACAAAGTGTGAAAATGGAGAAAGTGGATTCTAAACAACCACTGTTTGGATTCACAGGAATGTTTCAAAACAAGATAACATTCTATGCAAGTCAATGTAACAGGAGCTTCACAGCACCCTCCTTTTTTGCTCCCAAGAGCGAGAAATGTTTTGTTTTGTTGGGTTTTTTTGTTTTTTTTAGCTCCACAGACTTGGTGGGAGCCTTTACATTAAACAAACTTTTAATGTTGAGAAAAATACTGAGTTAGAAATGTCAGTGACAGAAACAGATTGCACTGAACTAATGTGTTAAATAAAGTTTATGATGCTTAATTATGAAAACTGTTTGACCTTCTGACAGGTCTGTTGATATGAATAAAGTCCACATTTGAGTTTTATTGAATCTATGAAACATGATTTGGTAAACTAAACAATTGAATTAATGAGATTGAATATGGTTTTTGAAAAACTTAAAGTTTAAGTAATTGGAGAATTGAAATGAAGATAGTTCAAAATAAATAATAATCATTATTTATTTTGGTACTTTATAATTAAGGTATAGTGTCATCTATGCAATAAAGATTTAAACTGTAATGTAAATTGGTAATCTGGTTTTGGTGATTAAAAACATATATATGTTAAAACAGTTCAACCTGTTAAAATGATTTTAAAGGTTTTATTTGAAAAATTAAAGTTAATGAAAAATAAGTGAATAAAAGATAATTGTTAAACTAACAAGGTGAATTGTTAAAGTTTAAGAGCATATGCCAATGGCTCGCTGGGTTTTAATCACTGTTCGAAGTGATTTAAGAATTTTTTTTTGGGAAGTACAGGGACTAACACAAGGTCCTTTTGAACAGACGTTAGACGTTGTTTTGGTTTTGGGTTTTGACAAACTTTGAGTCTTTGTAACCTAAAGAAAAAAAAAAACAGGTTGAGATGTTACATTTTATTAAATGAACAGTAATGATAATTACTGATTACAACTTTGGGGAATTTGAATAAATAAAGAGAGACACGTTATTTTGATTTTACACTTGATGTTTAAAGGTTCTGTTTAACATTGAGTGAGGTGAATTCTTTATGTGGCATCTGAATGCCAAATTAGTGGAAACATAAAAATAGTAATTGATAAAACGTTTTTATGTTACGTTTAAATTAATATGGGAAAAATACAAAAACAAACTGGGTTATTGTATTTAGCACCTGGTGGTAAAACTGAGTTTTACAGAGACAGTATAGAACAAATCTATACTGAACACAATCCTGAAGAAATTTTATTTAAGAATAAAGAAGAATTTAAGAGGAAATTTGTTGATTTTATGGTTGGTCTTTCCTTTTAAAAAAAAAAAAAACAAAAAAACAAAAACACAGTCACAAAGGTGATGGTGTTTTGGAGGAAAGCAGAGGGAACAGCAGATGAGACATGCTGCTGTTACTGGTTTAACCCCAGAGAGGGGGGTCTGAACCCAAGGGTGATTAAGAAATTTTGTTTTGAAGTAAGAGAAAAATGTGTTTTCTTTCTAAAGAAAGTAATTTAAGGTAAATTAAACAATATTTTGAGAATATTTTAATTTTTAAAAGTTTGTGAAAATAGATCATGAAAAACCAGGTCTGATCTATATAAATAATTTATGTTTGCATCAACTGAGTTAAAATTTGTCAAATTGTGGATGATACCATACACAGCTACAGTTACAGGTAAAGACCTACAACTAATGGTAACTAAAATTAAAACTGAACTAAACAAAGTTAAGTTTTAAATAGAACATAAACAAAAGGGATGCTATTTGGAAAACATAAAGAAGATGAATAATTAGAAATGCTAATTAATGAAATAACAATTTAAGGTGGTATATGGATAAAACCATTCTGTTTTGATTTTATTTTTGATTTTTGTTTTATTTTGTTTAATTTTTGTGGTATTTTGAGCCATGGTTGTACCACGTCTCAAAAAGGGGGGAGATGAAGGTTTAAACAAAACTGTGTTAAAGTGCTGAAGGGATGCTTGGTTAACCTAATGGTTAGCATGAGGCTGAAACAACAGTGTTTAATACAGTTAAAAGTTTAAATCAAATAATGAAATACAGAAAGTTGACAGGACTTTTCTGGAGAAGCACTGTTTAGTCTGATTAAACCTTTTCAGATTAAAGTAGATTTCCAGCAGACCATATCTGTGGAAACAGGGTTTATCTGCTGTTTCAATTTTATGGTTTGATCATTTTAAGGGCTTTTATGGTTTCGTTTGACGAAACCTAGGAGGCACTTTCTATGGGTCTATAATGTCAGAGAACGTTCTGATTTGTTTGTTTGTTCTTTATTTGGATGGAAGCCAACTACAACAAGTATACCAGTTCAGAAAAGGAGTTTTGAAAATTAATATAGCCACCACCAGTAAGAGCTAATATTAACATAGTTCTTTGAACTTATATCATCTTGGTTTACACCTGTGAAGGGAAGTACACCTGTGAGCAGGGCTAGTGACGGGGTCACATGACTTCCTGTGACATCACTCTGAACTTGACAAACGTAGAGATCAGGGACAGGTGCAGTGCAAAGCAGAAGTCTGGAGGTTTTGTGAAAGTAAGACCATTAGACCAGCGTTGCCTGCTGACCGGAAACATGCGTCCTTAAAGGATCCTCGTTTTATTTGTGTTCACATACAATGTGACGGAGAACATCGTGAGTGGAAACTCACACTTTAGGAGCCAAACAGCAGCTCCTCAGGTTCATTTGAGAGCCCCATTTACATCGACGACAGAGGCGTCCTTCAAGGTGTCCTTAATGAATATAAGGCTAAAATTAAATTAGCATTAGGATTTGAATTTTTACCATTTGGGACAATTTATGAAAATGTGGATTAAATTAAGTATATTTATAAACAACAAAGGTTTATGAATTGTACAGAGATGCTGTAACTGTTAATTAAAACTGGAATGAGAGAAAACTGATCCAAGGACTGGACAGAACTAAATAGCACTGAGCATGCTTTTAGCTGAAGAGGGGGGATCTACAAAAGGATTTCCTCCAAAGTAACACAGGACTAGTTACAGCAGAACTAAAGTCTTTAAGAAAGGACTTCAAACTCTAACAGAGGAATTAGAATATTCTGGTATAGAGAAATTAATTTTGACCTGGTTTTACAACATATTTGGAAAATTTACTGGGATTTTAGAATCTGTATTGAGATACAGTACTTGTTGTTGCACTTCCATGTCTAATAATGTTTGTTTGTGTTGCTTTACATGTACCGGAGCTTGTTGGTGAGATTGATGAATGTGTCCATTGCTGGGTCAACATTCCTGGACATGCACCTGCCAAACGACTAAGGTCAAGGCTTTGACCTCAGATGAACACTTTGATATCTGAGGGACGTTATTGTTTGCATGTACACCAACGGGACAACAGCTCCAGGACGGATCATACTACAGACCTAAGGGCCGTATGGTTCATTGAATTGATTATGCTGAAGAGAATTGATTTTAATCATTATGAATGTGCATATGTCTCACTCCATGTGTTTTTCTTTTCGTTACAGGGACAGAAATGGACAGGCAGGGACAGGCCAGAGATCTTGAGTCCAATGGGTTGACCAGCTCAACCTCTGGCATATTTTTCTACTTTATTTTGGAGTGACACTATGTTTTGATTTATGATTTATGGACATTTATGATTTATGGACTTTAAAGAATTTGACTTTGAAGAATCAGTGCATTACTCTGTGGGTTCCCATTTGATTTGAAACATATCCATTATAATCATTTGTTGTGTTTGTTTTGACATGTGTTGTAAGTTAATCATTTGAAGTGATTACATACGTTTGATGCTTGATGTTTGTGTTTTGTCACCGCCTTTGGGGCAAGGGGTGGATAGAAGAGTTTTTCCCAGCTTTAGGTCATTTTACCAATGGGTCAAAATGTTCTTCTGGCTAGGTCAACGCCCTGATGGGTTTTCGCTTCTATCATAGTTTATAACACACTCAAGCTAGTAGGTTGTTTATGCTAATTGTTATCAGCATAAAGAGGGGGGAATGTTATAAGAATTTTATTCTTATAATTGTGTATATTGTTTATAGTTAGTTGGTGCTCATAGTTCTCTACAGGTCATGTCAAATCATGTTATGTCCTCCATGTTATTCCAAGCATGGTGTAGACATAACTAAAGACATGGCTTGCCGGAGGACTTCTGCACCTGGAGCCTGGAGCTGGGGCCTGGAGGGGAGGGTGTATGCAAGATACACCTCCCACTGACAGCCCCCACTTTAGTGATATAAAATGTAATGTTTTGCTTACCTCTGTAAGCAAAACGCACAATGTACCTTTGTTGTATCTGTGTAATTTGCTTCCCTTGCAAGGAATAAAACCTGGCCTTTCGCTTTTTATAATATAATCTGTCTCCGTGTCTCTCTGGATAATATAAGGATATAGAATTCTTTTGGACATATAGAATTCTTATAACACCCCTAAAACCTAGACATTGAATTTCACCTTTGAAAATGAAGTTGGACAGAGCAATGATCCCTGTTGAACACCAAATGTGATACAATGCTAATCATATTTATTATCACAATTACAATATATTCACTAAGGAAATATTCGAATCTAACTGATATAAAATACTATTTCACCTTCCCCCAGCAATAATCTATAATAGCAGCATTTTGGTAAATTCAATATAAAACCACAGATGTAAAAAAGCATAAAACTTCTGTTGGTAATTACATGTGTCTATTTGACACCATGTTGTCCTTTTTGTTTCTTACCGACGCTGCATTGCTGCAGTCACCATCTACTGCACCCTCGGCTCCACCCTTTTTTGCTGCACTACAACATGGCAAAGGCACGGAATCTCAAAGCATCCCATCACCTCCAGTTTGTGTTAAAACGTGCTGACCCCTCCTTCATCTCTTTCACTGTTCCCAAGTGCCGACTGAAGTCATTCCCACCTGCTGGCGGCCTGCCCAGAGGCTGATATACTGTGCCACTGTACATGCCTAAACAGCTATTGATCAGAAAACACAGAAAAGCATTCCATTATCCCAACGTGGCCGTAATAAATTGTCATGTGATTTTTGCAGACTAAGGCAGAGGCAACATCTCACTGGCTAATCGTTAAATTATTTAGCTCCCACAATGGAGTGGCCACAGTAAAACATCTAGTTGGGTGGAGCGTAGCTGTGATTGTTTGTCTGCTTTTGTTGTGGTGTCTGTGGCTGAGTGTGTTATACAACTGCACAGGGAAACTGATCTATAGCAAGTTAACACCCCATAATTAGAGCGTGGATCGATGCAGCAGTGCATGAGCAATTAATTATTGAGTTTACAGTCTTGCGCAGTTTTGTACAGCACAAATGCACTAGTGATTTCAGGTTATCAATAATTTGCTTATATGTGTTGTTACCTTACTCAAACCCATCACAAATTCAGGGGGACTTTGAGAGTGGTACAGCATGACTTTCTACGTAAATTTTTTATTTATAGGTACTTTGAAAATAAAAGGCATTATTTCAAATTGCTGGTCTGGTTCATAGAAGTTACAAATGTAATTTTCCCTTTTCTATTTCATATTAGTGCGCTCCCTTATAACTATTCAAAGCAAACACAAATACACAGTACCCTTTTACAAGGCAATATTGCATCCATATACAAAATAAATTGTCAGACATGATTGACAAAGAGAGCTTTTTTGGATTTTTATCATCTTGGTCACTCTAAAAATGCGAGCATACATTAACTTCTGTGACCTTGAATATGCACAGATGCACGTCAAAAATGTAAATTTAAATTTTCTCATGTCACATCTGTGTGTTGTCTTTGCACTAATCCCCAAGGACATCGCCATCATTCTGACCACACGCCCCTGACACAGCTGAACAAAGGAACCCAGAGCACCATGTTTTTTTGGAGAAGCAGGAGTCTTTACCATTGTTGATGACAGCAGGATCAAGAGAAATCAATACATCCTTTACAACAAATTAACTGAACCTACAAGAGGAAAGCTGCCTCGCAGGAATTCGACAAAGATTTTTGTCTCTGTTATAAAGATGGCTCTGTGTTTTGTCCTGGGCATCCTATAAGGAGATTGTCAGCCAAAGTGACATAAAAAAATTTTTCACATCCATGATAAATCTGTTATACAATTGTAAGATCGCATTATTATGTATTTGTGTTGCCATTGGATGAAATTTGAATTATGGATTTTCCTGGAGACATTCTTTAAAGTACGACAGCTGTGACCTTTTGCAAATTGGAGGCCATCCCTTTATCTTAACCTTGCAGCAGCTGTGTTTGTCCCTGCGTGTGTGTGTGTGTGTGTGTGTGTGTGTGTGTGTGTGTGTGTGTGTGTGTGTGTGTGTGTGTGTGTGTGTGTGTGTGTGTGTGTGTGTGTGTGTGTGTGTGTGTGTGTATGCTAATCTGGTCAAGAAGAGGGTTAAGCTGTGAGGGTGTTCATGCTGTAGACTGGGTTTTTATAATATCATACATCCCAAATTAACACCCTACGATTAACAAAAAGCAATAACGTGACCTGAAATGCAGAATCCCAATTCCACAATAAATTCTTAGTGCTTCTCAGTGAGTTTGTCATGTCTCCTCATTGTGTCATGCTGCCTTATTAGTTTTGCATGTGCCTTGCATTATTTTTAGTAACAAAGAAGCTGTGGTGTGCAACGTTGTGTTGTGATAAACCTGCTGGGGGTCTGGGGTCTGCTTAAGAGGCAGTATGATCTCGGCTGACAGAAAATACATGGATGGGAACAGAGCCAACAGAGCAGAGAAGTGAATAAAAATGACAGCTCTGAATAAAATCACGGAGATAATAGACTCTATTCCAGACCTGTTCAGTAATAGGTAGCCCCCAGCTGGGACAGTGGGACGATTTCTATTTTAATTTTGTAATTTAACACTTTTTGCATTACATTTCTGGAGAAGGATATATATGTAAATGCACCAAGAAGACAAAAAGGATATTATTTTAGTGATTCTACAAATAAAAAGGTTCAGCTAGTAAAATCTAAAAATAATCCTGATAAGCTTAATATGCAGTATTCTTATCATTATGCCCTTTCTTGTTTAGATCTTCTGTTTATGGTCTTCTTAAACAAAAGGGAAAAGTACGTTTAAACCAATGATAGTATAAAGGTTTAAACTAACTCTCAGAGTTAGAAAATGTGCATTTACTCATCACAAATTACTCCCATCCAGTTAGTGTTTTTGAACAGTATTCCTTAAGGCCAGTGAACAACTGCGTGCAGATCCTGCTCTCCTGTTAGGTCAGTACTGAATAATGCAGTCGCCCCACACTCTCCTTTCACCAAAGTGGAGGTCTCCAGTGCCACAGCTCTGCCTCTTTCACACCCATTATTCCACTTGGGTGGGCAGCAGCCTCAGATGCACCAGACACAAGCGTACCAAAGCCCATACACAAATGCAACCTCAACTACGTTTATTGCTTTAGTTTTATTCATTTTAGCTTTACTTTCACCTCTGTTGCTTAACACTGTTCTTCTCGCTGTCACATCACTCTAAAGACTGATCTCAGTGCTTCAGTCTTTAAATAACAAAATCTTGGATCTATCCGTTTTTGTCTGGTTACCTTTTCCCATGAGCTGCCCCACCCACTACATTTGTGCTCCCTCTTTCCATCCTTTTTGCATGCATCTTATTTTCCTTCATATTTTCTTCATCTCTTAGGGCATTTACTTCCTCTTCTCAGAGTCACACCTCATGCATTATTTACTGCTGCATCTCAGCAGGGAATTTTGCTGCATTTTCACACCGTTTATTCAGCCAAAGTCAAGCAGGCAAGCAGTCTTTTAAAATGTGCAGGTAAGTGTTGCTGATTAACTGCCACACACTCACACACACACTCACTGCTGGATGGAATTCCCTGGAAAAACAACACTGTCAAACCGACATCAATTTTTTTTTTTACAGTTTTCAAATAATATGGAAGAGTTATGTCATTCAGCCATATCATATTTGAATAGCTAGATGCATAGAAAGACTATTATACTGACATATGTTAATTGGATAAAACGGCAATTTTCTTTGTATTCCCCCCATCAACACACACACACACACACACACACACACACACACACACACACACACACACACACACACACACGCATAAACACACAAACACACGCATAAACACACACACACGCATAAACATACACACACGCATAAACACACACACACACACACACACACGCATAAACACACACACACGCATAAACATACACACACGCACAAACACACACACACACGCATAAACACACACACTTAAACAGGGAACAGCCACACCCTTCTGCAATCGCACAACACTCTACTATTCAAACATCAAAGAGATTTCAAGAAATTCACTAAACTATATTTCCTTACATCTTAATTCACCACAATGCCAGGACATGCACTATGACAGTGGCCGTTGCTGCTAAACATTTATGTCTCTGCAGACAGCCAACCCCACCCACATCTCTCCTTCATCTGAAGTAGCGCTGCTGCATTGTTATACAATGCCATCCTGCTTCAGTAATATCATCAGGCATTCCTCTTCTTAGACCATCGATCGCCTTATTAATTGCAATTTAATAATCTAAGGGAGCACAAAAAATCTGATATTGCATTGTGAAATCTGAACCAGATACAACCTCTGTAAAAGCAAAAAAGTCTGTCAAGAGCTGTGCAGTTAATTCAATTTCACAAGAAACACCACAGAAAAGTAAGAATAAAACTATTAACTTGACATTTTCTGACAGGGCTCTCCAAATGAAAATGCATGTTGCGGTCAGCGTTTTTTGTGCGCATCTCTTACAGTGAGTTTACAAGGCTGAGGGTAGAAGGTGTGTCTGCTTCCATTGGTAAAAATGAAGCCTCAGCAGAAAGTGAATACTCCTGAGACAGCCTCTTGAGCGTTAGTCCTACCAACTGCACACCTTAAATATCAATAAGCAATTTAAACATTTTAACCTATAGGGGGGCTGATGTCATTAAAAAAAATACAATGTAGTGTGCTGCAGTAGAGACTTTTTTTCTGTAGCCTACATGCTACAGAACATAGATTTTTTTTCTCCATTTTTTTAAAATATTATTTAATTTAACACAACAGCATCAGCAATCTTTCCATTTAGGTGTAATATTATTTTCAACTTAACCAGGAGCAGATTAGAATTGGATAAAAACATATTGGGTCGAACTGCCACCAGCTGGTACAACATGGTACAACATGGACAGACACAGGACCTACATCAACTATAATATGTGAAGGTCGTAATAACATGGTAGACCTATATGCTATTAATTAGTATTGAGTAAAAAAATAATAAATAACCTTGCAGTCCTATACAGATTTAATAACAAATGTCTATATAGGATATTACAACCTGCGCCTCAAATATTAATTAAAAACATTATGCTTTGTTTCGCGGGAGAAAGGGACTGGACCAGAATAAGACTACATCAGTAAGAGCCAATCAGCTGCGCGGATCTTGCACAGTTGGCGTTCCTTTTCGTTCTTTCGCACATGCGCAATTCATTTCTAAAATGGCGGCCGTACAAGGTGGTCTGGTAGACACAGAAGAAGAGAAAGCCATAAAAATAGAACCATCCAGCGATGTATGTGGAAATAATAATGCAAACGACGCAAAACCACTCTCAACGTCCCCCGGGACTGGTACTTCGACTGGAGTCACCAAAGCTTCTACAGGATCAACAGAGGAGCAGAAAACTCTGCTTGCAGTCATACAGTTCCTCCAAAAGAATAACTTAAGCGAGTCCGTCGAGATTTTACGCCGTGAAGCGGGCTTACCGGAGAATTCGTTGGATTTGAAGGGCTCTGACTCCTCTGGGATCGGTTCTGGTGGAGCTGCGGGCGGTGTGAACCTAGAAGGAGGGGATGCGAGCAGGCTTCTCAGCCGGGTCACCGTCTCGTCTGTAGCCCAGGCGCCAACTAAAGGTCTGCAACTCTTATTTTTAAGCGCGAAACTAACCTGAACTGCAACCGGTCCAACACAGTTACTAATATTTAATATAAAATAAAATGCTAATTAAACAATTTATGCAACATTACTTACAAGTTAGGAATTAAGGATGTATCTTTGTAATTACAGTCTTGTGTAGCCTATAGGCAGATGCTTGTATGATTCTAATGTCTTGGATCTTAGTGTTTATTTTTGCTTCTTTACCCTTTTTGCTGACTCCTTAAAAGCTAACTTTTTCAATTAGTTAATTAAGTTTATATATTTGTATTTTTTGTTTATTTTTTGGCTTGATTTGTAATTTGCATTCATTAGTTCTCAGTTTAAAAAATGTATTTGTTTTACTAATTGTATTAGTGTCATAACATCTATCTTTACTTTATCCTGTAGCTTCTGGTGACGACCAGCCAGATGTCCGTGTTGTCCTGTCCGCCTACAGTCAACAAGGAGACCCAGCTTTGTATGGGGTGTATTACAGTGATCTTAAAAAGTTTATAGAAACAGTTTTGGACTGTCACAGAGCAGAGCTGTCCCAAGTCTTCTACCCTCTCTTTGTCCATATGTATCTGGAATTGGTTTACAACAATCATGAAAGCGAGGCAAAGTCGTTTTTTGAAAAGTAAGTTCTGTTCAGATATTGTTACTTTTTTGTCTAGATTTGATTCCATCCAACTAACCCTCTTGATTTCAGGTTTAGTGGGGATCAGGAGTGTTATTATGAAGACGACCTTAGGGTTTTGTCCAGCCTGACCAAGAAGGAGCACATGAGGGGCAATGAGACTCTGCTGGACTTCCGTACCAGCAAGTTTGTCCTGCGCATTTCTCGTGACTCGTACCAGCTGCTGAAAAGACATCTTCAGGAGCGTCAGAACAACCAAATCTGGAATATCATTCAGGAGCACCTTTACATTGACATCTTTGATGGCATGCCACGCAGCAAAAGTCAGATTGATGCCATGTCTGGCAGCTTGGCTGGAGAGGCCAAACGAGATGCCAATAAGTCCAAGGTTCTTGTTACACGCCAAAACAAACACTTAATAGTGTCTGTGGTTCTTTTTTGGCTCAATATATTTCTTATTTTTATTACAAATGCTATAGGTTTACTTCGGATTACTGAAGGAACCAGAAATTGAACTACCTCTTGACGATGAAGATGAGGAGGCTGAAAATGAAGAGGGTAAACCCAAGAAAAAGAAACCAAAAAAGGACAGCATGGGCTCCAAGAGCAAGAAGCAAGACCCAAATGCACCTTTGCAAACAAGGTACTTAATCCTGCCCATCGTGTTTTACACGTGTATAGTGTTTGTGTAACAAAAATATTTCTTCTGATTATAATGTATGCTATACAAGGTATTTTTTTGTATTTTGGGCAGTCAGTGTACTCTAATGCCATCTGCTGGCTAAATTCTCACAATTATTTGTAAACTGAAAATGTGCCTTTCTTAATTTACTCATTTGAACCTTTTTTCCCATTGATCAGGATACCTCTTCCAGAACTCAAGGATTCAGACAAGTTGGACAAGATCATGTACATGAAGGAGGCTACCAAGAAAATCCGCCTGGGACCAGAAACACTTCCTTCTATCTGTTTCTATTCTTTTCTTAATGCATACCAGGTAAAGAAAAATCAAACTAAATGACAAAGACATTTTTTTTGTGCATGGGTCACCTTTTTGGTAAATTTACTCTTGTCTATTCCCATAGGGTCTGACTGCAGTGGACTTTACAGACGACTCAAGTTTGATTGCAGGAGGCTTTGCTGACTCTACAGTACGTGTGTGGAGTGTCACACCAAAAAAGCTCCGCAAGGTCAAGTCTGCAGCAGGTACAGGGATTACCTAGTCACCAATGGGTTATGATAAAGTGTATTATAAAAACACAATAACGCTAATTAACTTTTCCCCTTTTATTCCTTTGTCACACAAGACCTGAATCTGATTGACAAGGAGTCAGATGATGTGCTGGAGAGGATCATGGATGAAAAAACAGCTAGTGAGTCCAAGATCCTCTATGGACATAGCGGCCCAGTGTATGGGATCAGCTTCAGCCCAGACAGGTACAACAGCCTTGATGCGATCTGCTCTTCCATGTGTTCCGTTATTGCCAATTCAGGTTACTCTTTATTGTTAATTTACCTTTCACATCTTATACACTCAATGTCTTATGTTATTTAAAAGAATGGGAGACTATAAACCTTTTACCAACTTGGGACACCTGTTACAACTATAATCACGTTCCTGTTCACTTGATGTTTCAGAAACTATCTATTGTCAAGTTCTGAGGATGGGACAATCAGATTGTGGAGCCTCCAAACATTTACATGTCTGGTGGGCTACAAAGGGCACAACTACCCTGTGTGGGACACTCAATTTTCCCCTCATGGGTATTACTTTGTCTCTGGGGGACATGACAGAGTTGCTCGGTTTGTAACTATTGTTTTTACATTTCTCTATATAACAATAAAAGGTTGATTAAACCAGCATTTCTGTGATGTGGCCATATGTTTTACCTGCAGCCTGTGGGCAACAGATCACTACCAGCCTCTAAGGATATTTGCCGGTCACCTAGCTGATGTCACATGCACACGTTTCCACCCAAACTCAAATTATGTGGCTACAGGATCATCTGACCGCACAATTCGTCTTTGGGATGTGCTGACTGGAAACTGTGTCCGTATCTTCACTGGACACAAGGTAAGACATCATCCCAGCTCAGCTTTGTCCTTTGATATTAAGGCTTTGATATACTGTTATTCTCAACATACTATGCATATACTGTAGTTTTGTTTCCTTGCTTTAAACAACAAATCAACCACACAAATACTGGACAAATTTCCAAAATTCATCCTTCAGGGACCTATACATGCACTGGCCTTTGCCCCCAATGGCAAGTTTCTCGCCTCGGGAGCTACAGATGGTAGAGTTCTTCTGTGGGACATTGGTCATGGAATAATGATCTCAGAGCTGAAAGGCCACACTGACACCATCTATTCACTGCGGTTTAGTAGGGATGGAGAGATCCTAGCATCTGGTGAGTTTGTTTTATCAATCTGAAATTAAGAGTATTACAAGGACAAACCATAATTTTATATTTTAATGTATTTAGGCTCTATGGACTACACAGTTCGCCTGTGGGATGCAACTAAAGCATTTGATGATTTAGAGACTGATGACTTTACAGCTGCTACAGGGCACATCCATCTACAAGATAACTCCCATGAACTTTTGCTCGGCACCTACACAACTAAATCCACACCAGTTATACACATTCACTTCACACGAAGGAACCTGCTGCTGGCCGCGGGAGCCTACAACCCATGACAAACTATTCTCAAAGTCTAGTCCTGGACTCCACAGAGAATCAAGAGTTGTATAGTGAAATATGATTAACTCCTTTTGTGATTGGAGTGAAAAATCATGACAATTAGATCCCCCTGTACTATGAGAAAAGTGCCATGTTAAAAGACCATTTTAAATATTACTGCCATGATGATGATTGCTCAGTGGGGCTAACAAGTATGTATAATGTTTTATACTGCTGTATACTGTAAATAAAAAAGTGTTTTCTATGTTTTGGCATAAATGTTTTTTTATTGTTAAACACAATGAAACCAAATAATGAGACTTTATTACAAGCACAGCCGGCTGCTTCCTCCATGGCTAGAAATGATCAAACATCTGCAAGAGAAAAAGGACAAAACGGTGAACTCAATTAAATTTCAAACTACATAACAATGCAGCAAACTCATGATATAATTTTACCTTCATTACTACTACTACTTTTCTGTGATTGCTTTCTTCTTGGGCTTCAATTTGAAGAAAAGGCCAATACCTAATAGTGTAGCATATGTGGCCAAGACACACTGAAAGAAAAAAAATTTAAGTATACACCATCCAACTGCCTATTATTTTAGACGATGTAAGCATTTTAACAAAACGTGTACAAACTTACATTCCTCCTTCCTGTGATAGTGTATGCATTGAAGTACTTGGCAATCCCAGTGAACTGGTGCTGGCTTCCTGCGTCATGGCCTCCCATGGTGGATTAGTGATGGTCCTACCAAAGGAAAAACACTAGTGAATGGATACATTTTTAGACCATTAAAATAATTTGCCAATAATAATTTGAGATCAAACATGATAAAATATAACACTAAATTAGTATATATTACAACACTAGCACTGGGTTTCCTTAGTTGGAATGAAATAGCCAAATATTCCAAGCACCACCAAGTTTCACCACACAGCAACAATTCAATAGTCAAGATCGACAGTCTTAAATTATTTTACCCAACCTCATTAGAGTGTTTTGCAGTGTGCAAACTTTCCTGCAACAGCACACCCATTAGTTTTTTTTTTTTTACTGCGGACTCGGTTTTAAGTCACACGTTTAAGTCACATTTCATCTATCAAAACTAAATAATAATTGAAAAAAACACTTAAAACAGCAATGACTACTTTACTGAAGAAAATAAGCCATTTCATTCATTTCAAATTTGTTTATGAACGTAGTGTACTAGCAAGCTCGTTAGCTCATTACAATTAACGTTACGTTAGCTCAGTTAGCTCCTGAACAGTGCACTGAATCAATACAAAATCCTTCCATCTATGAAAAACACTCCTTCTATGCAGTGCTATATTTTAAAAAGTGGGCAAAGATGTGTGTGCAGCGCAATGTTAAACCTTACCTTTAACACACGACCCCTGTGCAAACCGAACCAGACAGGTGCCCTTCAAGAGAGGCCGCAATGCTAAAGCAAAGAAGGAAGTCCCGCCTACAGTGAGCCAGGCTAACCTCTGTCATCATTGGTCCAATATATTGTCAGTCACTGTGAGGCTTTTGCCTGTAGCAGAAAGTGAATGTTCATTGGCTGAAACAGATGTCTATCATGAATTCATCCTTGGGATTGGATTATCCTTGAACCACTATAAGGTTTTCCTTCCGGGATCATGGCGTGTTGCTGAAAAACATGTGAGTTGGAAATCTACAGTTCGGAGATTTAAAGTACCGACAAACGTTGGTCCTATATATACTAAATACTCAAGGTTTGTCTTAATGTCTAAAGGTGTCACATGTGTCTGGAGTAGTTTACTCGTTTTAAGGGCTCTCTTTGTGTAATTTTACGCAGCATTCATTGAAGCTAGGGTCGAGTATGTCCAATACCCAAAATTTAAAAAGCAAGCTGTACATTCATTAGCTGTACTATCCATTCATTGCAGTAACTTGAATTTTGCCGAATGTATATTGTATTGATTTGACGACTTTGCTTTTATTGACAATGGGGCACATCTTGCACATTAGCCCACCTTTGTTCTTCATTTTAAACGCACAACTTTGTGAACTGTGTTATTAAAATGTTGTATTATTGTATTTTATTTTTAATAGAAGTGATCAATAAATAAGATATTCAACAAATATAACGTCATCATGGCATCAGTGGAGGAGGATTTTCCTCGAGGAGGAACAACCAAAAAGCCCACAGACAGTAAAGTAGTGGTGCTGCGAACCGAGGTGGACAATCTCTTTCAGGTATGCGTTTAAAACACGTACTTCTCTTTTATTCCTCTCTCTCTCTAATAGTAGCAGTTGTCAAATGGAAGTTGTCACTTTGCTATAGATGCTGTTGATAAAATGTTACAACAGAGCTTATGTGGCAGCAAATTATATTAGTGTTGTGCAGTATTACAATAAGCTTCTATTCTGCAGTCAAGTGAACAAACAGAAACTAAAAAAAGAAAAGGAGCAGTCAAAGATGATGGAAAAAAAGTTAAAAAGACAAAACCTGGTAAAGGCCATGAAGATGGATTGATGCTCAATGTTGCTGCCAAGGTTGTTGAAATACTACATATCAAGGTAAGATGGTCATTTGGAGTAATAATACGTTATTACTCTGTTTGTTTGTATGAATAAAATATGTGTTTTACTATTTTGCTAGAATGTTAAAGAGGGCATGCTGTTTCTGGGTTGTGTGAAAGAGGTGACTGACTTTGAGGTAACTGTCAGTCTGCCTTGCGGCCTTCAAGGGTTCCTAAGCATCAAAAATATTAGTGATTCATACACCAAGTTGCTTAGTGAGCAACTCGACTCAGCAGACACAGAGGTAAAGTAAATAAAGTCTTTCATTATGGATGTGATTCAATTATTGTTTTGTATCATACTCTGTACTCATTTGTTTTACAGGAGTTTTTTTCTCTGCCACATCTTTTCTACCCTGGCATGGTCTTCAGATGTATTGTAGCCAAACTGGACATAGCTAGAGGAGGTTCTCTGAGCATTCAGCTGTCGGTCAATCCAAAGCTGGTCAACAAGATGCTCACATCCAGTTCTTTAAAAGCTGGCATGGTAAGTCAAAAGAAGCATCTTCAGTAAAGCCGATTCTTTGATTCCATTCAAAACATATTAAAACTCCTATGTGTATACTCAGGTTCTAAGTGGATGTGTGGAGAGTGTAGAGGACCATGGCTACATTGTTGACATTGGTGTCTCAGGCAGTAAAGCTTTCCTGCCAAAGAACGCAGTAAAAGATCAACACAATAACCTTGAAGGTTTGGCATAATAAACAATTGTTGACCTAAGAATCTTTATGTAAAGTTTTCCTGTAAATTATTAAGCTCCAATAGAAATACATAGGATTAACTGCTAACCATGTATTAAATGTGTACAGAACTGAAAGTGGGTCAGTATGTAACCTCACAAGTGGAGAAAGTGAAAACCGATGGCCGTGTGATCCACCTCTCTGTCAACCCATTGACCATTACTCAGGCCTATGCTGAAACTGCGCAAGGCTGGACCCTCACTAACCTTCTGCCCGGTCTTCTCGTCAAAGCCACCATCAAAAAAGTAAAGTCTTTGAATTAATCTTTGTTTAATAAACATAATAATAATGATAATAATAATAATAATAATCTAAGTACATACAAATGTTACAAACATATACTTATGGTTATATTAATGCCCAATTCCTGTGAGTCAATTGTATTTTCTTTTGCAGGTGACCAAACATGGACTATTTCTGGAGTTCTTGTCTAGCTTTAGCGGTCAAGTTGACTTTCTCCACTTAGAGCCAGAACAGGCCTCCGGACACAAGGAAGGAGATGAGGTGAAGTGGTGTAGTGGTTGACTAATAACGTGTTTTCTCATTTGTAATAGCTTATTAAAATTACACACCAAACTAAATAAATAATGTTACATTTTGCTCTTTGGATTTAGGTGCGAGCCTGTATTCTGTATTTGGAGCCGTCTTCCCGTTTGATAGGGTTGAGTCTACGCAATTACTTGATCGTACCAGGAACCCGGGTTGACCCTGCTCCTACTGGCGGAATACAGATTGGACAAGTGGTGAAGGACTGCAAGATGACTGTACTGCACCACATGTCAGGAGCCATATTAGAACTGCCCGACAAGACACCAGCATTTGTTCATGTAAGTCAGGTTGAAATTTGTACTTGATGTATTTTATTTTATGTATGTGCTTTATAAGTCTTTTATTGTCCTGTATAACAGAAAAACCACATAAAGGAACATAATGCATCAGCCAATGAGAACAGATCACTGGCCATGCCTGAACACGCTTGTAGGATCTTGGATTTTAGTGTGATAGACCAGATTTATTTTGCTAGTTTACGCAAGTATGGCAATTCATTAAAAATACTAATTTCACCATATAGCTGTTTCTTTCTAATGAAATCCTTTTTATGTTATATTATAGGAGCATGATTGAAAAGCCTTTTTTTAGATACCAAGACCTTCAAGCTGGTCAAATTGTAGAGGTAAGACAGTTTTATACTATTAAAAGTAATTTCATAACCTCTTTTACAATTTGCCTTTTTCATTTTAAAGGGAACAGTGTCAGTCCTGCTAGATCATGGGATGGTTGTTCATCTCTCTGACCACATTAAAGGCTTGGTGCCTCGAACCCATCTGTCTGATATTGTTCTTAAAAATCCAGAGAAGAAGTATATGGAGGGCATGAAGGTTAAATGTCGGGTCAGTACAAACCAAACAAAATGTTTATGACATCAAATGTTAAACATCTGATTATGTTTATTTTTCCCGCTGGGTGTTCAGGTGCTGTCCGTAGATGCAGAAAACAAGAAGCTTTGTCTAACTAGAAAAAAAGCCATGATTGAAAGCACCCTGCCGCTGTTTCTCAGTTATGCCGATACCCGTCCTGGACGCATGTCTCATGGCTATATTGTGTGCATCAAAAAGTTTGGCTGCATTGTTCGTTTCTACAATAACGTCAAGGGGCTGGTTCCACCAAATGAGCTGAGCTCTGAACCTATTGTCAACCCTGAGGAGGTCTTCTATGTGGGGCAGGTGTGGAAATAAATCTATGTGGGTTTAGTGGATTTTACCAATTAGAAGTCTTAAATTAATCACAAATTGTACATTGATTTAGGTGTTAAAG
Source organism: Perccottus glenii (assembly GCA_024416835.2). NCBI lineage: Eukaryota > Metazoa > Chordata > Actinopteri > Gobiiformes > Odontobutidae > Perccottus > Perccottus glenii. The sequence continues at coordinate 23,991,131 of CM044549.2, forward strand.
GCCAAGGTTCTAAAGTGTGACCCAGAGAAAGAGAATTTGCTGCTGTCATTTAAAACTGCAGTAGAGGGAGATGCAGAAAAGCCTCCTACATCTGACTTTGAGTGTGAAGTCGGAAAGGTAAAAAAAAATCTTCTTGCTTTCTCAGCACTCCTACTGCTTTTACTTGTTGGTAATTGCTGATGTCTTCCTGTGCTGTGTGTGATGTAGAAAGTGGAGGCGCGGGTGCTGAAAAAGATGGTCAATGGTCTAGAGATTGCTATCCTGCCTGATGAAATTCGTGCTGTATTGCCCACAATGCACCTCTCTGATCACTTGTCCAACTGCCCTCTTTTGTGGGAGAGTCTGAAGGAGGGAGACACCATTTCCAACATTGTTTGCGTCAACAAGAACAAACAGAATATTGTATCCTAATCTTACAATTTTAATAGTTTATAAATGAAATATGTAATCTTAATGTTTCAATGTGTTCAGTTGTTGGGGTGTAAGATTAGTGGCTAAAGTTAGTGTTAAAACTAGAAGGTTGACCGTGTTTTCCTTAAAGCATAAATTTTCTAAGACTCTTACCAAGAAACCAACAGTAAAATGGGCAATAGAAGAAGGAGTATACGCCAAGGATTTTTCTGAGATCACTGTTGGATTGCAGCTGATTGGTTGGATCAAGAACATTATGGCCTATGGTGTCTTTGTTGAGTTCCCCTATGGCCTTGTGGGTCTGGCACCCAAGTCTGTGAGTATAAGAATTTAAAATATATTCATGCGTTTTTCATATTACTACATTTAGTGTGCATTTAAATCTATTAATCACATTTTTCTTTGTTCACTCTCTAGGCCATGACGGACAAGTTTATTGCTGACGCAACTACAGCCTTTGATCTTGGTCAGACTGTAATTGCCAAAGTGACAAACCTGGATGAGGAGAAAAAGCGTTTTCTGGTCACTCTACAGACATCTGAGCTCATTTCACCAGTGGGTGATCTCCAGACCAGACTGACTAATGGTCTGCAGGAGAGGAGAGCTGTGACTGAAATGTTGTCCTTCAGAGGTACAAACTCTGGCAACTGTTTAAACTAATTCTGTTAGCATCTTGAATAAAATGCCATATTTAAATTTGTAATGTCATTACCTTTTAGATAACAGTGGCCTTCGTGAGCAGTTGGCTAACATGAGTATTGGTCAGAAGCTGAAACTGACTGTGGACTCTGTGGAGGACAGTTGTGCCACTTTTAAGTCAGATGAATTGATTGGTGCTAGCATTGTGGCCACCAAGAATCATTTCATGGGTAAACAGGAAAATGTGAAAATCCAAACTGCCTCAAAAATAGGTCATTGCAACTGTCCCTCTGACATTTGCTGTGTGTTTTTCAGGTCTAAAATTAACAGCTGGACAAAAAGCTACAGCAGTTGTCCTTTTTGTGGACATCTTGTCTGCTAGTGTCCATGTGTCCATACTTTCTAAGCTTCTGGCAAAAAAGAAATCTGTGAGTTTATCACTTGATCAAATTTATTGATGGCTCCATAAGGATCTATTACTGTGTATTTTAAATTTTCAAAATGTTTTTTTCCCAGGTGATTGAAGGTTCAAAGTACACAGCAATGGTACAATACGTTGAGAAAGATTTTGCTGTTGTCTCCCTGGGTGATACAGCACAAGTGACAGTCATCCAAACCCGCGGTCACCTGAACGATGTCTTCATTTACGATTCAGAGAAGTTGAAGCCAGGCATGACTTTGGATGTTGAGGTTATAGACACTGCATGTGAAGCACTGCAAGGGCTCCCTCTAGTGTCCTGGGAGCGTGTTGCACCCAAGCGTCAACGCACTGCATCTGAAACCCAGCCTAGCACTGTGGGTTACTGTTTTGGTGATGTTGTGCGTTGTAATGTGCGTGCTGTGAAGCCCACATGCATTCAGCTCACACTCGACAACGGAGTGATGGGAAGCGTGCATGTGTCCGAAGTGTTAGAACTTGACCATGTGTGTCAGGGGTCATTCCCTACATCCTCTGTCAAAGTGGGCAGTCAGGTCACAGCCAGAGTCATTGGAGGGCGAGAGGTCACAAGTCATAGGTGAGTATAGACTTAATTTTCCTTCCTGTGGTCACTTTGTGGAAAACTTCTTTAGATCTTTTTGTCAATTGTCTATTTTCAGATTTTTGCCTTTCTCACATCCCAAGTTCAGATACAACAGTCCTGAGCTTACATTAATACCCAGGTAAATGAGTGTGCTGTAAAATGCTGTGTAACCTCTTCTGTTTTTGTTTAAACATAAGCAGTTACAATATCCTTCTCACTTTCGCTTGTTGCCTGCAGTAAACTGGAATACAGTGATTTCAAAGCAGTTACAGCAAAGGAAAAGCTTAGCAGTTATAATGTCGGGCAACAGATTCCATGCTTTGTCTCAAAGGTATGTTCAGATGTTTTTAGTTTACTATTTTTTTTTACATTCTAAGAAATGTAGATGCAGTTGTAAATGTTAAATGCATTTGTCCAGTTTAATCCAGACAGGAAGTCTTTGGAGGTCACTACAGATCCCAGCATCACTGGGACAGTTGAACTTCTTGCCATGATCACTGACCCTAAGGTAAGATTAGTCTAGTTTAGTTGCTGTTTATGTTTTGTAAGTGTATTTATATGTGTACTAAAATGGGAGAATATTCATTTTGAGGTCATTATTATTATTATTATTATTATGTGTTTAGGATGGCGGTCACCCAGAAAAACTGTATAAACTAGGCCAAGCTGTCCGAGCCAAAGTTGTTGAAGTGAGCACCAAACCTCATCGGTTTGTGTTGTCGCTCACAGGTAGGTTGTACTGTATCTGTATTTATTATTTATTCAAATTAAATTATTTTAGTTCACCGGGTTGTTTCCTCTTTCAGATGTATATAAACTGGAGGAAGGCAGTGTTACTTTGGGGATGGTGACTGCTGTTCAGGCACAAGGTCTTCAGGTCAGGCTTCCTTTTGGTGGCACAGGAACAGTTGCCATCACCGACCTATCAGATGCCTACAAACCAAATGCTCTTGATGCTTTCAGCAAGGACCAGCTGATCAAGTTAGTAAATAATAGGCTCTGCTTTTTTACATATAAATCAACAACCTTATTAACCATATTCTTAGTTTTTAACACAGCATGATTAAATTTTTTTAGGTGTTACCTTCTGGGATGTGAAAATGGCAAATGGCATTTATCTTTACGCCAGTCAAGGTAAGAAAATAAGTGACTGTAAATTTAGATGTTGGCAGGACTATGACTCTATTTTTGACTTTCAATAATTTTAAATTCTATATTCCAGGATTAAACCCAGACCAGGCTAAACCAGTGAAGGACATAGAGGTTTTGTCTTTGGACAGTTTTAAAGCTAAACAGATCATTAGGGGCTATGTCAAGTCTGTGGGTGAGCAGGGGGTCTTCATTAGGTAAGCTTCATATATATACATTTTTGTACCTTGATTTTAGTAGCTGTATCTCACTGTTGGTACTGATGTTTTGTGCATTTACTATATCTGTAGGTTATCAAGGAAAATCACAGGGAGAGCACAGCTTCAGAAGTCCACACAGTACTTTGTCACAAACTATGCAGTCCTCATTGAGCATCTCCCTCCCAACACCCTTCTCACTACCAAAATCCTCAGGTACACACCTTTCATGCCATCTGCATATGACAGCTGCTATTCCTCCTCCTTGGTTTTAAGCTTTGCTTGTTACTAAAAATAAAATAATTGTAATCATATGTATCTGATATTAAAAAAAGAAAAAGGTATTTTTCATAAATTTATTGCTGGCTTTGTTGCTTAAGGCTGATGAGATAAACCATTTGTACACAGTGATTAGAATTAATAAACGATTTAACTGGTATGTATTTCCACTGCCACACTGTTCTTATAGTAAAATAGTATAGAATAAAATGTAATCTAGTACTACTGCATTAAAAATTCATGTTTTAAAACTATAATCCCTTTCACTCATAATGCTAAAGGAACACTTTGTCATATACTGTCACAACACTCGAGTGTCTGGCTTATTACAGTAACTCTCTGATCTGCAGTAATATTTTATCACAATACTCTTTGTATATTCCTAATGATTTGTTTTGATCTTAGCCAGAATCAATACTGTCATTGTGTATGTTTTTCTATATTTAGTCTGCAGCTGTATCTATTCTTATCTGCAGTATCAACCAAAAGGAGGAGTTAGTCGACCTCTCTCTGCTCCCAGGGGACACTGGAAAGCCAGATGTCCTTCCCGGATCTCTGGGTCTGCCACTGCGGCTGGTAGGAGAGGCGAAAAAGAAACATGATACGAAGAGAAAACGCAAGCTGTCGGAGAGTGAGCAGGTAAACAGCCTCCAACAACTACACTTTTTTTCTACAATGCATTTCTAGTTGAAACATAACTGTTGTTTTGTTGTAAATGTTTTCAACGGATTATGATTAAAAATCCTTTTTTCATGTTGCAGAAAGACACTCAGGTTCCAGCTAAGAAGAAGAAGTCCAAGAAAGCAAAAACAGATGACAGTGACAGTGGAGTGGAGGTGTACTTTAGAGAAGAAGAAGAAAATGAAGTGCCAAAACTTCCTGTGAAAGTAAGAATTTCTTATCATAAAGTATATTGTTTTAGATGTGATTGTTTTCGGATTGCGTCACCATTCTAATTTACCTCCTTTAGCAGGTCACATCTGATTCAGTAGGACCCTCCAGGTTACACGTGGCAGGTGGTTTCTCTTGGGATGTGGGGCTAAGCTCACTGAAGCCAGCCTCTATAGCTCATGGGTTTGGGGAAGAGGTTTTGAGTGATGGAGAGGACCAAGAGACCAGCAGGAAGGTAAGAGGCACTTTGAGTATGGTTGTTCTAAAGAAATCTGTCTACCAATACGTTTTAATAGAAATGGCTTGACTTGTGTTTTAATCAGCCTCAGAAGAAGTCTCGACATGAGCTGGAGCAGGAAAAGAAGGAAGCGGAGAAGTCCCTGATAAAACGGGAGACAGAGCTCATGGACCCAAATTTGAGACCCGAGGATGATGGTGCTTTCGAGCGGCTCCTGCTGGCTTCGCCCAACAGCTCTCTGCTTTGGCTGCAGTACATGGCTCACCATCTACAGGCGACGCAGATTGAACAGGCCCGCGCTGTAGCGGAGAGGGCACTCAAAACCATCTCCTTTAGGTGCATCACCTGAAAATTTGTTATGACTTGGTTTTTAAAGACATTCTTATCTTGCTTTTCTTTAAAATAAATCTGATTGGCTATACTGAAAAAAATTAAGTATTTCTAATCTAATTACTTATGGTGATGCTAGTATTTTATTTACATAGAAAGAGCTGGTATAAGAAACAACATGCCAAAATGTAGAGATTGATCATTTTATCAGTGCAATAATGTGGTACTAAACTTTAAGTTATTCCAATATTGGCTCAAGATGAAAAGTAGTGAACACTGCAGAACTACACTAACCTGTTCAAAGCTACAGCTACAGCAGCCTTTCAAAACCATTCAGATGCATTTATTAAAATTGGATAGAATTATACTTTTTAAACATGCCTCTTTTATTTTCTTAGGGAGGAGCAGGAGAAGCTGAATGTTTGGGTGGCCCTCCTCAACCTAGAGAATATGTATGGAACAGAAGAGAGCCTCAAGAAAGTGTTTGAGCGAGCGCTGCAGTTCTGTGAGCCCATGCCTGTTTACCAGCAGCTGGCAGATATCTACGCCAAGTCTGACAAGGCCAAGGTTCAACTCTTCATTATTCACAATGTCATTTTACAAAGATAATGTTCTGTACTCTGTAATGGTTTGTCTCGTCTGTTCCCAGGAGGCTGAGGGTCTGTATAAGACGATGGTGAAACGGTTCCGCCAAAATAAAACTGTGTGGTTGAGCTACGGGACTTTCCTGCTTCAACAAGGACAGGGCGACGCTGCCAGTGCTCTTTTACAGAGGGCACTAAAGAGCCTGCCCTCCAAAGACAGTAAGAGACCAGTCAAACATGGACATTTTGTTTCCATGTGCCATCTATCTTTGCCAGTTTCACTTGTGTTTTTGCAGAACTGTAAGAAATATTAACTGGACTGGATTAGTAGTAGATTAAGAAATGATACAATTATCTTTATTTTTTTTCCCCCGTGTTTTGATCCCAGTATATCTTTAAACGGATCAGTATTTTGTAAATGAAGGTCTATGTGATATGTGGAGCCAGTTAATACACAACTAACCATCTCTTTAACCTTTTAATTAATTCTTCACCCTCCATTTCAGGTGTTGATGCGATTGCTAAATTTGCTCAGCTGGAGTTTCGTTATGGTGACCCTGAAAAAGGTCGCACTATGTTTGACAAAGTGCTGACTAGCTACCCTAAACGCACCGATCTCTGGTCTGTCTTCATTGACCTCATGGTCAAACATGGATCACAGAAGGATGTCAGGTGAGCAAGTACTTGTACTCATCTACGTTGTGTTTGATCCGGTATAATTGTAATGTTAAGCACATGGCTTAATATCAAGACACAAATTTGGAATTGTTTTTTTCTTTTGTAGAGCGCTCTTTGATCGTGTGATCCACCTAAGTGTTTCTGTAAAGAAGATCAAGTTCTTCTTTAAGCGCTACCTGGAGTATGAGAAGAAGCATGGCACCCCTCAGAGCGTTCAGAAAGTCAAAGAGAAAGCCATGGAGTTTGTAGAATCTAAAGGCACAGAGGATGCCAGCTAAAGACCAAATGTATAAACACACAGGTATATTGTACTGTGTTGTCAACTTGAGTTTGGGTTGTAATGTACAAATAGTGTTTTTACAATATCATCTATGTGGACTAAAGTGAGTTGTATTGTTGTACAGTTGATGAACAGATGGTTCATAAACTGTTTGCATTTTTGTCAGTTTTGTATAAAAATTTATGAGTACTCTGAAGACTACAAAAAGATGAATTTTAATAAACTTAAAAACTTATAAAAAGGTATTCAACCCTTTTATGAAACCCTCTCCTTTTTGTATTTACTTTAAATAAATTTAACACTGTTACAATACAATACGTGACATTTTATTTAAAAGCAACAAATACAAAATAACAATATATAGGTACACGTTTACATACAATACATACAGGCAAGACTACTTTGCTATCAGTCTTTTAAGGAAAGGGCCTGGGACACAATCTGTAACAATATGATTGAGTTTTAATCGTTGTGATCCCGCTGGTCTCGGATTCAGTCAGTTCAGAGTTTATGGCCAACTCTGGTTGCATGAGCATTGTACCTACAGTATATTGGCAGTACTGAATATGTGGCACAGCGTTAGTGTGATGAACATGGGTTGTGCTGGCTGTATTGGTAACACCCCTGAGATATTAGAGGTATCCACACGGTCTCTGTATTCTGATGTCCTACCTGGTGTTTATTTGTCGCCTCTGGCAGTGCTGTACTAGTCGTCCAGTGACGGTGGCAATGATTCTCCTGCTTTCTAATGTGGCTCCTTTCCGGTTTTGTTTTATTTTGGTGAACAGAGCAACATGGAAGTAGAACTAGGAGCATTTTTTATGAAAACATCCTATTTATCTACCCACTCCCTGACCAGATCATTTTGTCACAATCCCACCAAGGCATATAGCTCAAGGGTTGGTGGCGAGATGGCCACTTAAGATCATTATCAACAGTTCCTGTCTTCAAGATGACCGCTGTCCTTCATCAATTGTGTTTTGAATGTGTACTATCCACAGAGGAAGAGAGTGGTTGGCTCGCCACAGTCTGCATCACACCTCCTCTGGGTCCAAGGGGCCCTCAGCACCTTGGGGAGCATCTGTGTGTAACCGCAGGATTGGTTTGTTACACATAGGGCACACACTGCGGATCTCCAGCCACTTAAGGAGGCACCTACGGAGACGAGAAGTTAAGATTGACTAATGAGAAATGTCTGGTTGAAAATTAAATGGAAAAATAAAAAATATTCACATATTTACTTCAGATTCAGGAAATTAGGCAACAGATAGCAAAACAAGTGAAATACCAGAATAGTCAACTTTTTCCCAACTGCTTTATAACACTCACTTCTTGTGAAATGCATGTGAGCATGGGCAAACTCCCAGTTCATCTCTGGTCCTGAATTCCTCCAGACACACTGCACAAGTTTGCTGCAAAAAATAAATAAATAAAAAAGAATCAATCAGCTTAATTTGTGTGATTTGATGTTAAAGACTAAAGAAAGTAGCCTTTATTTTTGCCACAGACAAAGGATAAGTATTAGTAAGATTTTGAATGGGCTAATTTAACATGACTGACTTAATGTTAATGACTTAACATACATATGTTTATTATTATTTTGATTCAAACTGAAATCAAAGACAAATGTCATCCCAAAAAACATTATTAAAAACATAGCCTCCGAAAATGTAATATTCGGAAACAGACAAGGCTTGAAGACAACATACAATAGACCTAGACCTGTACATCGTCTGTTACGTTTTTTTTTTTTATCTCAATTGCTATTTTATATCTTTAATTTTTTTTTGTTTTTATGTATAAGGACTTACTCCAAGAAGGCTCAGCTTCTTACTTGCTCCCTTTAGCACCACCTATAGTAGGAAAAACAAAATCAAGGAGGGGAATGGCGGGTCATGTGATTGATGTGTCAGCAATAATTTGTTGACAGGAAATTTATGCTGCATGACAAACACTTCAAATGTCCCGAAGTGAGTAGCTTAAAACTATCAGTGTGAGTGGTGTACACTCTTGTGTAGCTATGCTTCATATTTTGGGCTATAACATATCTAATCCTGATCATAAATAGTACACGCAGTTCCATCTAGGCAAAGTTTTGAACCTTCCCCCAGGCATTACATTACAGTAGATTTAAAACCTTGTCCAAGGCTGAATTACTGCCATCCCAGCTACCACAGCGCTATTACAAATCTGCATAACCTGCCTCAAATTAACACTTCAGTATCATACAGTAAGTAATGACACATAGATGAAGTCAAGGTCATCTATAAACAGTAGTGTTTGGTTTCAAAGTATACACTAACAGTGTGACATGACATATAGTTATTTATAACCTGCCTCAAAAGCGGGTGTGACATGTTCAGGCACGGTGACAGATACAAGAGAGACTTACCTCATTGTAGCTGAACTGCTCTCTGGTTCCTTGTTGTTTCAACCTGAGACACAAGCATAACATCTTTAGAGTAAAAGCAACTATACTAACACATACTTTAACCGTAATGCTTAATTCCTGCTTTTTATGCAATGTGCAATATGTTGCATGTTTCTATAGAGCTTCTTCTATATTTGTTTTTAAAGACACATTGTCATATGAGAGAATGCCAATTCAGAATTACATTGAATTGTCTGGAATGTCTGTTTTTAAACTACCCCTAGAACACGTTTTGGGTAAATGTACATTGGATGTCTCTAGGCTAAATCTGTTAATATTATCTTAATATGATGCATATTACACTGTTTTGTTAAAAATGTGTGTAATATATGTTATTTAATAGTTTGGCTTAGTGTTCTGCAACTAAGCCACATGTAGCTCTTTAGCCACTGTCTGGTGGCTCAATGAGACAATATTGACATAATATATTTATAGATTTAAAAATATGCATTTTTCTTTAAGATCTGTATTGAATCATCAGAAATAAAATTGCTGGCTTACCCGGTGTTAGTTTGTAATATAAGATATATTAACATATATTATATTATAATATAATATAATATAATATAATATATGTTGCATAAGCAATCTGCTCTAAGCTTCTAGTCTGGTGCAAAACTGACTGGTTTCCTTAGTATTTATTAATTTAAAAACAGTAAAAATGATATTGACTATAGAACACTGGCCTTTACCTCGGTAGGCAATTCATGATAATGTCTTTTTTGACAAAATTATGTTTAGGGACCAGTCATTTATAATGACTTTAAAATTCAGAATCTTATAATAATATTATTTTTATGTTGTTTTTTTACATTTTGTTTGACACTGTATTTGCACAATTTTTATATTATTAAAAAGTAGGGATTTTTTTGCCCATTTACAAAACACTTCCTTAAATCTGTCCCCCCCCTCCCCCTCCCCCACCCACACACACACATTTCCGGTTTGTCTGCCTCACACACTTTACCTTGCCATCTTCTGTTCACACTACCTTTACCTACCTGAAAAGGTAGCAGCAGAAGATGAGGCTGAGCATGAAGACAAAGAGGCCAATGCCCAACACAATGACATAGACATTGAGCGGGAGGTGGTAGATGTCAGACGTCATGCTGCAGTAGTGTTCAGAGCGTTGAGAACCCAAACCACACAGGCATCCTGCCATTTGCACATAGAAATTACATTCTTAAACTCTCATTATAAAGCAAATGCAGCTCTTACTTTCTTGCAATGGAAAAAACATTTTGTGACATTAACAACTGAACATCTAAAGCTTGTTCACTGTCCATTTAAATACTATAGTAGTAAATACATTAATTTAGTGATTTTGATTTCATTGTAGTGCCTCTGTCTTTGTTAGTCCCATTGGTAGAGATTCCTAAAAAATTAGAGAGATTTCATGGTAGTGGCTGTTGTTTGGATGTGTCCTGGGAGCCGTGACTCGCACTGTGGTGGCAACTGTGGCTCTCACTGGGATGGGCATTAATTAGATGAGAACAAGGCAAACATGGAGGACAGAACTTCCACCACACCACCATCTGTTCCTCAAACCCTATAGGGGTGACGGTGTGTGAGCATAGGTGTGTGTGTGTGTGTGTGTGTGTGTGTATGTGTGTGCGCGTGTGTGTGTGTATGTGTGTGTGTGTGTGATTGTTTGTTTGTGTGTGTGCGCATGTGTGTGTGTGTGTGTGCGCATGTGTGTGTGTGTGTGTGTGTGTGTGTGTGTGTATGTGTGTGTGTTTGTTTGTGTGTGTGTTTGTTTGTGTGTGTGTGTGCATGTGTGTGTGTGTTTGTGTGTGTGTGTGTGTGTGTGTGTGCGCGTGTGTGTGTGTATGTGTTTGTGTGTGTGTGTGTGTGTGTGTGTTTGTGTGTGTGTGTGTGTGTTTGTGTGTGTGTGTGAAGGCACTGGGGGGATGGAAAGGCTAGAAAGAGTGTGGTGTCTGTCTGGATGTGTTGGTAATGAAGAGCGTAGTGTGTTGCAGGTGGCAGGGGGTGGGGCATAATAAACAGCATGAACTCAAGGGACATAAAGGCCATTTGGTAAAACAATAGCAGAGGAAGCCCCACTTCCACAGGCCACACGTGTTTCTATTAATTTGCAGCAGCGAGGATGCTCTATGCCAGCCTCTAAGTGTCCATGTGTTTCTCTTTAAAGGCAATGAATGGGTACAGCTTGTCGACTGTGGGGGGTATGGACTGGATTGCTGGGGGTTGGGGGGAATTACAACAGAGGAAAGACCTACCGGAGTCTAATCATAAACCAGACACCGATGTAATGCAGAATCATCTCACGAAAATACATTCATGTGTATATTTATAGCTGCCTCCCTAAAGCTAACATGACCTTGACTGTGACTGATTTAAAGTGCCCTGCCAGTCTCACCACAACACAAAACAGAGGCCTTCACTTTCAGTAATGTACCAAACATCCATAATGCAGATCCCATTAGCCAGCAGTCAGCAACTAAGTAACTATGAGATACATGGGCTACCATTCTTCTGTATTTGGCAGAGAAATCTACTTACTTACCGTTACACCATTGGAATTGCATGAAATTTGACTCTCAGGGCAGCAGCAGTAAATTCAGGCCCTGTCAGGAGAAGGTTGAGTCTGGATGGGAGCCAAGCTTGTGGGCAGCAGCTCCGGACACCAAATCTGTTTGGAGCCTGGATTCAGTCACCCTGAGCTGGACTGCTTCTTTGTTAGGCTCTGAGCTCCTTCAAAAACAACCATCAAGATTTTCAGATTTGCTTGAGATTCCACAAATCCTAAGGAGGAGGTTTTGAGGTTTTTGTTGGCTCAGCACTCTTCACAGCCCAGCATTCCCAAATCTAGGATTAACCACTCCGTGTTAAGACTGTGAGATTTGGAATCAGGGTTTGGACCAGTACTGGAGACCTCATGTGCCCCTGGATCCCAGTGAGAATGATGTCATCACCATAAAAGAGAGAAGAAGAGACAAAGAAATCTTGTTGACTGAGAGAGCTTGTTTTGTTTAGCTTCCCTGCATGTGTGTCATTCAAGACTTGTTATTGTTAATAGCGGAATCTCGCTCAGCCCCAATACCACAACAACACAAGCTCCTCAGTAACAGGAAATACTTACATTTTCAGTAGAAAAGAGGCCTCTGTGTTTCCACGTTGCAATATTCTCCCTTCGCTGAGATCAATAACATCCACTGTTTGTGATGACAGTTCTTGTACAATGACGGTAATTATCAGGTCTCTGCTTTGTCTTCCTCTCAAAGCTGCTTTTTTTTTTTACAGAGGATTTTCACAAGTCTCACCCCCCTCTCGTTTCCTCTGTCTCCTTCTTCAGTCCTCTAATCTTGCAGGGGTTATTCCTCCTTAGTGCAGAGGCCGAAGATGTGCTTCCCTCAAAGGCCAGACAAAGTGAAGACAGCTCCATGCAGTCAAACAATCCTCAAGCTGCGTCTGGTATTTTGCTGGTGTATGTTTGTGTGTCAGTCACCGTATGTATGTGTAGGGAGGAGGGGGAGATCCTACTCTCCCTCTAACCATCTGCTCCTTCAATTGAGGAAAAAAATCTAAAAAAATCAGAGACAAAGGCGTTGTGTGTTCAGTCTCTCCCACCTCCTGCTGGCTTTGTCATGGCAGGCTTCCCCTCTTCCTCTTTCAATCCATAATGGTGCTCGGGGAGACTGCAGTTTGCTGTTTTTCTTTCCTCCCTTGCTCTGCTTTGGGTTTGTAAACAGATCCGTGCTCATGTGACCAGCCGTTTTGCCTCGCAACTCTCCTCTCCCTCAGCCCTCCCTCGCTACCTCTGTCCTCCAATCTGTAGGCAGAAGGAGGGCAGAATGAGCCAGACGCTGACGAATAGGGCCCCTGCAAGCATGTTGATGTGTAAGTGTCGCTGTGCGCACACTCTTGTGCATGTATATGTGAGAGGGAGACAAGAGAGACACTTGCAGCAAAGTCAAGGGAGGCCCCTTTCAGTAACGTTTGCATGACTGATGTCCTGACACCCAAAACAAAAGCATCCTCTGTGTAGTACAAGTCAGGGAACTTGCATGCCTTCTCCTTTATTGTATTTCTCCATCTCGGATCATATCAATGTGTGCGATACAAAAGTGGGTCAATCTTTGGCAATGGTAAAAGATTAGAGGACAAGTATTTTGATAGGTAGAAACAATGTAATAACTTAACATGACATTACAAAATACAAGAAAAACTAAAATCACAGACAAAGCCGTAGCAAGTCCACCCCCACACCATCAGGCCCGGCTGCCAATTCACTGAGGCAGAGAGCAGCTGCTGGGCAACTGGGTGAGCTGTGAGACGGTCAAGGGGAGTGCTGCTCCACTAATCCCCTGAGGGAGGGAGAGGCTTCCATGCCATTTTCACCCCCACTTTTGTCTTTCCCATCTTCCTGCCCTCCTCTTGTGATGTTGAATGCTGTGGAACAGCTGGATGGAGCGCGCACAGACATGAAGATAGTCCTAAATATGCAGCTGTTTACAGGTTTCAGACTCTGGGCTCATTGAGCTGAGCTACATGGGTGTGTTGTCATTGTCAGCATGGGAAAGCTGGGGGTTTCAGTGACAGCACGCCCTCTTGTGAGCACATAGTGAAAGCACACTTATAAAATGCAAACATCTTCACAACCTACACTATTAAAAAAAAAGCCATAAATGGCAATTATAGTATATATTGTAGAGCTCATGAAAATAGATGTGAAAATAGATAGACCAGTGAGTGAGATGCAAATGTTGACCTTGTTTTTTTCTAGCATGTAAATTTTGTTTTTGTGTGAATCATGGCAACACACCAAAATACAGTGGTAGAGAAGATCTGTATGGCAATAAAAAACTTATGCAAACATATAAGTGGTGCTAGTTCTAAAATTAAAAAGTAATAATGATAATATAAGTTTATTTTGTCTTAACATGTTATAACAAAAAACAGCTTAATTATGTATTAACTATGAAGTCTATTGTTAAAATAAAAAACCTATGAAGAGCAAATGAAGTCCAAGTAACTTTTCCCTTTATGACTGAAATTATTAAATGCCAAGACAATATCTGTAGTGTATATCCTTGATAGTCTTACACATTTCTGCTAGTGTTGGTAAAAAAACAAAAAACTTTTCAATGTGTTTGCATCCAAAAGTAACAATCCGTGAATTGTAGCAGCTCAGTTCGTTTTTCACAGCAGCCCCTCAGAGACATTTCAACAGGTTTAACACATCTCGACAAAGCATTTCCAAGGCAACTGCAAAACAAAATTTTCTTTCACCCAGATACAAACAACAATCAGAATTATATGTGTGTTCTTTATGATGTGTATTATATTCTACTACGACAAGTGTGAATAGAGTAAGCTCCACCTATGGGATTGTCTGGCAGATAAAAGTCAGTAGCTTTGTCTACTGAGCTCAAACCTTGCTGTAATACACTGCCCATTCCTTTTTTTCTACATCATGGGTTTGTCCATCTACACAATTTGCTCCTTCATTTACATATCCATTCAACTGGCCATTGACTTCAACATCCATTTTGTCCTTTCTGAGAGCTAGTGCTGGTTTTCTAGTGTGCCAGTTCCACAAAACTTTATTCATATCTTCCTGAGCCCTGATGCCGTGAAGCTTTTCATTGTCACTAATCTCCTGTTCTTTGTCATCACTGTCTTTGTCAAACGTGCGGTTCTGGTGGAAGCTTTGCATCTCTCCACTAATGCTTTCAAAATACTGGTGAATACAAATCTTGGCAAAGCTTTTGGCATGTTCCTTACAGGTCTCGTCGAACATTTTACGTTCAGTGTCAATGTAATGAGACCAGTATTTAGTCTTGAGGAAGGCGGCATGTGTGAAGCATGGTCGAATGGCTCGAATCAAGAAGGCTGTAAAGGTTATCATGAGCAAAAACATCCATCCACAGGCCTGGGAAATGAATAAAACATATTTTAGTCCTGTTATAGTAGCCTATAACTAATTATCATTCTGAGGCTTATTTCTCAAACAAGCAGAGCAGAGAAATGACAAATATTATAGATAGAGAATATTTTTCTCATTATTTCGTTTGATTTCCTCTATAAATCAAACCTACATTGTGCACTAATAAAAAAAAAGATGTAAGATTATTTAATAACTAAAATGTACACAGTTGTAAGCTCTGTTGTTGAGACTTTTGTTCTTTCCACTTTTTCTTCACGTTAGTTAAGTTAGCAAAAATCAACAGCAAGCTCAAACATGCCCAACTAAAGGCCTGGGGGCGCAATGCTATCTTCTGCCAGTTTAAATTTTTTTATTTTTTTGCCAACCTGCAGATTTATTTTGGTCGTTAATAAGGAGTAGTATTTTTTATTTCTGCATTATATTGTATTGGAAATCTGAAGACTAAAGGCTAACAAATCTTTCAGAAAAGTTCATAAGTCACCTCCAGTAGCCAAGATAAATTGACTGCTAAGTTAAGTGTTAGCTACTAGCTACTTTCCCGGCTGTTGCACTAATAAATTATTGCTACTAGCTTTCTTAACATTGACCATTAGCACTATTCACATTTATAACTTTCTCTTGGGACCACATAGTGACCTTATAATTATTTAATGTGAGCAAAAGGCAGTACAATATTAGCAACGTTTAAAAAGTAAGTTTATTAGCTTTAGTGCTACCTGTGAGATGCACTTGATGTATCGTGACGCTGCCATTGCTATTTCAGCATGCTTAAAGTCCTTACAGGGAATCTTTGCCAGTAGCGTGATCCTCTCTACTTCGGATATCCCCCTGAAGACACTGAAATTCCCAAATCGATCAATGTCGAGGTTGACACTGAACGCGCAAACGAAACTCTTGCCGTCCATGAGGGTGACGGACACCCACACCGCGGGCGCAATCAGGGACCTCTGGGTGATGGAGCAAAACATGTAGCGCAGGATGGTGGGATCTTTTCTCCTGCTCCCCGTGGGCCTTCTCCACTCCTCTGCCAGCACTGACACATTATTGTTCAACACAAAGCCCAACAAAAAGAACCATATGGGTGGAACGATCAGCAGTCCAATGCCGTAGGAGTGGTTGTACTCTGGCATGCAGGGGCATTGGAACTCAAAGGCAGAGTACATTTGCGCACTGGCCAAGGCCATGATCCCACAGATGCCGTTCATAAAAGACTCCTGGTTGGACTGTAGGAACTGAAACATCATACGGAACTTATCCATTTTGTCTGGTGTGTTGGATCCTCAGGCAAATCTAAAAAGAAAAGACAAGTAGGCCTAGGTTATAGAGATTGTCAAGTTATAGGTAAAGTTTGTAACAACAAAGGCCCTATATGGGTTAAAAGTAAAGTAACAAAGCTGTAGAATTCAGTCCTTAGTAGTAAGAATAATAACAAATGAATGCTTAAAAACAATGTTTATTAGCTATGCTCAGTAACATCAAAACCAGAATTAGAATACAGCACAAATACAATAATTTAATCAAATCCTTACTTAGGCTTCCCTTCGTTTTTATTAAAGCAAATGAGGCTAATTAAATCACATATAGTCCCAATTATAACAATATATTTATGCAGCCATGACATATACAATTACCAATAACTCATTCTTACCTGTGTGTAGTTGTACAAAATAATAAATAAAGATAGATGAGATTATTTTTAAAATGACAGCGTTGACGTGTATTGTTTATAGCTGATCATTGTAGCAGTGACTACACTCCAGTGTTTCTCTCGAACTCTCTGTGACGGTCAAAGTTGACCACATCATCTGTCAATGTGCCCCTCCCTTCAGTAAAATGTGATGTAACAAAACACCTCATCTCAAGTATTTACTCAACCACATCAGCCAGAAAGTTTAAGTTCATTTTACATTTCACATATTTATATTGTTTTTCTTATCATGAATATTTGTAAATCATTGATAAGAGCCCTGACCCCTAGGGATAAACAATCTCAACATGCAAAACCACTCCTGAACCATTCAAATCTCTGGTTGGAATATTTGTTTGGTGTAGTTGTGTAAGAAGTGACAAGTGAATCTGTTTCTGGAAACCAAGTGCTATTGTAAAATACTATACAATTGACAATGCAGAAATCATTTTAAAATGCCTTTTCCACACAGTGATTACTAAACTTATTTAAAAGAGCTCGACAAACCAGTTAGAAGCCCACAAGAGGATGAAAGACAAGGGCTTCCTATTCAAAGACTAGAAAAAACAAAAGAAAAAAACAAAAGAAAAACCAAACGCTGGCCTGCTTGCTATAGTTTAAACAACATCTTTGCATGTGTTCTCAGCCATTACAGGAAGTTTTCTAACGCGCATTTCTGGTGAGCTGTCACCGCTGAGCACATGTGCAGGAAATAGGTGATGAAAGAAACTGCTACAACTACATCTAAAAAAGGAAGAGCTCACAGAGTTGATGGTGTGAGTGCAAGCTTCCGCCATACGTGTTCACTATTTACCATGAAAAGCTGAATAATTTTAATAATTGGTATATTCTTTGGGTGAGTAGACTCTCCTCTCCTTATTACAAAATGTACAGCGGTAAATAGTGTATATCAAACATGTAGTTGTAATAATCAACCAGGAAGTACTGTAGCTTTATGTCTCACAGGTTGCAATATTTAAGATTTTTTATTTAATTCACTTAAAAAGACCATTAACTTCATTTAGCTGCATGCTTTTCACAGCATTGAAACTTACTTGCACTTTTATATGGGATTTACAGATAACATTGAAGATGCAAGAAACATTTCTACAAGTGTTTGTAGTCGCTGTGGGTCTCCTAGTGTATCCAAATAATGACCCATGTATGGAAGAATGGGATGATGCCTTAACGGCTGGGATGCAAGAACGTGAACAAAAGCTGCTGAGAGAAGAAGAGAAACTAAACCAAGAAATGGAACGTGGAGATCACACAGAGCTACTTGATCCAGAGGATGAGGCAAAAAAAATCTATACGGAGGCCGACTTGCAAAGTGCTAAGAACCATGATACCACTGATCAGAGTCACCCGGATTTTAAAGTTGACATCAAATCAGTCCTCTCACAAAAGTTTAAAACTAACAATAAAACGGATGCTCAGGTTTCACAAGTTAACCATGACGACCGTACAGATGTAAAAGGAAAATTACAAAAAGGCACAGAGGCAAATGAAATGGCACAAATCCACACTAAGACACCACCGTCTGGGAAGCCTGAATTGGAGAAGGATTTCCTCTGGTTCATATGGAACACAATCTCAGTTGTTTCATTTATAAATTTTTTCTGGAAATGGAGACTAAGAAATTCTCAAGTTCAACAAAATGGAATGAGACCATTTTTACTGACCAATATGTCCGATGACATGCCGAGAATAGATAGCAAAACTTTGCAGCTTTTTCATTTTCAATGTATTGAAGTGGCCTCAGATAGGAAGCAGAGAGAGGAGGAGTTTTTAAATGGCTTTATTACTGACCTTCTTGAATCCATGACTCATGTCTGTAGTGAAAATGGTGGTATGGTAATTGAGAAAGTAGAGATGGAGAATGTGCATAATATCATTGTTCCCTTTACTCCACCTGAGCCATACTTTTTCAAGTGTTCGTACATAAACCAAGCTGATGATGTGCTGTTAGACATGCAGATATGTGGTCAGATCAAGCTAATGAAAAAAGAAATCCAAAATGGGTGCCCATGTCAGGCTTCAGATGCAGATGATATGGTTTGTCTTCTCCACAGTGAGAGTGACAAGGTTAAGATCAAAGTAAGTGGTGCTTTTGATGGACTACTGTGCAAGAAGGACTCCAGTTTCTTGTCAAAAGGAGAAGTGAGTAGGTGGTTTCAGAGCACCATCAGACAAGCATGGTCACTAATTTCATTCAAGTACAACTTTGAGCTGAGCATTTGTAACATTAATATCCCTGGAGCCATGATTGTTCAATTTAGATCCGGGGAAAAAATACATTTCTCTATGAATCCTGTGATTAGGTTTGACAGTGGTTCTCATTTCTTCATCACACCATGCTCACCAATCATTTTTGACACTTTATGGTCACTGTCCCTGTCCAAGTATGAGGATGATCTTTTAAATCAGATTTCTGAACATTTTCCTGAAAACTCCTGCCATGTTCAAACGCTAGAAATTGCACTTTTTCTTCAGAAGAAGCAGACAGCACTTACAGGAAGTAGTGCCCTGAAGGATTTGCATTTCAAAGTTGCACTAATGCATCTGGTTTTGACCAAGGATCCCTCAGGGTGGAGACCTGATTGTTTGGCTGATAGGCTACAAGACCTCTTGGACTTTATGACGAGTAGCCTTGAAACAAAGAATCTGCATCATGTGCTGATAGGAAACCCTCTAGCACAAGAGGTTGCCCAACTCCCAACTGCCTTTATTCAAACCAAGCCAGTAAATCTCTTTCATCCCCTTGTGGTACACGAATGCATCTACAAAAATGCTATGATGCAGTTCCAGGAAATGTTAAGAAATAGTCATATGTTGATAAATGACTATCTTGGTAGAAGACTCCAGTGAGATATTTTTGTAGAGGAACATGGTGTAGAATTAATTTCTAAAGTAACCATTTGGCCCTTCATGGGAATCAAATACAATAAAAACCCAAGCAATAGAATCAAAGGCATTTTATTATAATAGGCTATTCTTCTTTCAATTGGTCCGGGACATCCGTTTCTTCTTTCTTGTCCTTAAAACTAAAGGTAACAGCCAACGTTTTATTCCCCAAGTCATCTTCTTTCACTTGCCAAGGGCGACTGGTGACCATTTTCCTGGAGGCTGAGAAAATATGCAGATGAGTTGAGTCAGATTTCCTCTCTTTTTTAAACATTATATTTAAACATTTAATCTTACCTCTAGGTCGCTGTGTCGAGGCACAGGAGGAGTCACAGCAGGTGCACACCGAGTGGTCACCATACAGCTCCTTCCATCTAACAAAATCAGACAGATTGACATGCAATGCTTAAGTCAAAGGTATTTGTATTTATCCCAGGTTATGTGCTGTGCTCACACAGTTCTATCATTTTTAACTTTATTTCTGTAGTCACTGTATTTTTATTGCTGATGTAAAAAGAGCTGCTAAACTGCATTTTATTGTTTCAATAAACCTTAATGTTAATCACTTTGCAAGTCTAAAATGTACTCACCTTCTGGTTCTTGACTCATAATTGCAAGCTTTTAGACTTTCAGTTGGAGTGCGTTTTCCCACAGAAAGGTCACAGTGCATGTAGAGTTGCTGCAAAGACACTACAAGTTTATAAAAGTGACAAATGTTAGCGAATCTCTGAATCAGTTGCAAAAATACCCGTGTTGTTGAACTGGAAACCATTTCCCTTAAACTTAAAGCACTTATGGTGAACTTCTGGGTAGTCCTTGATGACCCAGGTAAGAACATCGATTCTGCAGACTGCTTTCCATCCATCATGCAACTTCAGGTAAATATAATATAGGTTAATGGAGCATCTTAAGGACTCTAAATGAAAAACATCCTTAAGTCCCAGAACTTACCCAAAATTATCTATTATTGTATATTTAGGACTTGAGTTGAGGTCTTGGTAGGCAGTCATGAAGCACTTGTTGATATACATCCTGTAATCTGCAGAACTTGCTGTGCCAGCGGGTCGTTTGGCCTCAAAGAACATGGGGTGTCCCAAGTTGTAGGGTTTTGTAATTCGATTACCTGATGCTAAAGTAAAAGTTAGCGACAGTCATTAGATTTATGTCTACAGTGATGAAGCAGAGCAGAGGCAAAGGGAACACTTCTGTTGTGGTGGTATGCAAAGAAAATTAATCTGATACAGCATTTTAAAGACATGTCAACTTTCCATGAGTATTTTATTTTATTTTATATTGTTTACATTCCATTTTGACATTAATGGAATTGCAATATACTTGCCATCTTGAGGAATAAGCTGAAAAGCAGTTTTCCGTTTAAGGGATTTAAATACGGTTCCTCCCTGTAGCGTCGGCAAAATGCCAACCTTGTATGAGTGAATCAACCTGCAAAACTCACAAACTTAAACAAAACTGGCAAAGAAATAAATGTGCCATACTTTGCATTGGTTTTAGTTTCAGACAGGCCCTTACCTTTGGTATTTGCACTGAAGGGGTACGTCAAATGGCATCTCCCTCAAAAATGCTGTGTTAGGCATGTAGCGTAGAACATTTCTTACAGTGAGATCATCTACATTACTCTGGAAGACAAACACTTCAGGGTGTAGGCTAATGCACAAACAAGAAAATTACAACATTGTCATCACAAACCTGTTTTTTGAAGCCACAGTCTGACACCAGGTGATAGAGGAAGTAGTAATGATCTTTGGTACCTTGGTTAACGGGACATGTGCCCAGCTTCAAATACCTGAACGCACCTAAAGTCTTAAATAGATCCCGCCTAACTCTCACATATATTCTGTCAAGATGACACAATATTTCCACTGGCTTAGGTCGAGTTGCTGATACAACTGGAGAAGCTGTGGAACGGCTAGGAAAGAAATGAGCCTTAACTGAATGTGGCAGTGGCCTTACACCCTTCTCTGGTTTGAAAAGGCCTTTCTGGTCTTTTGCAGAAGAGACTACAAGAAACCTAGGAAGCATTCTAATTTCAGAACTAGAAGTCTGACCAGGTGACCGACTTCTAAAGACTTTAGGCACAGGTCCAGATGCTTCTTCACCAATCACGTTGGCCATTTTCTCCCATTCTAGCTCCGGATTCTGGTTAAATGAGCTTCTAAGTTGAGAACTACAGCCAAAACAACACAATACCAATAAAAACCTGGCTAGTGTGAAGCTCATTTTAAGAAACGTCATTCCTCTGAGGACCAATGTGCCTAATGCCTAATGTGCCACATGAGATCGTTTTGTAGTGCCATTCAGGGAAATCATTCGCAGCTGCTGCAAATTCAACCAATCAGAGGAGACCAATAGGCCTAATCTCCACCAAGTGCATCTAAAATACAAACAAATACAATTTTGTATATCTTATCATTTGATAAGAACATAAGATATTGCCATTTTTGTGTATTAGCTTTTAAGTATATAATCTCTTCCGATTTCTTAATTTTTTCATTTGTACATCACCGGACGTTACGTAGTTCATGGTGCCCGCACCAGGAAGTTCAACCCCACTTAGCTTTGCCAAAGGCTCTGGTTGTACGCGATATGCTTTACAGGAATATTTTTGTGATCACGGTGCAGAGTTTCATTCACTGAAATATTTTGCGTTTTATGCAGCACTGATCAGAACGCCCTGTAACCACTAAACACTTATGTGCCAGAATGGATAATAATCGTTTTGCATTAACGTTAGCTGGCTAGCTTAGAAGCTAGCTTGCTAAACGCCAAGGCTTGTTTGATTATTTGAACATCGCTGTCTGCATCGCGCCTTCCTATGAATTTCCTATGGCTAAACTACAGGCATAAATTGGTCGAATGGTTAAACAGTAAATTTTTTTTAATAACTAACTGAAGCTATAACTAGCTTAAGTGTGTAGTTCACGTCACTTAGCCTTAGCATTCCTTTTGGGATTCTGTGGATTGGGCTTTGGCCCAATAGTGGACGTCTGCAGTGAGCTTCCAAAGCTCTCTGTGAATCAGATCCAATGCGTGGGATGATGGAAACTCAGAGTAGTCCTGTCAAAAGTTACGATTATCTCCTGAAGTTCCTTCTAGTCGGGGACAGCGATGTTGGAAAGGGAGAAATCTTGGACAGTTTACAAGATGGATCAGTGGAATCGCCATATGCCTACAGCAGCGGTGAGTGTGTGTCTGTTAATGAATTTGACTTGGACATTATATTCAAAATATATGACATGTGTATTTTAATCTTCAGGAATAGATTACAAAACAACCACAATACTGCTTGATGGGAGACGGGTGAAATTAGAGCTATGGTGAGTGTTTTCTTCCTATGATAGTACTTACAGTTCCTCATATATATGATTGTTTGATTGCAGTTTTGTGTGTCACTAATAGGGATACTTCAGGACAAGGAAGATTCTGCACCATCTTCAGGTCTTACTCTCGTGGGGCACAGGTTAGTTGTCCTGCCCAGCCCTATCTTTGTCTTTATGGATTTGATGAACATGTTAACACATTTGTTTTTTACACAGGGTATCCTGCTTGTGTATGACATCACCAATGTCTGGTCTTTTGATGGCATTGACCGTTGGATCAGGGAAATTGATGAAGTAATTTTCATTCATGCCTACTTTACCTATATAACCCAATGACACATTCTAAATGTTTAAATTAGTTAATTTTAACAACTTTTTTTTTGCATGTCAGCATGCCCCAGGAGTGCCAAGGATTCTAGTGGGCAACCGCCTCCATCTGGCTTTTAAGCGAAAGGTTCCAACAGAGCAGGCAAGGGCATATGCCGAAAAGAACAGCATGACTTACTTTGAGGTCAGTCCGCTGTGCAACTTCAACGTCATTGAGTCCTTCACAGAACTTTCACGTATTGTGCTGATGAGGCATGGGATGGAGAAATTCTGGAAGCCCAACAGAGGTGAGCTTATGATTCTGATTGCAGAGTTGGTGAAAGAACATTTAAGCAGGTTTCCACTGTGGGGTATGGAATGGGTCATTGTGTGAGCAGTGGAGAGGTTAGTGCACCCGGCAACTCCAGCCACAGTCCCAGTCTGTGCCGGTCCCAAGGAAATTTCTTTTTATACTTTTTTCACACAATTATATTTTTTTTTCACAATTTGCTGCTTGTGTTTAATGCATTGTAAAGAGTAAATGTGATGTTTTTATTCACAAAGTGAGATCCTTTTTGTAAAAGAAAGTCAAGGCAATTTTATCACACAATTAATACAAGGGTCCATTCAAAGTGATATATACAGAAATAACAAGACAGAATTTAGAATAAGAAATAACAAGTAAAATACATCATTTTAAAATTAAAAGATGAAGAGTGCAGATAAAACATCTGCAGTAAGGGAAATGAACCTTACTGACCCAACCCACACTGGCTCAGTGCAAACGATGCTTAATAGTATTATGGGTTGGGCAAAATCTTGAAACACTCCAATTTATCCCATTTCCTTTTGCAATACATTATCTATTGTGTGACACCTCAGTATAACAGGAAGAGCACATTTACAATAGTGAACACTTTCTCTGACCTTGTGCTGCACAGAATAAATCTATAAGCATTTAGCACCAGATCCATGTAGTAATGCTTCTGGGCTCAGCACTGGTGTCAGACGCAACTTCACACTAGTGGTTTTTGACACACATTTAAGTCATTTCACATCTTGGTGGCATGTCTGTGTGTTGAAGAGAAACAAAGTTCTATAAATTTCTCTAACTATATTCATTATGGTCAGGAATGCATTTAATACTTTGAATGAAAATATACACATAATTATTTCAGGTTTATGCTTTTTGACAATAATTAAGGAAATTGACACAAAGAAGACTTGAATAATAACTTGGAGACTTGAAATTGAATGAGGATCATGCAGGGCCAGGGTTCTGTTTAATGCCTAATTGTACTTTTCCTTTTATTCTGTCCTGCAGTCTTCAGCCTCCAAGACCTGTGCTGCCGCTCAATCGTGTCATGCACACCTGTACACCTCATTGACAAGCTGCCGCTCCCTGTGGCCATCAAATCTCACCTAAAATCTTTTTCCATGGCCAATGGCATGAATGCAGTCATGATGCATGGACGCTCTTACTCTGTGGCCAACAGTGCAGCGTCAGGTGGTAATGCAAGCAAAGGCAACAGTCTAAAACGTTCCAAGTCCTTCAGGCCTCCACAGAGTCCCCCTATGAACTCTTCCTCGTCATCTAAGGGAAACTGTAAGATTTCATAGACGAGCTTATGGTTGCCTTCATTCGGCCAGTGTTAATGGAATTACTGCGGCACTTAGAGCCACTTGGCCAGACACAAGCAGGGAGAGCTACCAGCTATATAATCTGGGTATATCTGTAAACTCCAACCCTTGTGAACTCGATTGGATGGTTGGGATGATTTCAGTTCTCTATTGATGCTGGTGGCATCTTGTGGTTATCTGTTTACTGGTAGTCTCGCCCCAGAGGCTCACTGTGATCAAGTCTTAATAAAGCCCTGTAGCAAACGAGGATTATCACTTGCCTGATAACACTACATAAGAGTGGAGGGACATTGACTTGCTTTTTGGGTAATGGGGTGGATTTCTAATTGTGTGTGTGGGTGTGTGTTTATATACGTGTTGTAAGTGCTGGTAGAATGTACTGTATTTGGCGTTCTTGGTTACAAGCTGTGTGTCTTGAGTGTTATGGGAAATGTTTACAAGTATTTAGATAATCTTATTGTAATCATACATTTGTCTACAACTCGGATCAAGTGAGTTAAATTAATGTTTAATTGAGATATAAAGTGGAGTTGAGACTATTCTTTGACAAAAGCTTTGTAAAGCTGTCTATAAACTATATTTAGTCATGCATTCCAGTCTGCAAGTCCTACAAAGGAAGTACATGTTCCTGGTTCTTAGGCCATATCAGTCACCCATTGCTTTGGGACTCTGCAGACCTTGTATGCTGCTTCTGATATTTTAACTGGTACCATCACTTGACCCTTTGTGTTAACAGCAACATTTTTAATGTTTATTTATGGGGCGATATAGCAGTTGCTTGATGAACAAACCAAATGGAGATGTCCAGGCGTCTTGCCTTTAGAAATGCATTTTGGCTTTTAAGGTTCAGTGTGAATAATGTGCATAATTAAAATGCCCAAGAGTGACAAGTAAATATTTTACTTTTACAGAAGTGGTTATTAATTTTCTTGTGCAAATTTATGAATGTAAAACAAACAATATTGTTCAGCTATACGTTTTATGTGGCCTGGGATTAAAGTGGCACAAAGTCACCTGCTACTGTAACATCAAATGTTGCTGCTTTTTCAAATGTTTTCATATAAATACTTATTGCTGCTTATGTTAGGTGTTTTTAAAGGTTTGTCAGGAATGCTGTTATAATGTGAGGAATATTGAGACCAATCATTACAATGAAACAATTGGCATAAAACATTTTTAATCACCAATTATGATCACTTTGGTTAAATTGTCAGTCTCTCATCCACTTTTGACATTCCCAGATTTGATATCTGTGTGTGTAATATAACTGCTGAGGTATCTGTGCATGTGATGAGACCAGTGCAACAGTCTAAACGGATATCAGAAGTGGAGATTTTAAAGCATAAAGGAGAGTGTGCATCAGAGCTGTCATTAACATGATGTTTATCTTGTTTAAAAACAAAGCCAGCAAAATAAAGAACATTCTAAGTGTTTGACTCAATTTATACTGTCATTTTATTAAAACATCTGAGGTCATCGTGGGAATTGTAGGAGTTCTTTGTCGGCTTTGTCCAGTCCAATGTTTGGCTGCAGCAAAAGCCGATGGGGGTGCTGAATTGATTAGTTTCTCTCGATATTGGCCACTTTGAATAATCGAGACACTGCGGCAGTGCATGAATACAGCTCGGTCAAAAGTCATCCAAAGGTTGTGAGGTCACGTCCAATGAAAAGACGAGGGTAGCTGCTTCTCATCGCTTCAGAGCTGCGCCGGGACAATGAGGAGTTGCACACCATTGAAAATGTGGCGCTTTATGTGTTCCCACATGGCCGTGGCATCTCTGAGCTACGTGTGAATGAGGGACGGTGGTAAAGAGCGCGACGTCTAGACAAGAAGGGCGTAAACAACATGTTTTGTAAGACATGATGCGACACGCCTCGTGTTTGACTTTTACATGCTCATCTTCGAACTAAACCACTTTTGACTTCCTAAATGAATAAAACTAGCCTCTAATCGTAGAGCAGGATCCTATCCCTAAATGTAAAAAAATGAACGCACTCTCAATGTTAACCATGAGAGAAAACAGCTTATGGCATCTTATTAATGACTGGGACCTCCTATAAATTCTGTCTGGACACATCGAACATTGGATTTCTCACCGGAATGGGTGGCTCCATGCGCGCAGTTGTGTCAGCTTTCTAACCGGCGCATGTTTTCTTTGATGTTTTTACAATGTTTGTCCAGTTGCTGAGTGCATAGTAGCTCACTGCTTCATAAATGTTTCAGACTCTGGACGACCATGGGGGCGGTCAGAGGGCTGCCCTTTCTGCCTCCATTCACATCCTGAAAGGCTGATGTTAGGCCGTTCACTCTCATTGTGCACTTTCGTTCGTCTGTGTGCTGTTCGGAAAAAGACTTGGATACGCATAGCTTCACGCAACAGAAAGTTAGTTAAAAAGTAAGCTAACAATTAATTCTGCAAAACAATTACGTTCTTAAAAGAAAACGAGAGAAACAATCGTTAGGTAGATGGCCAGCGCGTGGCAACTCGTCTGGATTGTTCGGAGTGCTCTGTGCGCACTGCAACTGAGTCCTGTTTCCAAAATGGTCATTCAGAAATCTACAATATAGTCCCACCTTTTCAGGGCCAAGTGATGGATTTACTAAGAGGTCGACTTTTGCAAGATTTCAAAAATGTATAAAAAACGAACAAAACCTGTGGGGCGCATAAAGGATGCACGTTTCCAATTTACGCTTAACTCAAAGAAAGGAC
Source organism: Perccottus glenii (assembly GCA_024416835.2). Classification (NCBI taxonomy): domain Eukaryota; kingdom Metazoa; phylum Chordata; class Actinopteri; order Gobiiformes; family Odontobutidae; genus Perccottus; species Perccottus glenii. Next base: position 24,018,758 of record CM044549.2, read on the forward strand.
TAAGATGGATGCGGGTATGTTTCTTGACTATCTTTGTGTTACCCAAAATTTCATTGTGTTCAAGTATGTCCGGATCCAAAATTGCCCACGAAGGACTTTGTCCCAACAAACTGAATTCTAATCTGTGGGTTGATGCACAAAGCACTTGTGAAAGGGAATGCAACGTGGACGAGGTAAGACAATTTTTATTCTAGATACATTATATTATGTTAATTTACAGTGTATTAATTCAACACAAAACTGTCTGGGCAGGATTGTGCTGACTTTGAGAAATGCTGCACCAATGTGTGTGGTCTCAACAGCTGTGTGGCAGCACGTTTCTCTGATGGCACTCTTGCTCAGCCATCAGGACAAGGTGCAGGAAATGGAAGTGAAGCCAACTCCACAGCGACCTGTGATGGTTTTATCTGCAGCCAGCAGGGAGCCACCTGTGATATCTGGGATGGCCAGCCCATTTGCAAATGCCAGGACCGCTGTGAGAAAGAGCCAAACTTCACCTGTGCTTCTGATGGCCTCACATATTTCAACCACTGCTACATGGATGCAGAGGCCTGCATTCGGGGAGTCACTTTAACTGTGGTTGCCTGCCGCTTCTACCTTGCTGGACCTCACACCAGTCCACTGCCCCAGGACACCACAGCTCACCCCACCCCAACTTCATCCCAGGAGGAGCCAATGCCCCCCACACTCTACTCCAATCCACACCATCAGTCCACTTATGTGGGGGGTACAGTTACCTTCCACTGTGATGTAATTGGCGTACCCAGGCCTGATGTGACGTGGGAGAAGCAGAGTGAGCGTCAAGAGCGCTTGGTCATGAGGCCTGACCAAATGTATGGTAATGTGGTCATTACTAACATTGGACAGCTTGTCATTTATAATGCTCAAGTTTGGGATACAGGTATCTACACCTGTATTGCAAGGAATTCAGCAGGAGTTCTTCGTGCAGACTACCCTCTGTCTGTAATTCGCAGAGCAGGTGATGATTTTTCTGAAGACCCCGAAATGCCCATGGGTCGTCCATTCTCTCCAGCTAACTGCTTGGCTGAAGTGGACCAGAGAGTGTGCAGTGGGGAGCGTCATGTAGACTGGTATTATGACAGCAAACTGGGAACCTGCCTGGCTTTCAACAATGGTGGTTGTGAGGACAGTCGCAATAGATTTGAGACCTACGAAGAGTGCAAGGCTTCCTGTCAGCGAGAAGGAATGGGGTTATGCTCCCTGCCCGCTGTCCAAGGTCCTTGTAAAACTTGGGAGGCACGGTGGGCCTGGAATTCTGTCATGAAGCAGTGCCAAGCCTTTGCCTATGGTGGATGCCATGGAAATGCCAATAACTTCCATACTAAAAAGGAGTGTGAGGCAAACTGCCCACAACGAAAAAAGAAACCTTGTAAGCCTTGTCGGATGAAGGGAAAAATGGTCCCCAGCTTGTGCCAGAGTGACTTTGCCATAGTTGGGCGCCTCACAGAGCTGATTGAGGATCTGGACTCTGGGTTGGCACAATTTAGTTTGGAAGAAGTTCTCAGAGATGAAAAAATGGATTTAACTTTCTTTAATACTAAGCATCTTGAAGTGACTATTGCCAAGATAGACTGGAGCTGCCCCTGTCCAAACATTACAATGGACGAAACTCCTTTGTTGGTCATGGGTGTAGTGCAGGATGGCATGGCAATTATCCAGACAGACAGCTATGTGAAAGCCATTACTGAACGCAGACTCAAGAGGCTGCGTGAGGTTGTGGGCAAAAAGGGCTGTTAAATGAAACATTCTACTATTCAGATATTTACTTAACTTATACATGTGGGAACAGACTACACTATGCACTGCAATATCAATTTATATTTGGTTTTTGATCAACGCAACACAGGTTGTAGTACCTATTATAGATATAGCACAAGCCTATTCATGTTTATGTATAGATGCTCATTTAAAATCTGTGTAAAAATATGTATTCATTATAATTAATGTATAAGCCTTTGTATTAGCATTTAAAAAAAAGTACTAGTCAGAAATAAAACAACGTAAATGACTAACCTGTGTTTAAATAACAGCATCGTTTTTAATAGGATGTTTATTTTGAAATGAATAATTTTAATGCTAAAATGTCTTGGAAAACGTGAGTTAGGGCATACATCAATCTTGCTCCAATAATAGCCAGAAACCAGAAAATCTATGACAGAATACTTCACACTAGGCTTTCCTTCCTGAACAGAAGACACTTGTTGTTTGCAGGCATATCCACCTAGAAAAGAAAGAAATTACATGAATGCATATGTCAAAGGAGTAGTTTGTTACACGTTATTACATGTGCAAAATGTGCTGATGATGAAAGATGTTGAGTGAAACTATAACTTACCATTTTCTCCAAGAAAAGACCATGTCTTTCTGCTATAGATTTGAGGAGCACAACATCCTTGAGACCCCATTCTGGATTTCTATAAGACAAAACAAATACAAAATAAAGCACAAAATAAACTTGAATGCATTTAACTGGATAAAAGATTGGATATTGCACCTTTGCCGTAGGCTGTAGTCAAACTCAACATTGCTTTGTGGGGTGATCTGACCGTTCACGGAATAAGGCTGAGGACAGTGAGAAACAATTTAACAACTGATATGCTAGGTTTTTGACATAAAAAAAATTTTTTTTTCACCTACACCATAAGTCAGTAGTAGACCTTGTGGCTTTAGCACTGCCCCAGCTCCTTTGAATAAACCCTGAAAGAAAAGAGTGATGTATTGAGGCCCCAGCATCAGTGGTGGCTGAGATACAGCAGGAGATATAAAAACTATGGCCTTTCATTGTTTATAGTCAAAGTTATCGAGTATCGGCCCTAAGGTAGAAATTGTATAACTGCATTCACAGTTTTTTCTTTTTTAAGGTTGAATTAAATTAAAAACATTCCCAGCAAATGTGGTGTCTGCCTCATAATGTGGGGTAATAAAATGGTACACACAATAAAACATTTATGTCATCAGTATATTGGTCATCAGTATATTGGTTGGATAATTGTACAAGGCACATTAGATTATCCCAGATCACATCAGGGCTTTGAGTTTGATTAGTTAGTGAGTTTTATTATATATTTTTTTCAATCAACAATAACTGGGCCCCTACCCTGCCCTACCTGTGTACAAGCCATAGGAGAAATGTGGATCATGTTGATGTTTAGGACCAGGTCGAGGCTCTCTGGCTGGATGCCACCCCAGTGTTCATGGGACAGGGAAGCATCCAGGTGAATGGCAGGCTTCACATTATTCAGCCTGTAGTGTGATCTGTACGCTTCTATACTGAAAATAGGAACAATAGGACGAACTGTTAAGGCAGAAACTGTATGGTAAATCACTTAATGTATCAACACACTCTGCAGATCCCAGAAAATACTTTTAATGTAGAGTTTAAACAAAGCACTGAACGCCTACATAAACGTAAAGCCAAAAACATGTACCTTAACAAAGACTGTCGGTCATACTCTGAGGGCTGCCAGGTGATATTAGGCAGGGCCTGAGCAAAATGTGTGACGTGCTGTCCGGTGCCCGAGGAGATTTCCAGCGCCTGAAGGGGTTTTACGTGGTTCATGCTCTCCCGGAGCACTGACAGGATGGGCTCCTTGTTTCTTTCTGCTGCGGCGGCGTTAAGCATTGTGCCTAAACCTAAGTATAGCTGTCGACTAACACGGCACAGCTTGAAAAACAGCTCCAGAATATACGATCTACCACCAACGAAAAAACACTATAGAATGTTTTGTTTATTGCAAAAAAAAGACTCACTTCCGCTGTAGCTCACGTGACATTTTTGCCAACCAATAAAAGCGCTGGAATGGCAGATAGTCATAGCATCGTTAAAAAACTACGACAAGCTGCATTGCATAGAGGGGTCTTTATTCTAGGGACAAAAATAACACTTATGTTTTATATTTTACAACCTATATATACATTGTATGTTATTTACATGCATAAGTATCATTTGAAGTCACTGTTCAAACCTTTACGTTGAAATTAAAAACACTCAACAAATCAGTATGCTACACATGTAATCTTGCAAATCTTACAAATAAATACTGTGGCATTCTTTCTGGCTCAAATAAAATGTGAAAGAAAAAAATCTATTAAAAATATGTTAAATTAATCTACACTACATAATACTTCAAAACAGCATTTGTCAATTTGTAATAAACATACACAATACAACACAGAAGGATTGTCATACAGGCCTGTTTCACATAAATCAAGAAATTCAAGTATTGAAAGGGGAAAACCTATATAACATTTAGTACATTTTGCATAACCTGAGACTTAAAATGTTAATCAGTGCTGCAAAATGGTTGATTACCTTCTATTACATATACAAAGTGATAACTGGTACTTTTCCATGACCCAATCAGTTTTTATTTTAGCCTTTCAAAATCACAGTCTGTGGTCAACTCTCAATAAAGGTCTTTTTGTGCTACTGTGATAAAAAATAAATGGGTTATTTAGCAAAATATAACAAAAAGTTTTAGCATTGCATCATGTTGTGGTGACTGGATGATCTTTCTTTTCCAGCTTAACTTCATTTTCTACATATTGACCCTGCTCAGTTTCAACACCGAGCTGTGTCTGTGGTGTGTTACAGACAGACATTTGACATGGAACATTTTGTATTAAAGACTGATTTAGACGCATGGCGGTCTGATTATTTTTGGGTGTGGTCATAGTAGATGTGGTAGTGATCAGTGGGTCACTAAATATTGTGTTAGAGAAAACTGAATTGAAAGTGAATGCTGAGCCAAAGACTGACTCTTGCACCAGAGATTTTGGGTTGGCTGCGGGAACTAGTGCTGGGTCTCTTGGAGGTTTGAGTGGGGGGACTTGTTCATTACTTGTATCTGTTTCTGGTTGTTTATTTGGACTTGCTATGTCCTTCTCTCCTTTATGACCGACATCCTCAGACACTTGGACAGGTAGTGAATCCGTCTTTATTGTCCCTCTGCAATCACTGCTGACACTAGAGCGTCTGGACGAACCCTCTACTGTGGAAATAACACTACTGGCACGAGGAAGGCTTTTAGTGGACTTGTTCTCTTTTAGGCGCACATCTTTGCCCACAGGTGTAGAGAAACAGTTTAGGCAGCCAGACATTGAAGATGATTTACCCTGAACATACAGCACTGTGATCGGAGAACAAGCTACGACTCTGGTGGTTACAGCATTACCAGCTGATTTTGAATCAATCTTGCTGACTTCCTGGTTTGTTTTATCTGCATCTGACAGACAACGTGCCACTTTGTTTTTTGAACCCCTCCTAATACTTCTTGTGCCTCTTGTGAGCCAGAAATCCTGAGTATCCTTTTGCTTAGATGTGGTTGAAATCTTCTCTTTGGGTTTAGCAGGAGAAGACTTTTGCAGCTGGGTGTGTTGTGGAGTAGATGTATCATTGGGTGGCTGAGTAGAGGAAGACAGGCGGCGGGATGGGGGCTTTTGGACAGGGCTGCTGCCATTTGACCATGGTTCATTATCTAGGCTTAGACTAAAGTCTCCACTGCTCTCACTTTGGGCTCGACTTTGAGTGCCATTTACGTCTGGAAAGATAAAGTTGCTTTATTAAAGACATGTAAGAAGCAGTACAAATGCTATATTCTCAGAATTTATGCTATTGCATTCTAAAACATATCATTCTAAAAAACATCGATCAAAAATTACTTCATACAACAACCACTCAACATGTACTTTTTTAACAAAATATCATCTGTCACCACCAGTGGGCAGCAAAAGAAGGTTTTCCAGCCAAACTCCAGTCTGGGCTGTCCACATTAGAGATTAATAAAACAAGGTCATGATTGCGATTTGATGGATTTACTCTAATTCCTGAGCTGGTAATACATCTGCATGATGGTTGAATCCTCTAAATGAGAATCCACAGAGCTTTACCATGGTTTTGAAGCTCATCGTTGTCTTCAAATCCAGATGGCACAGCACTATCATTTGAATCTTTGTCTGTGGGGCAGGAATAAATATACATATGGTAAGTAAATTTTGTCTTTGTCTGTCTGCCAGGTCACACCAAAAACAGACTACTGCCTACATTAAGCATATAGAAATTATATCTAACAAAACAAACCAAACACATCATGAATTCCTCTACCTGCTACCCATAGGTCAGACACATCAGGAGCAGTTGTAGTGCTGTGATTGGACGGGTGGTGAGTTTCTGAAAATGCTTTGGTGGAATGAAGGTTGAAGATGGACAAGACGGATGTGGCAAAAGATGAAGTCAATGTGTCCTCTCCGTTCATCTCTGTATCTGACATGTCCAGCTGTTGTGAGCTGCCTGCCCACCTCTCGTCTTTGAGCGGAGTTGAGGGGTACACCAAACTGCTTAAGGCTATGGTGATGGATCAAGGAATTATATGAAATGAGGAATGATTGAGGATGGGATAGGGATGAACTTGTCAAGCTGAAATATTTTCAATTCTAGTAATAGAGCAGACAAAAGTAAAGAGCTATGCTTTTAGAAGTTAATCTGCAGCTACAAGCAGAACCACTGCAGTACCAGAGTCCTCCTGCAATGCAATATTTATTTATTTAATATATTGACCTTTATTGTAAAATACCCACACATTACTGAAATGTTAATCTGAATGTGTGCTCACCATTATTGTAGCTATGTAATGAAATGAGATCTATAAGTACAAGTATGGTCTTTCAGCTTTTAAACTTGCTAAAGACCTTTAAAATGTATTACATTATCACACTATGAAACACTGAACACAATACAATGCAGCATTGTTAATACTGAGTTAGGAGTAATAGGAAAGACTGAATAAGAAGCTGACAAAGACACTGGACCACAGAGTTCCTTACACATGGAACGACGAAAGATGGACTTGACTTTGTCTTTGTCCTTTAGTCTCTTCTTCATACGGGGAAACATTCTGAGAGAAACTATTTCAAAATGAGTACAGAAAATGCAACGTGGACAAAGGTAAGGGGTGGGATTGGGAAGAAGCCAGCAATGAGGGGTATGCAGGGAGGGAAAAAACAAGGGACAGCAAGAGTCGGGAGAAATACATTAACACAAGAGACAAAGGAAAGATATTTAAGGAAAGTTACAAACAGTATATGAACAAAATTACACAAATGGACAATCCAGAAATCCCATGACTAAATGCAAAAAAAGTACAAACTGTACTACTTCAGAATGCATTTATTTGAGATTTTTAAATTCTAAAGTTTTTGGCATTAGAGGAAATATTTTGCTCGAACTTTGTGATGGTATGTATCCTTCAGATGGTGATTTATGTAAAGATGAGACTGGTATTTGCTCACACATATCATTCTGACTTGAGTGTTTATGTCCTAAACAACTCGTATGCTGTAACTTTAATGCAGGTCGTATCTTTTGAAGTAACCAGGAACTGGGACTTTCTGCCTGGTCTCTGGTTGAGCTGGTACGAGGGTATTTTTTGATGATGCCAGGTTTACCATTGCTCAGACGCTCATACTCACTGCTGTTGCGTTGTGGTGAAGTTGCATAACCTGCTGGAGTAGATGATAAACCATCAGAGCCCACAAAGGAGCTGTTGTCTTGACAGAGGAGTTGAGGCTCTGTCGTAGTGTGTGTTGGTGAAGGTGGGTGTTCAGGTCCATTGTCGCGGCTTCCAGATCTAATCAACTTCCTAAGTTTAAGGGTTATCCAATTTCCACGTCTGTAAAAATTATATAATAAGACACAACTGAATTAAGCAATTACCACGTTCATACACATCTTTATTATAATATATAGATAAATATGTTGGAGAATTTAGTGTGATTCTTTAATATTATATTTTTAATATATATTTAATATTTTCAATCAAAATTTCAATATTTCAAAACGACGCATGAACTGTAAGAAGGAAGGAATAATAATTTTAAAGAATTCAAATTTACCTTCGCAGAGGGGAGGGCTCATAAAACTTGTACTGGTCCATTATCTTCTCTTCAAGCTTTTCCTTCTGCCTCCTCAGATCATTTAACTTATCACTGAAGTAAGAATAAGATAAAAATACAGAAACTATCAGATATAAAGTTTGTACTGATATCTTGTGAACTGTAGCCTTCTCAGTAAACTACAAATACACGCTTACATATACTGTCGCTCCTCTACGTGAAACAGATCCTTGCTTTCCATGGTCTGCTCCAACAAGGTCCGGTTTTGCAGCATCAGGGTCTCAATCTGGCTGAGCAGGTGCCGGTTCTCTTCCTCCAAGTTGCCCTTCAGCTGGCTCAGTAACTATACAATATTGAAATGTCTTAGAAAGCTACGTATAAACTCTCATTTACAAACTAACTATGCACAATGTACTGCATGCCTGTACCTCACACTGGTTGTTGAGTTTTGTGGAGGTAATGTCCAGTTCTTGAAACTCTTTTTTGAGTTTAGAAAAATCAGCCTGTAGCCAGGTGTGCTCCAGTTTGGCTTCATTCAACTGAGTCTTGATCTCTTTGTGATCTGCAGTCAGCAGCTCATTGTCATTAAGGAGTTGACGATAGGTTTGGTTCAGCCTTTGAAAAATACATAAAAATATATAGATTACTGAAATTACTGCTTCTGCTCTTTTGTTCTTAACACTTTGTGTGTGTGTATCTATGTTTTCTCACCAGTCTTTCTCATCACGGAGCCTGCTACATTCAGCAGCAATTGCCCTGTGCTGCTCTTTTTCCATCGTCATCTTCACTTGTTCCTCTTTTAGATTTTTTTCTAGATCTTCCAGTTTATTTCGCTGCTGTAATAAAGTGTTGTACCTAAAGGTGGACCACATACACAATATTTGTTAACACAGTAAATAAGTGTAGAAGGATTTGCTTTAGGTTCACTTCGTTCAGTTAGCTTACTGATATGATGCTGATATGCAGATTGCATTTGTCCAGCCCTCTATTAAAAGCAGAGCCATAATTGGTATCTTACTTTATTACATTTTTAACCTCACCTGTCTTGCAGTGTGCGGTTCTCCAGTTCTAGTGTGCGATGGACATTTTTCAGACACCCATGTTTACCCATAAGGGTTTCATACTCCATGGCTTGTCTCTCATGCAATGCAGCTAGTCTCTCATGATCTCGTAATAGCTGCTCCTGGACAGCACGCAGCTCTTCACGCTCACGTACGGTAGTGTCCCGCTCACTTTCTGTCCTCGTCTGCAGTTGCTGGAGTTGGGCATTTTGGGTTAGCAGGGAGGCACACTGAGAGTTTAGAGTGGAATTCTCCACCTGGAACAAGTGAACTAGGTGTTAAAGTGGCATTTTTATTTGAATTTATCTACAGAGTCCAGAATATATACATTTACATTTACATTTATTCATTTAGCAGACGCTTTTATCCAAAGCGACTTACATTACATTACCAGTGTTACAGTCACTGGAGGCAAGGTGGGTTAAGTGTCTTGCCCAAGGACACAACGACAGTATGAACTGTGGGGAGAGTGGGAATCGAACCGCCTACCTTCTGGTTGAAAGACGACCGCTCTACCCACTGAGCTACTGCCGCCCCCAGTGCAGGATATGTATGTGAGCAGTGGGACAGTTTCACTTTTGACCCATTAGGTAAGCCCCACAGTTAGGTAGAGCATCAAAAATTTGGGACAATCTCTTGCTGTCCCTCTCCACAGAAATCTTTAGTAAAAGGCGAAAGATTTATGCGATCTGAAGAGAGACCAGAGCGTGTATGACAGATTTACCTGCAGATTTGCATTGTTAGTTTGCAGGGCTGTGTTGTTCTCTTGCAGTGAGGTAGTCTGCCTCTGTAGAGCGAGGATTTGAGACTGTTGGCTGTCAGCTTGGCTGTCTAGTTGCTTCATATGAGCCTGTGTAGCCTGGCGCTCTGCTTCCAGTGTTGCATTCTGTGTGTTTCAAACGACAAATATAAACCTCTTACTGCTACAACTAGAAAAATCTAGGGTGGGATATGGGTCACGAAACATAATGAAAACAAACCTCAAAATAGATAAATGAACAAATCAAATCAAATCACTTACAGTCCTTTCTACTTTGATGAGTCGATCTTTGAGTTTCAGCAATTCTTTAGTCGCCTCTTGGCTTTCACGCAGCCATTCGCTCAGCGCTTTACCTGCTTCTTTCTGGGGTGTGGAGCTTAATGCCAACTCCTCCTCCAGCCTCTGTTGCAGGGCCTCATAGCTTAGCTTCACCTGTGTAATGTAACACTTATAAGATCTCTAGTATACATCGTAAAATAAAGAAGGCCAGTGTAAACCTACAGTTTTTAATTCTTTGCGCAGCTGCAGGTTTAGGGCTGAGGATTCCTGCAATCGAGCCTCCAGTGCTTCCATCTTTTCCTCTTTAATCTGTAGAGACTTCTTAAGAGATAACTCCAGCTCAGACTCTAACATATTAAGCCTACTGCAAATATAAATAATACATTTTCTTTACTTTACAGAACATTTATACAGTGTAGTCAATAAAATTTTACATTAAATTAAATACATACTTAGTATCTAGTGCTTCCTGTTGTTCCACCTGTGAACTGTCTTTTGTCTCTGGCTCATCCATCAGCCGTTCCAGTTCAATGTCTATTTGTTGATTCTTTAGCTTCTCACTGACCAGCTCCTGTGAACAAGGCATCATTGTCATTGTTATCCTATTCATTGTGTGCATTCAGTGCTAAAAAAGGTAATTCCACCAAAGCTGAAGTAAGTGGTTGTAAAATACGTTTACTGTGCTCATTAAACTGTGAAGAAAGAAAACAGCAGTCTATTCGTTCAGTCAGCAGAAACATGGCAGTTCCATGTCTCACCTCTCTAAGTGTGCCCAGCGTCCTCTGGTCAATAGCACTTTGCTTGCTCAGTTCTTTGTTGTCTCTCTCAAGGTATTTGACTCTTTCAGCAGTCTCCCTTAAACCCTCCAGCTCCTTTATGAGAAAACGCGTCTCCTTCTCCAGACTGGCTATACAGACATTACTGCGATCTAAATTAGCATCTTGGATTTCAGCCTGAAAAACAGAGTTTGAATTGTTTCATTCTAGCTCAGTCATGTGGTCACTTTATCATCTTTTTAAACCAAACCTCTATACCTGCTGGCGGAGTCGTCTACTTTCTTTTTCTAGTTGTCTCTTTTCCCTCTCCAGAACACTATTTTCTTGCTCCAGACTCTGCTTTTCTGCTTCTAATTGTTCCAGTCTTCGTGTAGATATGCGATGTTCTTCCAAAGTGGCTTGCAAACTCTGGTTCTCTGCCTCCAGCTCTTGAACTTCTGCCTCTAGGCGTTGAACTTTCCGTTCTACATAACAGGAAATCATTGTCAGTTGTTCATGCTATTATTTTTGTGTATGAGTGTTTAAGCCTCATATAAACACAGAACCTACCAGTGTTGTCTAAAGCAGCCTGTAGATGCTGGTTGACTGTATCCAGGGCCTTGCACTTGGCCTCCAGCCGCTGTGTTTGCTTGCTGGCATAGGAGGAGTGAGTTGGCAGGCCTGTAAAGATGCTGATGTGGCTAGGGCTGCTAGTCTTTGAGCCAGAAGAGTGATCGCACTCATGTTCAACAATACAATGGAGCTTATTGTGACAGTTTTCTAAAACGTCCAGGTCGGACATAAGTTCTCTAAAATGCTCACTGCCATCTCTATCTTCCAGCAGTCTTTCCTCTTGTAAATGGTCAACTGGACTCTCTGTAAAGTGGGTCGCAGTCTGGACTCCCTCCAACTCCACAGTGTGGGGCTGATGGGGGCAGTTTTTATCTCCATTCCACATTTGTTCTGTATTTGCACTATCCATATAGTTTTCTTTATGTAGGTTTGATGTTTGTAATCCTTTGGGTTTTTCAGTAGACAAAGAACTGTATCCATGACACTTGTCCTGGCCAGACTCTATGATGTTTGAGGCATACTTAAGTTCCTGAATGGTCCTCAGCAGACTTTGGTTCTCCTTCTCAAGTTTTAGCAGGTGACTATGGGTTTGTTCACTTACTTCATCACCCAGACTCTGCAGGCCTTCAAACAAACACAATAGTCAGTTTAGGTTTGAAGTAAAACAGGCGTAAAGACACAATGATGTGTGATATTAAATTTAATAAAAGGTTATTGTATATTGTGTGTAAAAGGACTAATGCTATGACAGTGGAAGCATATAATGTGACATATACGTCAAAATAATGTTTATGGTACTTGTTGTGTCTGAAAAGTGGAAATATGGTGCTTTGTGTGCACTTTCACAGCACTGGAACAAAAATGACCTATTTTAAACAAAGCAGCTGTTCTGATGTAAATAAAAAGTGTCACCAGACAAAAGAAAGAATGCATGCATCAACATTCTTACATAATTTATCTAGTCTTACAGTATAACAAACTCTTACTCTGACAGCTCTCAGTGGTCTTAGAGAGCTGCTCTAATTCCCAACCGAGTTGTTGGGACTCCTCCATACTCCTCCGCTGAGCCATATACAGAGCCAGATTCTCTTCCTGCAGCTCCTCGATGCGCTTCTTGTTGGCCTCGCTTTCCTAAAACAACAGATTCTATTCAATAAACCACATTGCCGTCAACTGCAAACTGTCTTTGTATGTTGATGCCCAACCTGCTCCAAATCATAAACCTGAGCTTTAAGCAGTAGACACTGCTTCTCCAGTTGATGAATTTTATCAGAGCGTGCCCTCCATCCTTCTAGCTGGTCCTCCAACACATCTTTGGTCTCTTGTAGCACCCTGTTATCCTCCTTGAGCTCCTGAGAACACAAACACACAAAAAATAATTTTTTTTAGTTTCCTCTTTCTCAAAAAAAGCTGCTCAGGAGTTCAGAAGGTTGCCCTGACCTCCACTTTAGCCTTGTAGAACTCCATCTTGTGCAGTTGATCCCTGTAGCGTCCTACTTCACTTTCTAGCTTGTCTGCCTTTATGGCTCTCTCTCTCAAGGAGTCCATTTCATCGCGGTATGTCCGAGCAGCACGAGCATCCACAAGCAGCTGGGAGTTCTGGAGAAAACCCCCCAAAATAGAGATAATATAAAAACTTTATATTGTTTAATGTTTTCCTATTAGTTTTTGGTTTTTGTACTAAGAGGAAATGAGTTTGTGTCTGTGTGTCATCTCCTTGCTTTTTTCTTTTTTTTTTTTTTACCTTGGCGTCTTGAACCAAAGTTGTTTAATAACACAGATCTCCTGTTTAGATGAATCTGTATCAGATTCAGATGTGTGTTTTTTTTTAGGTCTGTCAGTAAGCACAGCTGCGTTGCAAAGCATAGTGTACATTAATCAGTGTAATCTGCAGAGTGAGCAAAGGTTTAGTGTGTGAATATCACAAAGTGCTTTGACTTGTGTGAGACCAGACCTCCTGTTGGATCCTCTTCAGCTCTGCCTCCATGTTTTCCAGTTCATGTCTGCAGTCTAACATCTGCTCGCTTTTTTCCTCTCTGGTCCCATGAGCAGTGCAAAGAAAGGTGCAGATTGATTTATTACTTAATAAATCTTACTTGTGTTTCTATGTTTCTATCTTTAAAAGTATAATAATTTAGCAAAGTATTTTAAACATACTATTTAAACAAACATTATCATTAAAGATAATGGGCTATTCATGTATAAGTGTCATTAAAAGTGCTTCTCAAACTTAAGCCATAGTCTTTGAAGGATATAGTGTTTACTCAGGGCCATCAACATTTGATGTATTCGAGGAAAACACAGGGAAGAAGATGGGCTTGAGATCTGGATCAGATCAGTGTTGTGTGTTCATGCAGTGCCTGTAGAACTGCAGTGGTAATGTGGGTCAGTGGTAGAGCGCTGCTTTGGAAGTTGCCAAGCAGGCAGTAATGTGGGCCAATCTCCCCGAGGCCATCTCTTAGTCTGTAGTATCCCTCTTTCTTTGACCCTCTGTGTATTGGCAGTTACCCAGATGACTGTCCACCTCAGCTTCCTTACAACCAGCCAGCTAAAAACTATCTTACACTGATCTTAAATTAATGGTGAGAACTTTGAGAACGCTGCATTAAAACTAAAAAGTAATTAAAAAGAACTGTTTTAGATAATATAGAGAAAAATCCTACTTTCAATCCAGCAATGAATTATTTGATGATTTGAGAGTTAAATAACAGTTTAAGTGCCTTTTATTGTTGTATTAATTAATATGTGGTTACTTTTAATTGTTCAGACATGTACTGTATACCATGCCTCCTGTACAGGTGTATCTTACATATCTGTCCACTTACAGCTCCTGTCTAAGTCTTCTGATTTTGGCTTTGGAGTCTGCCAGCTCCACTGACAGGTGCTGCTGAGCTCCATTCTGTTGCTGCTGCATGGTGGGAGAGTAGTTGGTGGACTGTGGGGTGGTGGGTCCATTCTGAAAGCTACTTACACCTTCCCTTTCTTGCATTAGCTCTGTGACAATCTGTCCAAGGAAACACAGTAAGGAAATGTATTAATGCTACACCAAGAGCAAGTAAAAATATTTATAATATATACATATAATTCATTTGTAAGGTACCTCCAGATAGGTGTCTCTCTGATCCAGCAGGGTGTGAATGTATAAAGCCATTCTCCTTGCTACTACCTCCAGTTCATCTGGCTGCACCTCACTGACCTCCAACCAGTGCAGATCTAACACATTCTCCTGACTGTGGGTCAACTGGGAGACAATGGTTGGAATGAATGCAGAACCAAAGTACCAAAAATGCAGTACAATGCTTTCTTGTTTCTATGTCTGTGAAAGATATAGATGTTACATACTTCTTGAATATGTGCAGCTATTGCTGCTTTAGTATCAAAGTCAAGCGTTTGAATTCTTTCAATATACTTGTCTTTCTTTTCACACTGAAATGTAAAGTAAAAGAAGTAAGATATACAAATAGTAGATTCAATATATTTAATGTATTGCAATAAATGAGTGTGTAGTACAATACAGTAGATGCCTGAGTTTACCTGGACTGCACATCCCAACAGAAGTAGCAGAAGCTTCTTCAGTTCTTCCAAACTTTGCTCTGTAAAAAATGCAGTTCAATCAATGACCAAATCACTTTTTTGGATCAAAAGTAGCCAAAGCCTTGCCATCACATTACAGTCTGGATGTCATACTGATTGTGTGGAACTGAATAAAAAATACATTATAAAGAACCAAGACAGACAAGAAATATCAACTATTTAAATTATTTTAATGTAAAAAGATTGATTATTTACATTTTTGGCTTTTTAAGTTAATCGTATGTCTTCTGATTTGTTTCTTCTTCGGCTGTTTTGTGCTTTTGGTTCATAAATTTAGTTTCTTCATTTTGTCAGATTAATGAAACTTTTTTAGGAGATGGAAAAAGTTGTAATGATGGAGTATTCTTTAAAGAACATACCACAATAAGGAGTCTTGCTAAGCAGCAACACATTTGGCAAAGTAGTTATGATTAATTGTCTCAGGTGATCCTGCAAAAAGAGTTTTGAAGAGGAAAATGGGTTGGCACAACAAAAATACATTCTCACACTCAAGCAAAAGAGTTTGAATAGAGTAAGTGTATATGTATGTACAGCACATAGCAGCTGCCTCAACACATGTATAGAAATACAGCCAAGACTCTACATTTGCAGACTATTGCGCCAGTTCCCTTGGTGAACTTGTTAAATCAATTCAATTGTTTGATGCAGTCTTAGCAGAGATCTTAACCAATGAAGTTATTTTGACATAAATAAATGTAATAAACAGCAGTAGTACAGAGGTTTGTCCATCACTTCAGTTTTAGTTAAACATGTGGCTCTTACAGCAGCTTTACTGTTGCTAACGTCACTTCATTACACAGCTGTTTATATGGACGGAATTTAGGACACACATCTTAAGAAGAAGTAGATAATCCGTGCACACAGGAAAATGCCTCAAACTACTGCCTATCTGATTTAACATATTTGAGCTACATGCTTGTCTATGTGAGGCCAAGTTGAGGTCATTAAAACATCTAAATCAAACGTTGTGATCCCATAATTCAGTTTAAGTGAGTGTAGTCTGGATTTATTTTGTAACATATTATATAGATGGGAACTCACTTGGTAATAATTCTTGATTTGTTGAACAAGGAGGCTCAGATTCTGAATCCTGTTCACTTTGGTCAATTCGCCCTGAGATGTAGCTGAAGCATTTCTGACAAGAAAAATTTAATAAAAAAAAACAAAAACACATTTATTTATTTTTGTGGAGAAACTATTTACATACATGGTTGTTGTCACAGTGATTTAGTTTCAAGCTACCAACACTTCAATTTGTGAGTATTTTGCTCATCAATCCAACTCGGAACAGTTGATCTAGAGGAAGCATCCTGACATTAAACACAGTGAGGTGCCACATTGCAGTGATCTGTGCAGTTTGTCCTCCCCCTCCATCTCCCATCTGCACCACTGTGCCACTAAACAGGCCCTAATCCCAGAGGGTCTCACAATCCAACAGATTATCCCGCCTCATTTTTTCCTCACATTGTATTTGCAATTGGACCAGTTCTAGTGACCTCTTGGGATAGGCAGGATGAATAAGCCTGTACATTCAGGGTGGCTAGACAGCCTTATCCACAGGTTCATTTGGTCATCAGTTTTTATTACTCCCTAAGAACTCATGTTCCTTTAGTTGGGATGCTAATCTTCATCAAACTCTGAATCTAGGTCACGACAGACATCTAAAAGAGTGTGGTTAGTCTTTGAACTCACTGCAACCTTTGTGACAATGCAGACTCCCAGAGGAGCATGAGTTTGTCAAGTAGGAGGGTAATTCCTTACGAACATAAGGGCCCCAAATCATAATCCTTTAAGTAGCCTCTTGACAGCCTGTATGATGCCCTTCTTGATTTGGCAAATGTGGCCTTCTTTCTCAAGCTGTTGTCTATCTTTAACTTTTATGCTAATTCTCACATTTTATGTGAAGACCAAACCTATATGCCATGAGAGATTTTAAAAAGCCCTGCTGTCTACCACAAAGATTCCCTTTTATTACTGCCAAGAGACAAAGACAGTAGGCCTACTGTTGTTGGTGCTGGGTATGTAAAATGTTTCACATGTCACTGGAGATGAGACCATGTTCTTTATAAAAGTGCTCTAGAATAAGCAGGATGTCATAAAGTATATTTGTACAAGGCATATTAAAAAAAAACTGGTATATAATCTTGATAAATGAAATCATCTGGATTGAGCTCTCAAACTACATTTGAAGGTCATCATAAACTGGTTATAACACTTACATTTGGCTCATGATTTCGTTCAGAAATACTCCATCAAGTAGATCAGAGAAGTCAAGGTGCTTGCCCTCATCACTTGGCATAAAGGTCTTAACCTAAATTATAAATAACACAAATAGGTTGAAACTATAGGTTTTTACATTCAGTAGCAAAAATCAGAAGCTGCTTACTCACCCAAGTGACAAGTGGGCTCATCATGAATTGATCCAGACAAGGTAGAAAAACTCCACTTTCCATGGTTGCAAAGCTTTTGACTGATGAATCTCAATAAAATATCCTTTAGAGTAACATAGTTATTCTCACCAATCCCAAGCGGTACCACAGTCCATGCACCTCTTCACCAAACTAGCTTAGTAACACTAGTTTAGTAGCCTTTTAGCCACTGCGTTTCTCCGATTGTCTAACGTCTTCTTCACTCGTAAATTTTTTTCCTCGTCTAAATAAAGGAAGTTTGGCATTTTCAACGCCGACAGCTCAAGTTTCACCCGCTGTTTTGACCCGCATCACAACATCCATCTTGATGTTCCGCTGCAAAGGCATCTCCCGTCGGTTCCCCCCGAGCCCTCCCTCCTGCTGCTCATCGACGCAGAGTTAGCTATGATGCCCAGGTCAGTTTTTATTTTTTTATATTATTATTATTTTTTTACATCTATCCAAACGCAACACTTAACCTTGTTGTTTCATTAAAACACACTATTTAAACCCAGATGTAACTAAAGAAAAGGTTGCCTTCTCTGAGTAAGTGGCTACACTAAACTGTGTTGATTTCTTTGCTGCAACACAAATGCTAATACGGCGATCTGAAATATCTTTGCCTTTAATCTGTTACTATGACAACGCTGCTCCCGCCCTCTCCATCAGCGGCAGTCTCTTTCAAAGGACAACAAAAGCAACACTTTACCCTCAGCCACTTAGAAACTTCTTTGATGAAAGCAACACAGCTTTAATACATCAGCCGTAAGGGCTTTAGATTATTAAAATTAAAACGTTTGCCATGGCCAAATTATTATGTTATTAGTTATTATAAAAGCCTACATAAGCTATTGAACTTGAAAAACGTGTGTTTCCCAAAGTTAGCCTGTAACGCCATCTTGTGGTTTAAATTGACCAACTTTGGAACTGCGTTTTCGATGACATTGTTTATATAAATCTATTTATGGATATTACGTAGCCTAGATTTAGGCAAAACATTTTTTTTTTGCGTAAAACAATTTTAATCAAACATATATTATATATCCATAAATTACTTAAAATATGTTCTATTAATAATAAAAACATTTTCATTATATAACTTCACACGGGTTATACAGGTTATGCAAATACATGGTATTGATCTTGGAATGTGTAGGCTATAACATGAATAGTTTGATCACAGTCTAAAACTGATATGTTGTCATTAATGACATTATTCATTACTTTTGAGAACAAGTAGGCTATATTTTATAAAGACATTAAAAATAGAAACAAAATGCAAAAGAAGTTTAAAAGTTTCTAAACTAACCTAGCTACAGACAGACAATAATGTAGTTTAACTATAGTGTATCAATCCTGATTATTCATTTTTATTAAGCTTAAAAATGTTCATTAAGCAAATTAATAATACAGTTTATGACTTGTCTTAATTAAATCTAAATATTGCATTTACATTCATGCTGCAGAACATGCTTCAACAGTCAACAGTTAAATGTCTAACACATTTGTTATTGGCCTACATTTTAAACCTGTGCAGATTTGATAGAATAGTATTCAGGCTTGTGGTGCATATAGAGGAAGACATTCAGCGCTCATAAATGTAAGGGGTAGTTCCATTTATATTCTTCTTTTGTTTCTAAATGAATTTCTGCCTTTTGCAGACTTCTGAATTTGTGGTTTTGATCTTTAGCTCCTTGTAGACTTTTGGCATAACGCGACCTCCAGTCTCTGTCAAAAGCAGCTTTGACTTGGTCCAAGATTGTCACTCCTCTGTTTTCGAGATTATTTCTCATCATTATTACAAGTCCAACCCCTGCATTGACAGCAAAGTTACTGCCCACCCAATCATGGTTTCCTGCAAACAGATGGTGTACATCATCAAATTAATGTCAAATTAATGTAATTTACCAGCAAAGACACAGATCATTGCACTGTAGATAGATAAACTATAATACCATAGCTTACCAATGTATATAGCATTGTCAGTCACCACATATTTGTTGTGGTTGAGAAGATGTTGAAGGTCCTCTTTTTGTTCCTTGTGACTAAAAAACCTCTGCAAAAATATATTTATACACTAATAACACAGTCTTCATGTTCTCTATTGTTATAATAATCTGATGAATTATTTGATTTTACAGAGATACATGATATTGTTTTTTTAGGTTAAGAAATAGCATACCACTTCAAGAGAACAGTTGTGAAGTTGCAAACAAAGTGACTTCAGGGAGGACACAAAGTTAAAGGTGAGAGGGTGAGTCTTTTTCCAGAAACTTATAAGTAGACGAACTTTGATCCCCCTCAGCACCACAGCCTCCCGAATGACTTCATCAATAGGTGACCAATACCTGATGGTACATTTACATTTAGACAACTCTAAACAACAAGACAAAAACATGTTCACGTGTCAAATAAAGTCCCAATAATGCTGGATGTAGGAATACCTTGTGACTTGGGTTCCTCTGAGCTTCTTGTTCACCAAAGGGAGGTAGTCCGTCACAGATACAAATGCAAACGTCTTGGCACTTTGTAAGACTTGATAGATAGCATCTATATCTGTGGTTCGATCTTTAGCGCAGAGAAGTTTAGGAGAGGTCTGCAAAGGAACACTTTGACTTAAATAATTTTCAGATGCATCATAGAAATAATTGTATCAGAGTATATGATGAAGGGATGGTAGGGCCCTGCTGTTTTTATCTTAGTTTAGTGGATTTATATAGAGTTAGGATCTTTACTGTGTTTTGTATTTCTGTGTCTTTAAGTATGAATAATTTTATTGTGTCAGATGTGTCTTACATCACTGAAAACACATTTCCGATGGGACAAATAAAACTACCTACCTATAATTAAATCACATCTAACACTCCATCTTAAATCACAACCCCCCCCAAACAATAACATTTTTTACGTTCATGTTTCATTTTGTTAAATAAAAAAGAAGACAAGCACAATAGTGAATAGTTGACGTTGGTAGCCTGTGTCAGTATGGCTCCATTAGTTCCTGTTAGATGATTAATGCTCTAAAAGCTACTGGTAAGCTCCTTGTCGCTTAGAGGGTAACAAGACTCATTACTGTCAAATTACACTAAGGTTCTGAGATGCTCAGGCTCAAGATACTCATCAGCGTGATATTAACATGATAAATAACCTCCTCTCTGTGTGGTTTATTAGTTGGTAATAAAACATTTCTATATTAAACAATGTTCGTAGGGTCAGTGTGTGTGTTAATATTTGATTATTAGGGGTTCCTCACAGAAATATAACCTGTGGCCTTGGTAGCATTAAGTTGTAGCTCCAGAGCTTCATGTCTTCCATAGAGGGCTGTAACTCTCTTGGACCAGATGGAGGGGATGTAGTCTCGCTCATGAAGCTGCCAGTAAAATGAAAAGACTCTGTGGAGGTCCAGGGCCAGACAGCTGCAGTTATACACCATCACCCCCAGCTCTTTTCTCTGTGGGGGGTTGCAAAGCAGCACAAAAAGCAGCTGATGAAGCAAATAAGTTGCAGCGAGTGTGGTTGAGTGATGACAAGTAAGTAAGGCTCATTTTATTAGAAAGATGGTATTGTAATGAGGTGAAGCTTGGATAAGGTCAGGTTGTTTCTTGAGGAAATCAATTCAGCACACACAGCAAATGACAAAGACAAAAGCTGCTAAATATATCCATGGAACACAGCAGATGTGTTATTTT
Source organism: Perccottus glenii (assembly GCA_024416835.2). NCBI lineage: Eukaryota > Metazoa > Chordata > Actinopteri > Gobiiformes > Odontobutidae > Perccottus > Perccottus glenii. Next base: position 24,039,788 of record CM044549.2, read on the forward strand.
TCTCTCATTTAAACCCAATATTCCTTTGTGTATATTGTTGCTTTCTTGTGTGTCTCTTTTGATATTTATATGTCATTTTACACTTCACTGTCAAACACTGAAGCACGAAAGAGCAAGATAATCACTTCAGGTTACAGTATGCTAATGTTCCCCAGTTACACCCTCTTTTGTTAATTATGTACCGAATCCAAAGTGAAGTGCTTCTTGTCTTTTGGGCCAAATGCAGACAGCTATCTTAAATCATCCCTGACACTCATGAGGAGTAACCTCATGAAAAGGCACAGGTGTGCCTGGTAGTAATAGACTGTTTTCAGACTGTGCACTCTTCAATGTGGGTGCAAATTACGTAATTTAATCAGATTTGTATGACATTATTTTTGTTTTAATTAAAGCCACAGCAACCATTTGAGGTTTTCATTGGCTCCAAATGGCAAATGAGTCATCCAAATGAGTCTTTTATATCCATTATCTCATTTTGGTTTTGATTTTACGCAGTTGATATATGTACTTACTTTGGCGAATGACCTCCAGTCCATGTCACCACTCCCGATGTAAATGTGCTTACGGTCTACTATCCAAAATGAGGAATGCAGGCCTCCTCTCGTAAAAGCTGTCATATTTACAAAATGAACCTCTGCTCCTAGAAAACAAGAGAAAGACAGAGAACCACAGTGTGACAAGTCTAAAAGATTGAAATGAAAAACTAGAAACTTGCCATTTGGCCTTGAACCACCTCATGGACAATCATAATCGATACACTGTAAACACACAATCACAAAATATATATTGATATAAATTGGTACACATACATTTATTATTTTGTCCGCTTTTATATGCTGGGCGGCTACAATATCTACAGATATTTAATTTAATCTTGTGCCTCAGATAGGATCATTATTCTAGTGCTCTGGAAATGACACATTCAAACAATATTAATCATCTTTCTGGCTTGGGAGGAAATGCTGCAGTAGTAGCAAAAATAGCGTTTCTAACACAGAAAAATGACACTCACCGTGTGCTACCAAGGTCTTCAGTTCAGGAGCGTTAGTCAGGCTGCTGGCAATCTTCAGTTTAACCCCATGAGATTTTAGGCCGATCAGTCTCTGGAACAAAAGTTGACCCTGAGGAAGAGACTAATGTTCCGCATTACAGTAGTCAAGAACTACAGCAATTTCCGGATGTCACTTTAAAGGTCGGTACAATCTCAGCTGGGCTAATCTCATTAAAACACTATGTACATCTGTACTACAAAATAATTAGATTTTCCTCCCAGAACTTAATGGGAAAATTCATGTTGGGGATAAGCTAAAGGGAAGTAAGAATTCAGCCAGCTATGACTTTGTACCTGTTTGGCAGTGTCTGGTATTGTTTCCACGTCCCAGGAGTTTAGGTTCCAGACAGGTGACACCATCTCAATTGAATGTTTTGCCAGATCCAACAGTGTGTGAAAGCCAGCAGAAAGAGGTAGATTTGGCTTTGCATCCAAGGGGAGAAGGCAGTCATCTGGAATGTTCTCCACAAGAACAATGCTGAAAATAACAAAGGTGACTTGTAATGACATTGTAATGTTATCCAAAACATTTCCAAATGCAGAGACCAGACACCTGTTTGGAGACAAATCTTTTACTTGTGTACAAAATCAATCAAGACTAACCAAAAAACGCCATTGCTTTATCACCATTATTATTGTATTAAATGAACAACTTCCCTCCCAAACCCCTAATTTCTTTTACACCAGCATCCAGAAACAAGTTTATCACTAATAGTGATATTGGACTTTTAGTGTTTGAAATATACATTGTTACTTTACCGACAGTTTCTGCTGCAGTTCTCCTCTGTGATGCCATCCTCAGTATCACCCCAAATGTCCACTGATGAAAAGAACAGCGCTACCAGCACAGCAAAGCAGCAAACCAGGGCGAATATGGCGATGCATTTTTGTTGGGTCTAAAAGGAGAAGACAGACACAACAAAATGCACTCAATATTAACAAAGAGTAGGCTTTGAATAGGGTTTGGAACACATTGCATCATATTGGTTGTACAACAGGGGTACAGCTTGAAACGCAGAAGCTCTAATGACATTGATGTGGGATTTAACTTTTAATGGTGTACAACAAGAAAATGATTAGCTCTCAAATGCTGATGTCCCCAGTCAATATCATTGATGGGAGGTTGGGATCTGCAATCAATAAAAGAATAAACAAATACAACAGTCTTATTTTCAACGCAGTTAGAGACCACTGATTTGACTAACTCTGCTGCTGAGAATTCAATGCTCTGGAGCAAAGACCCTCCTGCATTTATGCCGTGTACGTGTATGCCGTCGAGTCAAGCTCACTGAGGAAAGGCAAACTGACACACATCAAAGCTCAACTATAAAGAATATTAAAAAGCTTTTGATTTGAACTTTTCTATATATTGTCAGCTTCATTTCTGATGGAAAGCCCTACTGAGCAGAATTTTATGACCTCTGTGCCAGAGTGGAAAGAGACGTAGAAGACAAGTTATACCTATGTGTGAGAACTGCATATGTGCACAGTTGTTTGAACATGCTATCTATGGGTTGTAATAAACTTACAGTGTGGTCATGATCAACTGTTCGAGCTTAAGGAGCTTAAGGAGTTTTAAAAGTGCAGAAAAGCACTTCTTGATTTGCTTACGTTTACAGATTTCCACAATCTCATTCCTTTCCTTGTTTGGCTTTGTTGGAAGCTGTCAACATCACATTACAGATTCTCTTTTGTTGTGTTTGATCAATCAAATAAACTGCATCTTTGCTGATATGTTCTAGAGTAAGCAGAAGCTTCCCTCAAATACATGCAGTGTAGGATGATCTTTACCCTTTAGAATATTTAGCCTATGTAAAGTCAGCACTTTTCCGGGACAATTGGGATTGGTGATTTTTTGACCCCATCTCCTCTCTTTCAACACAGACTGACCAAGTCAATGAGTCTGACAGACTGGAGCCAGGCAGAGGCAGCTCACATCACTCTAATGCCCACCGAGAGCCCTGAGCTCTTCATTATATTTACCACAGTCAAGAAACGTGTTTGACATGTGGAAGTGGTGAAGGCTGTAAGCAAAAGGGACTGTAATACAGAGAAAGACTGTGTGTGACAGGTCAGCCAACATACAGTACATGCAGATGCAAACACAAATACATAGAGACACAGAGAAGATGAGTAACCATGGAACTGTTTATCAGGACAAAATAATTTCACAGCTGGTGTTTGGTGCTTAATTATGCATGTACAGTATTCACTGGATAATTGAGGAACATGAGCAAAAGGACTGAACCCACTTAGTAGTTTAGAAATGTGTCACACTGTAAAGCTTTCCCCTGGCAAAGTGATAAAAAATGACATCAATTTAAAAAAGAGGGAGCTGAAAACATCACCTTCACGTGCTCCTGCGTAGTTGGTCCTGCCATGAGAGCAGCACTTCTTCAAACTTTTCTGACAGGTGTATAACAGCAGCTTACATATCCATATGTTTCTCTGCTGTCTCCCTCAGGCCCTTAGCCTGTCCCGCTCTGCTGTATTCATCCTGCTGCTTCCACACCAACCCAATACTAATGTGTGTGCGCCCCGTTCCCTGGTCCATCCAGTGTCCTGATTTAAGTTCCCAGCGCCATAACCTGTGTGTTCACTCTCTCTGCCTCTCCACACAACATGAAGAGAGAGGCAGCAAGATAGACGTATAAAGACCAACCCCTCGAGTTCAAATGGCCAATACACTGCTGTAGCTCCAAGGCAAGGCACACCCCTTCACTAGCCTCCTCCCTCTTTCTTTCTCATCTTTCTCTATCTTTTTTTATCTGTCTCATAAACTAAACCCCACTGTCAGAAAGCTTTTTGGCCGGGTGCACAAAGGCTGGCTGCCGAAATATGCCTGTGGCAAGTCGGTGTCTTCATAGGGCTGCTGTGAAATTCTGCTACTTTTTTCTGTGCTCATTAGATCAGCTCTGGCTGTACACAATACTGGTTATGGAAGTCTTATATCAGTTTTATAAGTGCGATTGATACCGTAGTGAGAATGAGCTTCTCTTTCATCCTGCAATTTGATTAATTGTAATAAATGGTTTAATACCAATAATGGTTTAATGGTTTAACACAGACTTGATTTAAATTAAATCTCTGGCTTCTCCAGATGCACATGAAAGTGCTCAAGAAAGAAATTATGTGTGCAGACCCTTAACTCTTTCATTGTCTCTGAGCAGAAAACAACATGCCCTGCCGACTGCAGGCAAGCCTGCACTGTGTTTGTGTTATGGAGAAAAAACAGAGGTAATGAGATCTGTACAAGAAACAAGAGAAGCAGAGTTGGCATTGAAGAGCCAAATAATTTCACTTCACACTTAATGGATGCAATAAGAACTGAATAAGTCTTTGTTACAAACCTTGTTCACATTGTTAGAGTAATTTACTGCAGAGGTAATTTGGCCTGTCCTTAATAAAAGTATTAGCTTTGTATTAATAGATAATGACCTGCTTGAAATGCCACAGAGTAACTGGTAATGGCAGAACAAAGTCAGAGCAGTGAAACCTGCTGTGGCAGCAGGTGACCTCTGGAAGTCAAACTAAGAGGAAAAACAGAGAGACACATTTGTGTCACTTCCCGAAAGAGAAGAGTGTCCCAACACTTTACACTGAGACAGAACATGGAACGCATTATTTTCTATTTACAAACATACAAACCTGATTCCAAAAATGTTGGGACACTGAACAAATTGTGAATAAAACAGAATGCAATGATGTGGAAGTTTCAAATTTCAATATTTTATTCAGAATACAACATAGACAATATATGAAATATTTAAACTGAGAAAATGTATAATTTTAAGGAAAAAATAAGTTGATTTTAAATTTCATGGCATCAGCACATCTCAAAAAAGTTGGGACAAGGCCATGTCCCACTGTGTGGCATCCCCTCTTCTTTTTATAACAGTCTGCAAACGTCTGGGGACTGAGGACACAAGTTGCTCAAGTTTAGGAAAAGGAATGTTGTCTCATTCTTGTCTAATACAGGCTTCTAGTTGATCAACTGTCTTAAGTCTTCTTTGTCGCATCTTCCTCTTTATGATGCGCCAAATGTTTTCTATGGTCATGTCAGGACCAGATCCTTCTTCTCTGCAGCCATGATGTTGTGATTGATGCAGGATGTGGTCTGGCATGGTCATGTTCGAAAATGCAAGGTCTTCCCTGAAAGAGACAACGTCTGGATAGGATCATATGTTGTTCTAGAAACCTTTGATATACCTTTCAGCATTGATGGTGCCTTTCCAGATGTGTAAGCTGCCCATTCCACACGCACTCATGCAACCCCATACCATCAGAGATGCAGGCTTCTGAACTGAGCGCTCAGAACAACTTGGGTTGTCCTTGTCCTCTTTAGTCCGGATGACATCCCAGTTTTCCAAAAAATTTGATTCGTCTGACCACAGAACAGTTTTTCACTTTGCCACAGTCCATTTTAAATGATCCTTGACTCCAGAGAAAACGTCTGTGCTTCTGGATCATGTTTAGATATGGCTTCTTTTTTACCTATAGAGTTTTAGCTGACAACGGCGAATGGCCCGGTGGATTGTGTTTACCGACAATATTTTCTGGAAGTATTCCTGAGCCCATGTTGTTATTTCCATTACAGTAGCATTCCTGTATGTGCCGTCTAAAATGTACAAATGTATAATTGTTTCAGTAAAAGAACTTTGATCAAATATTCTGTATGTATAGTCACTACAAAGAAGAACTACCCAGATATACCCTTAAGATATCCATGAGTTGTTTGACAGATTGCTGTGATTTTCAGAAACCTTAACCTATAAACTTTAAGAAAACAGCAGCGCAGAAATAGAATTCCTTCTAATTAAAACAAAACCTTATATTGCAGTCATATGCATCTATACATTTGTGCATTTAAAAGATAAAAATGACCAGTTTAACCATTATTTTATTTTTACTTTCAGTAACATTTATTTGCAAACAATTTGCAAAATTAAAGTGATTAGACTCCAAAAGAAGCAGTGCCAGGACTCTGTCTGGACTGAATGAGGAAGACTCCAGTTGAGATGTAGTCATCAATAAAACCATCTTTGCTATAATGAAAAGAGCTCTCAGCAGTGTTAAAGGCAATCTCCTGTAGAGTCCTCAGTCTTAGCAATAACTTCTGCCAACCTAGCCTTAAGCAACTTTGAAGGAATGTGCTGGTAGTGACTTATCTTTAGTTCAGCTCCATCAGCACTGCTTTAATCCAACATTCACATTAAATGAGGTTCCTGTTCAGTTCCAATGCTGAAGCTGTTTTATACAACTGTACTCTTTGAGGTCACAGTGACCTTTAGAGTCGATCTCATTTTCCTCCTGATTCTTTGCGTGGGACATCTGTCTGAGTTTACAGCACTCTTAAATGTCACAAGAGCCCAATTTAAAAAGTCTGAACAGCCACAGATTGGAGACATTGACTTTCAAGTGAGGGACATACATTTTTGGTGCAGGTTTTTCTTTTGCTGTCATAAATGATCATATGTAGAAATGATTGATGCTGATTCCCCATCTAACCCACTGAGGGTTGAGGAAGGACATGGTCATGTAGAGGTTTCACCTTCACACCTAAAACACAGCAGCATCAAAACTGTGCATCAACAGGATGTTTTTGCCACAACGACAGTGTCAGGGTGATATGTGCTGAGTGAAGGCTGACTGGGCCCAATGCCATGTGAGGCAGCCGGGCCACATGCCAAGAGCAGTTTGGATTGAACGCATATAGGAATGGAGAAATAAAAACATTAGACTGCTCTGACAGCCAAATCAAAAAGGAGGAATGAGTTTTATAATAAATACTCCATATCTTTTTTGTATCAGGGCAATAAATTGAGATAATTTAATAAAGAATGCTCTGCCAATGTTAAAACTGCACTTTTTAGATCTTTCTGTTGCCCCTTGTATACTGCGCACTTGTGGCGTAGCTATAAGAAGAAGTCCATGCAAAAACTGTCTGTTGCCTACAATGACTCTATGAGGATGCTATTGAAGGTACCAAGGTGTTGTAGTGCAAGTGAAATGTTTGTAAATTGTGGTGTAAGAGCCTGTGCAGCCGCTATACGCTTCTGTATTTATTCTTTTATGTGCAGATTAATGAAACTGGCTAATTATATAATACAAGTTCTGGTCTGTACAGATATTAGCGCTGTGAGATTTACTTCTAGAATGTGGAGACACTGGCGATCCTGTCTTTATTTATAATATACTTGTTGTTGTTTTTGTTCCTTATCTCTGATATTTTATTTCTATGGACCAGATGCTCTGTGTCCCTAATAAAGTTTGAATTTAATTGAATTGAAAAGAAGAATAACAAAACTTTGTCACGTTTTATGCCTCTGCTATGCTGTATCTTTTTCTGTTTGGCAAGCAATTATTCAGTAGAGATAATTATTATCTATTACTATTATTTTGTAGACCTTTATTTTGTGTCAAACAATTTACTTAAAAAAATACAGGCAGTCAAATGTTATTCTGAAAAATAATAACGCCTGTAACTGAAGAAATCCATCAAATGTATCTCACATAAATGCATTTAGGATTTTAAATATACTGATCCAGTCAGTATAGTAAAGGCCAGCCAGCTTGTTAATTACACATCACAAGTTACATAAGTCATGCTGTTAAAGGGAAACTGATACTGGTTTGCTCACCTTTTCCAGTTTGTCTTTGTGTTTGAGGAAGATAGATGCGGAGTAGCCCTGCTGCTGGATGGCGCTAGAGCTGCTACTTTTCACTTGGGACAGACAGACAGGGATTGATGCAGGATCTTCCTCCTGTCCCCTCAACCTTGGATCATCTGAGAGCTCCATAGATGACCCAGTGTCTGCCGGAGAAGCACAGATAGTGTGATGTGTGTAGAAACTCACACAAATGTTGATATTCTTTTCTTTTCTAACTCATTGCCAGTCTCTAGTGTTATGAATCTGTGCCACTAGAGCTGTAGTATTTATCCTCCGCATATACAATTTCCAGAGCCAGCTAGGTGGGGCATGTAGTTGGCAATGGGCTTTTAGTCTGAGTGGACGTGCAACAGGAGAAACACAAGGCACAAACACAGGAAGTGAAGGAAGGTAATCAGATTTAGAAAGTGTGAGTTCTTTCTCACAACCAGCTGTATTACATTACACATTTTATAAGTTACAGTTTGCACGATGAATACAAATGGGCAGAGACATAGACAGACTTCACCCAAGACACCCTCTGCACTGGCCTGAAAAAGTACCATATGCTTGTCGTGAATCAAGTGTTTACTGGGGACTTTTAGTCTGTCACTTTCCAGCTCCGAAAAGGTGCTTGTGTAAGAGGAGGTGACTGTGTTCTTGTGTGTGTTACTATAGTCAATACAATCAGAGTTTTAAATGAATCTTTAATCCTTGTGGGATATTGAAAAGGAGATGATTACAGTGCTCAACAAGTCTTATTTTTTGACTCATAATGAATCTCTCAATTACTTTGCAGGAACAATCAATCTGTGATTATTGTCTTATTGTAAGTGTTTATATTTCTGCTGACGGGGCATGTTTTCTTTTGTCTGTTCTCCCCTACGCCCATAAGCAGCAGGACCATCGATGAAGAGGTTCACTAAATGCAAATACCCCTGTATCCTGCATGCACACCCTGGCATTATACATCTTGATCACTCTAAAGCCGCATTGGTGCTAAATCATCAACAGCAGCTCAAATAATGCTGAAGACTGCACAGAGCACATGCTGTGCATCACCTGGCAAATTATTTTTTTCCCCATAATAATTTATCTTGTGCCTATATGAGCAAATTAATGCTCAATCTTTATTTCAAGGAGGGCTATTCTGACACTTGAAATCCTAAAGGTGCAGCAGTATGTACTTCATTTTAATACAATAAATACAAACAGTGTAGATGCAATAATGAAGCCTACAGGAAAGCTAAACTTAATCTAAGTGGGAACAACCTGGTGAGCACGACTGCACACCTGCAGGAGCAGTTCAGTACAAACAGCATGAATGTTTCTCGAAAGGGAGAAAATCCTGACACAGCTTTCACGATTAAGGAAGTAGAGCAGAATATCTGGAGACATACAATTAGTAGCTCACTGGCTCTCACAGTTGTGGTCTTTAAAGTCTAATTTGGTGTCCTAGCTACTAGCCTCTGTAAAGAATGAGAGAGGCCTGACTGGAAGGGAGCAGGGGCAACTAATGGAGGAAGTCCATCTTTGTACAGTCAGGGATCTTGGAGAACTTGAACTATAACAAGAAATCATTTTTATAGAGACTGATGTGATGTGTACTGATCCTGTCACAACAGCATTCTTCAATATTGTGTTGTTTTTGACTTATATAGTGCCTTGTATGAGCCTTTACATTAATGGAAATGTCCCTTTGTCAATGTAGTAGCTTTAAACCCTTATGCTACAATGCTAAAGCATATCATAAAGCATCTCAGACTTAATAATAAAAACTGTAGAATATAAGCTACTCGACTTGCTTATTAATTTAACTGTTGTTAACTTCCCTAAGCAGCACGTAATTGTAATTAAAAATAAATCCTACAGACCTGCAATTACAGATTTTAACGTTAGACCTGATTTCAAACAAAGTGCAGTACATTATCCAATCATTGATCTCATGTCTTGATGAGTGCAAGATTGACAGCTGTAATGACCAATTGTTGTTTTCACTATGCAACCTATAATTATAGTAGATTTATAATTTATTGCAAGAATTAAATTGCACATAATTATCATCCATTTTATTGGAAATAAAACAGACAATACACAGTATTGCAAAATTGACATCTAACTTAACATCAGTACAAATAAATAAAAACTTAATAGAAAACATCCAAACATAAAATTCTCTAAAACAGAATTGAAGTTAAAATCCAGTGGCCTCTGAACACAAACACAGTAGTTAATCTAAATAAAGTTATTTTGGCTAAAATGTTGCAAAAGTTAGGTTACATTCATATGTAAACACTGGAATGAGGCAAGACAGTGGAGAACAGACATTAGAGTGTTCTTACTTCATTTGCATTAAACATCCCTGTCCAGGCTGGTTTATACACAGCTCGCTGTTTGAAATTGGACAATCTGTGAAAATCATTCCTCCATTCAATCCTGTATTTGTTTGGTTAAAGACATCAACATGTTCACAAAGTAGGAAGAATTACGTCAGGGACAGTTGTACAGCTTTGAAATGAACTTTATGGAACATAATGGCCATACACACTGTGCATCTCTTGTGTATCTTAACACTTGAGTTTGGGCACTTGTGACAAAATACATTTGAAAGAGGAAAATGTCTCTAGGAGGGAGCTACATTTAAGTTATAGTTTTTATTGACACAAATGGTCCTTCTTTGATATATTGGTTAGAGATGACAGAAAAGAAGGCATGGGTAGGAATTTATATTTAAACTATTAACATTTACACAAGTTTATACATTTATAATGTTCATGCAAAGCAAATAAAAACATGGTCTTAATTTATGGGAAACATTGACTAAGACAGGCTAACATGTTTCTCATATAATTATATTTCTACAAATAATTGAATGACATTGTAAGCAATCACTTTTTACAGAAAGTTTCCTGAATATTTGGACACCACTGCACCTTTTAAATCTGTTCTTAGGCAAAGATTTGGACAAAAAAAGAGACAAAGACAAAAAAAGGGATTCATTATACTTGCAAGAAAGATTATACTATGGTAATACAAAAAAGTTTGAAACAACTTTTCAAATATTAAGGTTAATGGATAATAAGATTGTGTGGTAACCAAATAACAATAAAGGGTTACATTGTATTATGTTTCATCTTTTTCATACACCAAAAACACCCAACATGTGTCCTTTTGGCTTTCAAAAGACTGCAAGTGTTCATCTTCCCCAAAAGTCAACATGATTCAGTTTATGTGTCACCATTATCAGTTTATTCTATTACTAAGGTCTGAAAAACTTAACGCTGACTCCTGAAGTGTGTCTTCAGTTGTAGGTCTGTTGGGAACCATGCGTTTTCTTTCCCACCTCTGCCTGATTTAAGGGTCCACAAGGTTCAGTGACTGAAAGTGCACTGGAAGTTTCTGGCTCTTGTTGATGCTCTAAAGCCCCCGGTTGAGTTCCAGGGTTGGGCTTCTGGTCACACAGAGGGCTGGACAAGCCCATGGTGGACATGGCATCCAGGGTGCCCTCTGGGTCCACCATCATATCAATAACTGTCAAATAGAAACAAAATCATTTAGATAGAGTACACATGAAATCAACAGAGATAAATGCATTTAATTGATTATCATATCCATACCAAGCAACTGTCTCTCGACTCTCTTTAAATCTTGAATGACGTTTGAAATCTCCTGTTATTAGGACATAAATAAAAAATGAAGGCTGGTTGAGGACATGATTAAGTGAGTGAAAGTTCAAACACCACATAATTCAACTGCTCTCATCTGTGCACTGCCGAGGGAGCGAGCTGGAACAGGGCCGGGCCATTGCGCACTCAGTAATGCTTTATGAGCCCTGTGACTGTGTTGTGGATAGACATATATCTTCAAAGGTTATTTCAGGCCAGATTGGGTTATCCGCTAAATTTACTACCATGCTACTTAAGGAGCAGTTTTGGGCAGGCTAACTTTTGTACAGGCGACAACAGGCTGTTAGTCTTTTCATCCTCTGTCAAATCAATCATGTCTCATGTGCTTTCTCGTCTAAAATAGGAAGTAGCAAATTAATGTTTTTGTTTCTTGATTTCCCACTCAATTTGAATTAATCCTAATGTGCACAACTAATAAATTACTCACACTCACATTTTAAAGATTTGACAATGTTTGTATGCCTTTAGCTGCAGTCTATTTGTCTCTGTTTAAAGCTGGCAGCAGATGAAACATGTTGGAAGTTGAGGTTCATCACCTTGTTGGAGCTCTTCAGTAGTAAGGAGTCATGCTCGGCCTGCAGTTTGTTCTCAATCTCATCCCATTTCCGCTCCTTATCCTTGAAGAGGATCCTGGTGGCCACATTGTTACAAAAATAGATAAAAGGAAATTACATGAAAAAAATGTATAAAACATCTATCTAGACAATTCAAATGAGTGTCAGAGTTTTGTGTTCAGTTATTTTTATATGTTTTATTTCAGTGAAAATAGACACAGAGCTGCTTGCTGTGGGAACAAATCTGTTTTATGTGTCAGTCAAAGAGTGCAGATCGTCCTCATTTAGACATAAAAGACAAACATCTTGGCATAATATGAATTATATTAAGCCCTTTTTTAGTACACCCTCTGAATTTATTACTAGTTCATATGGGTTACCTGATTTTGCAAGTTGTTTTGTCAACACAGTGACGTATTCTGGTTGAGAGTTGTGTCACAGATGTCAGCAGTAAACTATCTAGTATAGCCTGAAAAAAAAAACACAAATACAAAAACATTTGAACATACTGCTGTTTATTTGGTATGTCAGGGGCTCCCTCTAAAGGCACAATGTCCGAACTGCACAAGCTACATGCTAAAAGTTAATGCTTAAACAAGATTAGTGTGCTTTTTGAGTCAGCAAAGTATTATTGTTGTCACTTTTCATTAATATTGTTATTTTCTCCCATAAGGTTTTTGGTACACATTAAAACTAAATATCACATTAAAACACTAATAGATATCAAAATGTTTAGCTTTTTCAGCACTTTGGTAATTAAAATGAATGAGAAACACCAGCACTCAGCAAGTTCTGAAAAATATCATTCTAGTCAGATCAGAGATTTATGATGCTTAATATTTTAAACTGAATTACCTTCCAAAAAGTCACATAGCTGTAATGAAATAAACTAATTTGAGCAGGAGACTCTGAGTTAAACTGAGTCATGGGATTTTCAATACTAATGACAAATTTGTTAACAATGCCCCACTCAATAGCACAATGGTATTTGTGTTCGTTTTTCAAGCTCAGCCGAGACTCACGTCCTCCCTGTTCCATGTTTGACGGCGGATGGAGCGTGATCCGCTCCCTCTGGGACGGAGCACTACAGAGTGACCGTTAGTCTCTGTAGAGGGACCTCCCACTTCTAGACTGTCATCAAATACACGTTCCTCCAACTAGAACATAACACAGCATAGCAGCAAATTAAATAGATTATTAAAATTACATTTATTAGGGTAGTAGGTATAATAGTGTGCTTTAGTACATATTAAACATACCAAAGCTCCAGTGTCAGTGGCTGCAGGGCTGACTGAGTCAATCTCTCCTGCCACGTCATGAATCTCTCTGGCCAACATGGCTAGATCTTTGGCTAGGTCCTGGCTAATTCTGGTAAGCAAACACAGAACTGATATGTCAACTAAACAGATTAAAAAAAAAATTGTATTACCTAGTATTGACTTTACAAAATAACATTTATTTTACTTTTCCCACCTGGCTATTTCCTCACTGTGAGCTGTCCAGTCCCGCATATATTCGTCCTGCTCCCTGGAGTGCTGCTTGAGGGCGGCCAGGCCAGGTGTAGGAGAAGCTGACCCTCCAGGTTGGGTGACACGTGTGGAAGTGAATGGCTGTGTTTGGGCTTGTCTGGATTTGTGGCGGTTTGAGCCATGTTCATCCTCTGAAGTGGAGGTGTACTCCACTGGTACACGTCGCCACCGGCTGACAGCTAAAGACACAAAAAATTTCTTTGTGAGAAATTAACATGAAATGGACTTGAGTAATGGCCTCATAGCATCTGTAGACAATGTATGGAACTAGAACATACATGCTGATGGGATCTGTCCATGTGAAGAAGTGCCTTTAGTCTTGTCTGGAAGCTTTGAGGCACTGTTAGCCCTTGCTCTGGGTCCAGACACTTGCGTTACATTGGATGCCCTAAGTCCCTGTCTCAGAGCATAGTCCCCTGCCACACTCCGGGCACCAAATCCTCTGTTTTTTGTCACAGTAGCCTCTGAATCACTCTGGGCAGATGGTGAACCTACTCTGGGCCTCCTTGGTTGTGCCAGAGCCTCTATCCTGGACATTCCCATCTTTGCCATTCCAGTTCGAGATGTGGAGCTTGCAGTGGATGCCTCAGAGGCCACAGACATTCGGTCCATGTCGGCAGGTTCAGTGTCGGATGAGTCCCCCAGCCTGGCTCGTCTTAACAGTGATGCCCTGGTGGGTCTGGGTTTGGGGACACTATAGGTTTTACTGGCTGCAGAGGTAGGTGCCTGGACAGTTTTTGATCTACCAGACCTGGTGCTGGCCCCTACTGTTGAGCTTCCAGACTGTGCTCTGGCGTGGAAGTTTCGAGACACCTGAGTGGGAATGGGCTGCAAGTCAGACAGAAGAGAGTTGGAGTTTACATCATCATCCGTGAGGTCTAAGGAAGTCCAAGGGCGACTGGGTTGCTGGGGAGCAGATGTTCTGGCCTTGACCCTCCTCTCTTGGGTGTCTCGGTTGCCTGTGGGGCCTTTGCCAGATGAGCATGTTACTGTTCTCTCCTTCTGCTGACCTGCAAGTGCACGCCGTTTCTGGACAACCTTTCTTGCTCCATCAGCCTGACTTACTGTGCTGGTGGTGTCCACGTCTGACTCAGGCGACATGGAGCCTTCAATGGACTGACTCGGGGGATCGCCTTGGTCTGATACAGTGGTTTCTAAAAAGGCCGCCACAGCCTCACTGTCTTTCTGTAGTGTTGCACTATCAATGCCAGTGTCTTTATTATTTCTGGTACTTGCGTAGCTGTCAATACGTGGTATGAGTTCAATAGGCACATTGGAGCTGGGTTTCTCCACAGTAAAACTCTCTTGTCTTAGTAAAGGTTTCCCGCCACTCTCCCTTGCCTTCTCGTCTTCTTTTTTCCTCCTCCGTGCTTCTTCTATTCTCTTTTCACCACTAGTGAGTGGACGAGGAGGTAGCTTTGTCAGCACGCCAGTCTGTCCGGATTTCCCACCTCCACTGTCCTGTGACTTTGCAGGTGAGGAGCGACAAGGACTTCCACCATGACTGCCTACACCTCCAGAGCTGTGCCTGGGCCGGGTGTTACCCCTAGTCATTTTTTCTTCTTGGTTTTCTTTCTCCTGTAGCTCAGTGTCCTGTTTTTCACCCATATCTGTTCGTATACCAGAGCCAGGCGTCCTCCTTCCTAGCACAACCTCCTCCCCCGGCAGCTGTGGTAGAGTTCTCCTCTTGCGCTCTGTGTAACCTGTTGACGCAAATGAGGCTGAGTGGCTTGACTCACTCATTTCTGCTATAAAGATAAGAAAATTGTTGTTAGTTCATTCATATTAAAGTCTTAACATAAAGCTCCCTATTCAGATCATTTAACTCACTTTGTGAGTACTACACACAGCTTAATTTGAGTATTGTATTTTAAAGCACAATTCAGTTCTTTCTTGTAAATATAACGCAACTTAAAATTTTACATTAAGTAGAGCATTCCACTAACCACAAACATTTTTGGTTTCTGAGACAAGGAAGGGCAGATACCTCTGTCCTCTGCAACCAGGATATTAGTGTCACCTCCTGATCCCTCTGGGTCTGTTCGAATGTGGGTAGCAGCCAGTGTTGCCCACTGAGAGACCCAGCGAGGACCACCCACCATCAGCTCATCAGACAGTATCTGCAAACATTATGTGACAATATAAAAAAAATAAAAATAAGCTAAAGATGGCTTTACACCAACTCTTAAACAGAATTGACCAGACTTTAAAGAAAGACTTCAGCTACAGTTTAGTTAGTACCTCTGCCTCTATACGTCCAGGCTTTCTCTTTTCTCCTGCAGCTGATTGCTGGTTGTTACTTCGCTCTCTTTGGTCAGTACCTCCTAACCTGGATAGGCACACTGGCTCCTGATCCTGCTCCTCCACACCAAACACCTGGGTCACACACAAATACACAATTAATGTTTGCATGAAGTTCAGTGAATCAATTTAGACAGTCATTCCTGGGAAAATATAATAATATAATAATACCTACCCATAACCCTAACTTTTAACCCCAAATTAATCTTTACAATATAGGGACACAATTATGCTGAATTAATTACAAAACTAGTGATAAAAATAACGTGTAGGTTCATGATCATCAGTTTTCTTCTTCCACACCTTATCAATCATTTTTCTAGCCTCTTCCTCTTCATGAGTTCCATTCTCCAGCTCAATGGTATAGGTCCCTCTGTCACTATAGTCATCCGCAGGTCGATAGCACTCGTCACTTCCACAGTGTTGGTGGGATGCTGAGCCACGAGGCCTCTCCACTAATCCACTTACAGCTTTAGAATTTGTAGCTTTGCGACGACGTGCAGGACTGTCTTCTTCTGCAAAAAGCCCCTCTGGTACATTAGCACGACCCTCTCGGAACTTCAACCCTGGTCCACCCCAAAGCCCCCATGGGCGCTCCTCTAGAGCTACGGCCCTCCGCTGTTCTCCAAGAGCATTCTCAGTGTCACTCTGAGTGCCGTCCTCATGTTTACTGCCTGGAAGAAAATAATTAAGTTCTCTAATCAACATTGGCCCAATTTCCAATGTTTGTATTATACAGCTGCAAATACAGACCTTGAAGACTCCTCATGTGAACAGGCACGTCACTCTTTGCACTTTCCCCATCCTCCTCTGCAGCAGTTTCTTTGAGAGCCAATGGTAGCTCATTTTGGGCTAGCCAGTCTGCTACTTTAATTTCTGCTGCGACCATTGCTGTTTGAAGTGGACTAAGGTCCTCCCCCACAGGCCTTTTTGGTCGCGACCTAGTCTCTTGCCCTCCCTTTGCCACTCGGTCTTTAACAGTCACTTTACCTGATGCCCCAGGGTCAAACTCTATGGTGAAGGAGGCGTGGCCGAGCGCGGGCTCTGCTGAAGAACTGGCTTCTGCATTTTGAGAAGAGGGCTCACCACTCGCTGTAGCTGCTGAAGGCAAGTCCTTTGCTGGAATCTCAAAATAAGTAAGGTCCTGGCTAGATGTTGGTTGTTGGGCAGATTTTGGGATGTCTATTCCTTTCTTAGTATCTGGTAAAAGAAAAAAAATATATAATTACAAACACAGATTTATAAATTATGAAATACTGTGCTTTATACCTGTTCCAGCCTTGTCTTGTTTCCTCTCTGAGCTCTTCTCATCAGGCCTCCTGGAGTGCTGCACATCAGAGTTTCCATCTCCCCACCAGGCAGGCTGGCCATATAGTGGAGTGCCCCTGTGCAAAACTGTTATGTCTCCTGGAAAAAAATATGCATAAGTTATGTTTGACTACAATTAAAAATGTATTTACATACTTAAAACTCAAAGCTTTCATAGTCATTAACTTTATTACTTTATTTTATTACAATTTGTGAACTTTACTCTATTAGGCTATGTATAAGTACAACGAACACTGCAAATGCTACAAATATTAAACAAAGTAAGAGTTGAACGTATTTCTCATAAATTGTAAATCTAATGATTTACAGACATTATAACACAACACATTAACTATTAACTGAATGTATTTAATAGTATCATCAGTTTGCTCTTTGATATTCTCACCTGTCTTGTCCTCCACTTTACCGGCCTCAGGGGCCTTCACTGTGGCCCCTTCACACATCACTGCTGCTGTTTCTGATGGCTTCACCTTTGACTTTAATACTTCCCCCTCTGCCGGCTTCTTCTGACTGAGCTGCAGCTGGCTGCTCAACTTCTCGTGCTGATAGATGATAATAGACAGTGAGATTTGAGTGTAACTGTCAAATATCTAGTTTGAAAGCTAAAAAGAATGTCAAACTAATGTCTGTAAACATTCATTCACTGAGTCATCCCTTAGTCAGGGGTCATGTGGTGCTGGAGTCTATTGCAGCAGCTTTGGGCCTGGACAATGGTCAGTTGCAGTGCTAACACTTAGTCAAAGACACTGACACTTAGTCAATGATTTATAATTTGTAAGATCACAAAATGTACCAATTTTTTTATTAGTTCAGATAGCTCAGTTAAACATATCTTAACATATGCTTAAGATTTTTTTTTAAAAAGCAACAACAATACAGATGGACACTGGGTAGTATGTTTTATCTCACCTTCAGGGCCTCCTCGGGAATGTGCAGCTGTCCTCGGACCACAGTGAACAGGTTGGTATGTGAGGCAGGTTAAGGTCAAAAACTGATAGCTTCATCTATTTTGCATAAGGCAGAGTACAATGCACATTCAGAGCTATTGAGCTAAAGTTACCGTTCTGTCCATGTACCGCTCTTATGTGTCACAGGACAGGAAGGAAACACCACAACACCACATATAAAGGATATCATATCCAAAACGCAGTTTGTCATCAATTTTAAGTGTTACATAGATTTGTTCCTGTATTCTGACATCATTGACAAAGGTCTGAAAACAAAAACATGGGTTTACAATTCAAAATAATAAATATAAAAATAATAGTGAAGTAACATCTTTTAATTCTTTTTTTGAAAAGTAATATGTTCTTCAAGTGATTTTGTGACTATTAGCAAAATAAAAGCCTTTATGTATGTGTACAACTAACTCCACACAACTTTGTGTATAGGCTACAGATTCTGTAAATGTCTCAATAAGATTGTTTTTCAGTAATTATTATAAAGCAAAACAATTTGTCCAATTAAAACAAAGAGATCAAAAAATATTTTTAAAAAAGAATACATTATTAAAGCATTAAATATAGCTTATTAAGCAGGATCAACAGCAGATCAACACTCACCCCATTTAAGCTGCCCAAGTCTTTAACTTTATGCTCATCTGTATTAGGCTCGTAGTTGATGACAGCATGCTGTTTGTCCACGCTGCGGGACTAAATCACACAAGCGTTGCTGCAATCTGTGCAAGTCTCAATCTCTTTCAAATAAGTGAACTGAAGAGTGACAGTTTAGATGTTTGTACAGTGGATGTTTCGTTTTACCTGCAGCATGAGTTCACAGTCATCCCTCCCCACAAAGATCATCTCTCTGGGGAGACGATGGCGCGTCCCTCCACCGCTCACAAGGAACCAGGAAGTCAGACTCATCTCTGCCTCAGATCACCTTTCACCTTGAACACATCCTCCTAACAACAAAGATGGATACATACAGTCCACAGACTTGCTTTAAACAAAAACAAATCTGAGCATTCAAGAGAGAGTGTATCACATGCACAGTTGCTATTTTAGGATTTACCCCGAGACATGCTTCTCTCCTCAGGCTGACAACTGACCAACAGAATTTACTGGAAAATGAATCAAATACAAGAAGAGACATGCATTTAAAGGAAATTTGGAGATGGTTATGCAGCACACTCACAGAAAGACCGAGATAACAGTCTGTGTGCATTAGGAGAAGTTATTTGATTGGACGCTCTGCAGGACCATGGCACAAAAACCACCAAACACTTTAGCACACACCATTTGAAAAGGCATGAGGCACTAAAAAGAGAGCAACCATTCTTTTCTTTTGCAATATTCAGGTATCCATGCACACTAACCCTCACAAGCACTCTTTTGATAGAAACAACAGCTAGTTCTCCCTCTCCATCAGCAGCAGTAGCGACACAACAGTATCTAGGCCTTGCTGACTCATGCTCTGATGGAGCTATAGGTGAATTAGTGGGCTTTATTCACGCAGGCTTGGTTATATTTTCTGTATGAGCTTCACAACATTTAGACATGAAATTTCATCCCTCTTTCTCTCTCTGGATCAAGGAGTTAACCCTTTCCAATCTTCGGTGGCCTATATTTTCTGTTTATACGCCTGACCTACCACGGATCCCTCCACTCGTGCACGAATGACAACACATGAATCGTGAGAGGCGCAGTAGACTGGGCTGCTCTGGGCCACTGAAAGGCTGAAAATGAGACCAGATATAAGCCATGTCTCAAACGCGTATAAGGAAGCTTCTCAACTGTGACAGCATTCCAGAGAGCACCACTAACATTAAATAGGCTATTATTTCATGGAGATAACGCATATAATTCAATTTGCACGTCTATCAGTGTGTTTGTTATGGTTTAAACCGCAACATGTCTATTCACGTCTAGGATGTCCTCCTGGATTTACGCGCACCGCTCTTTCCAAATAGAGCTAATTTACGCACCCACACATGCAAGAGCAGTCATCATTTGATTTGGTGAGGACTAAATCTCGTTATGGAGGTTGCTATTAGTGCCAAACAGACAAGCCTCTCGTCATGCTAGAGTACAGGCTTGTCGCACAAGCACAGCGATGTCGCGTCTCCATCGCCCACCAAAACAAGCCTCACATTTTGACGATGGAGTCAAACGAAAAAGGCAGTGTGAAAACCACTCACCAGGCGCTGTGCAGATTATCAGCATCCGATTTGTGGTTTGACTGCTGCTCGTGCAGCCCGCTGCCCAGCCCTACTGCTTCTCACTGACGCGTCTTGACCTCACGGTGGCGCTATGAGCTCACATAGAAAAGGGGACTTAATGTTATGTAATATGCCTTGAGGCCCACTGACAGCAAAACCTGAGTGTGCCAAACTAACAGTCTGTTTAACTGTGGATTTTATATAAAGCTATAGCCTCCTCAAGCCTGCCTCATACAATCATAGCTTTGAAAATAAACAATAGCCTCTATATTGATTTTGATTTATGTTAATATATATTTAAAAAGCGTATAATTATAAATTGTGTAAATGGTTTAATACGTCCTTTTATATGGAGATTGATGCTCTAATATTGGTGTCACTAAAGATAACAGCAGGCTACTGTCTGTTTTCGCTGTAAAACTTGTTTTATGGTTAGACACTAGATGGCGCTACAGTATAAATGTAATCTGGTGGTGGCCTGAGGTGGAGCTAGAACAATGTGGTGTAAATGTAAACCAACAGAAACAATTATCTCTCTTGTTCTGCCTTTGTCGTCTCATTTGTAAAATATAAGAAATGGAGTGTGTTAAGGTATTTTTTTTCCAATCTATGATAACATTTTAACTAAATAACTTTCACACTATATGTACTTTTTAAAATCTAAAATATGGAGGTTGAAAATAATCAAAAATAAGAGTCTGGCATTTATTTTGATTTCCATTTTATTTCTTGACATGAAACAGAGGCACGCATAGTGTTAGATTCATTTCAAGTCACTTTCTAGTAGAGGTTAAAAAATGAGTTTGACCCAAAGTGCTTTACAGTCACAAGAAGATGCACATTCTAGGTTATAGGATTCTATGACAATCTATTCATCTTACTCTGAACACCTGTCATAAATCCTCAATATGCCACAGATATCCATAGAACAATAAATGGTAGACTTAGACTATATGAATGAACCGTGTTGGTGTGTGCTCCTCTGGTTCCTAATTCCCAGGCTCTCTCTACCTCTCTCCCTCTCCCTTAGCCCCGCCCCTTGCTCCCCTCTGTCCATTGGTGTCTTCGGGGTCTCTGAGCTGTTTTCCCCCCTCTGCCTTCCATAGGTAGTCCATAATGAGTATCCATTGGTTTTTATCGCGGCTCGTCCCCCTCCCACTGGC
This sequence comes from Perccottus glenii, assembly GCA_024416835.2. NCBI lineage: Eukaryota > Metazoa > Chordata > Actinopteri > Gobiiformes > Odontobutidae > Perccottus > Perccottus glenii. The sequence goes on from CM044549.2 coordinate 24,061,211, forward strand.
CGCTCTCGCCCTGCCCATGTTGTCTATGTCTCAGTCCGTCCGTCTCCTGTCGTTCAAGTTCGCAGGAACGTCACGTCCGCACTTGAACTTGCAGCGCTTTGAGGGGGGTTTCACCGTATACCCCCTCATCACTCTCTCTCCCTCTTTGAGAAAAAAGTCATGACGAGCTTCGCACGGCCGGAGACGCGCTCCTCACCCGCTGCATGAACTGCACTTCGTTGGTTCTCCTTTTTTTTTAACACCTTTTGGATGTCACCAGCATCAATGAAGATATTTTACTTGGAGTCTTACCTCGTTGAAACGGATTTCCCAATGTGAACTTAGCTCGAAAGCCTCCGCTACACAAACATGTCTCGCCGCAAGCAAGGCAAACCCCAGCACTTGAGCAAACGGGAGTTTTCGTGTAAGTGGACACACACATACTGGCACACACACAGGAACTCTATTACTGCTTTTTAATCCTGCACGGCAGCCGCTTCTTTTCTCATGAATGGGCGACTTTTTTGAGTTTATTCCAAAAGGTGCACTACTCTAGTTATGGTGTTACAGGGAAAGTTTTCAGAAAATGTGACAACTTGTTTTTGCACAACGTAGCCTCCAAGACTTCTTTCGCCATTAATGGGCATGTACTCGCTTTATGGCCAGAGACCTTTGCCTATATGAACACTTCAGCTGCCCTCAAGTTTGGAGTTAGGTAGCCTGTAGTCTCTTCCGCTTTAACTAACCGCCTTCTTTTTCATTCTTCTAATGTAGGCTATTTAAGCTATTTAAATAAAGTGAAGAGGGTTTAGACACCAGGAGAAAAAGTGTTTACACTTGTTCACAGCAGTCCGCGTGCAGTTCAGCTGCTGTTTACGCACGCAATAAAACCTGTTTTGTGTAAACGTCTTTTGAACACACACTGTCGATATTAGACAGAAGCTTTGTGATATTTCATAGAAAATATGTATAGCATAGTTAGGCTACTGCTACAAATAGTGTAAAATAGGAGATGATTTAGTCTTATGCGATTGTTGTCAAAATTGCAACTCTTAATTCTGCTTAAAGGGTTTTTACTCGTATAGGTCCAGACGTGTTTGAAGTGTGGACACAGACAGAACACCCTACCATAGCATAACGCAAATCATATTTGATAAAAGTGCCATTCTATTTCAGATAATCCACGCGTAGTGTTGTTCTTAATTTGGTCCTAATGTGCCACCGCTGTTTTAAAGCCAGTGGTGCTCATCAGACAGTAGCCCGTGTCTTCCAGTGGAGGGGACTTGTCAGAGCGGGATTGGCCAGTGGGTGGCGCACTGTGATTATGCTCTATATAGGCCACTTATGAACTTGAACTTGATCCACTCTATGTCTGTGCTGCTGGACCGAGCGCAAGCTTTAGTTTTAGTAGAAACAGCAATAGATAGCCTGTTATATGTTCATTGTAAGAATGCTTTATTGATAAAAACAAGTTAATTATACACTTTTTTAAAGAGTATGAGAAGTTAAGAAGGCTAAACATTTTAAGCAGATAATATTATAGAGTTATTCTTTGATTTTGTTTGTAAAGATTATTTTATACTGTTTATACTATATTTTATGTGTACATTATTATTTAAGCTGCTTCTTCATCAAGAGCTGAAGTGTAAAGACATAAGTAATAATTGAACCACTATGAACCAGATCAAATGTTTTTGGTAATGACAAAATTCCTCCTTCCCATATTACTAAAATACAACAAAATATATAAATATAATAACAAAATATAGGCTGGCAGAAGATAATAAAAATTATTCACATCACACACACTTGCTTGAAATCAAACTAAGATATTTTCTTTGAAGGAAATCTGTCCACCTAACTCAGCCTCACACACCTGATCATGTCTGTAGGCTGACAATATGCTGGTTAAAGATAATTTTCAGTAAAATAGGAACAAATTCCCTCATATTTTTTGCTGTTGTACAAACAGGTAACTGGGTCTGTCTCGCACAGCCCACACCAACTACTTGTGTGACCCGACACAGAAATAAAGCTCAGAACGGCTACAAGAATTTATCAAATCTTATCTCAACATCCCAGTCGGGCACTCAATGCCGTTTACAGTGTGGTTAGATTACTCCTTTAAATCTCTCTCTCTCCCTCTCTCGGTGGGTACTTCAGGGACCTACTCCACATCCAACCCCTCAATGTCTAACCTTGGTTCACGAGATCCCAGCACTTTTAACGAAATGGGGTCCAATCATCTTGAACTCAAATTAGAATCTATTTTTTGATTCTCAGAGGTGTTAGGTTCATTAAAAAAGCGAGATTGGCAGCACAATAAAGAGGGTCAAGCAACTTAATCGTTTGGTTGCTGCCTGCAAGCTGAACGTGTCAGTCCTTATCGAAGTGTGCTCTCTTTGTAAAAGTTTTCCATACACTTCCCAAAGTGTGACCTTATTACTTTGTTCATGTAAATCTATCTGACTGACACATAATGTCAAGCTGCATTCTATCTGCTTACATCTCACGTTTCCCTTGTGTGTTTATATAGCTGAGCCGCTGTCAGGTGTCCTACCAGAAGAAGACTCTCTGCACTTCTCCAGGCTGGGAGTGGCTCAGGGTGAGCCCCTTAAAGGGGACCAGGACCTGCTGACCTGCGGCCAGTGCCACTCCCGCTTCCCACTGGCAGACATCCTGCTGTTCATTGAGCATAAAAGGAGACAGTGCCATGGGACCCTCTGTACAGACAAACCTCAGGACAGGCCACCCTCGTCCCCACTCGCATCGCCCCTGTCCACGTCCTCGTCACACTCTCGGACACACCTGCACCCGAGGAGGGCGCGTCATCCTGTGGAGGTGGCTGTTCAAGTGTCACCACACAATGAGGATTGTTTATCTGCGCCGTTGCCAGGAATAATCCCTAAGCAGGAGAATATAACAGGTAAACATCCAAATACAGCAAGAGGAAATAGATGTGTGATAAATGTGATCTATACTGCAAAGAGTTTTTACTGAAGTGGTAAACTTGAATTTTCATGGTTGAATATGATCTACAAAGCAAAGTGTAAAAAAATCCTCTGCTGTATTTAGGACTAGCCATTTCCCTCAACTGAGCCATAAACCCACATGAAGAACAGCCTTTCTGAAAATGATTGTGAGAAAAGGAAACATTTGCAGACAGCAAAAAAGACACACAGGGAGACAAACAAAGAGAGATTATGAAAGAGACCAAAAAAAGATGAAGTTGTGCTGGTTTGGTGCTGCATCACAGATGTGTTCCAGTCCTGTGGCCTCCACAGTTTCTCTCATGTGGTAGTGAGAGATGTATCTCTATCCCTCCCTGGCTTATTACACTGTCATATCTCCTGCTCCCTCAAAAATGTGCCTGCAAAGACTCACTCAGATGCTAAAATTAAAAAGAGATAGAAAATAATGTAATTATGCCGAACTGTCAAGGAAGCAGCATTTATTTGTGAAACCCAAGAGCCACTAATTGTCAGTGTTTTTCTTGAGTTGAGTAATTAAGGACTTCTTGAAGTGTCTGCTCTGTTTGTTGGTTGTCCACTGGGGCTACATGACTGTAGTGAAAACAAGCTTGTTTCCCTTGTGACAGGATTTACAAAGCACCCTTTTAATGTTTATTAATTTAAGCCCCATCCAATATCATGTGGCAGATTCTTATTGTCCAGTCAGTTATGATTTCATTTGAGGCAATTTCCAGCTAATTGCGCAAAGAATATGTCCTACTGTTCTGTATTAGTCAGGCCTTTTGCAGATGGCATTTTAAAGTGAGTCCTGCATTTTACTCACACCCTGTACAGAATGACCACTTTTTTATTAGTCTGTTTAGCACCCGGACATATCCTCACACACATCTGATATGCCTTTCGGCCGTGTCAGCTGTTTGAACGTGCTCATCTAGATCATCATGCTGCAGAGTTCACATGATTTCATATCAGGTCAAAAGCATTGTGAGCCGGGCTTTATTTATAGGGCTTATGTGTGAAATGTATTTTAACACTAACAGTCACAGTCTATGCAAATGAATAGCTTTATAATGTGGTCAGATAGTGCTTGGCGACCACAATAGTGATTAAAGGCTAGTGATAGAAAAAAAGAACAAGCAAGACACAAAGAGTTCAGGTCTAGAAGAGATGATGCATCCACAGCATAAATCAGACAAATATGCAAAAAAGCCTCTTCCCCTCCATTGCCTTTTTTCATTTATATGATTGATGGATCCAGAGTGGCAGTGCCAGTGCGCCACCCCATAGCCCATATGCTTGCTGCCATGTACTCTCACCCCGCTCAGTTTGAGGATGACACTGACAGGAAGCATCTTTATATATGCCGTCCTGGTCACAAAGCTTCTTTGACTAACAAACAACAACAAAAAAACAACATAAATAAATAAATGACATTTAAGATTTCAGTTGGTCAGTTTTAGTTTTAGTAATGGCAAACAGGTTTATGGACATTTACAAACCCTATGGTTGAACTTGCAGTAAGTTCTTGAGCTTCTTCAATGGGACAGCTTAGACCGTCTGGGAGTCTTGTGGCTGCAGCTGGGGCTGGGGTCTGCAGTCTGGAGCCCTGGGCCGTTACAAGAGGGCAGAGCAGCCTGTGTGCCATCATTTGCATGATAAACAATTTAAGATATGCATAGGGACACCAGAGCTTGTCTCCAGATTATGGATGGCCCAGAAAAAAAGGAGCAGATGACAGATTCTCACACAAACCACTGTGTACTGTAAAAGTGTTTTTTTCAATTTTTAAATCTAATTACAATTTTATAAAAGAGCATGCTGATTTTATTTACAGTCAGATTCTTTATTCCACCAACAAGATAAATGGAATTGTTAAGTGTGGAATAAGTGGCCCTCTTTCTGAAGCAACTAGAGCATTCCACTGTTGTAAAATAATTTAGCTGAACACCTCGACTAAGGCACAAATTGTTTATTTTGTTGCTCGTAGTAATCATGTATTTATGTAGTAACTGTATTACTACATTACAGCATTAAAACTCAATGTTGCAACCATGTGTTAATGAGGCAATTGTAGCCATTCACATTGACCACATCTCACACTTCTGCCTTCATTCATGGACTCTCAATCAATATTGAGTTCATTATCCTAACCACCTTTCCCCTGCTTTTCTTTACCGTGGAGAGCCACATTCAAACAGTGGAACAATATTTCTGGTGTCTGGTCTTCCTGTAGCGGCTTGTCTGTCCTGCTCGTGTGTTGTGGAGACAAAGGTATTTAGCAGGCTCCATATTGGCTCTGTGCCACCTTTCTCCAAACTGGCAGCCCCCCTTTCTCCGCTTTCATAAGTGTATACACGGTGGATATGTGTCGGGCCAAGCAGAGCTGGGGGGCTGGGCAGTGTGTGGCGAGTGTGTAAGCGGAGGGGGTTGAGGCTCCTTGGTAGTGATATCTTTTTTCTATGGCCAGTGTTGGTGAGTGTGCAGACATATGGGTTGCAGTGAAAGTTCACATGCAGTGTGTGCCTTTTGTTTGTGTGATCACTTTAATTGATACTGAAAAGACACAGATGCATGCTATTGTAATTATTGGACACCGGCTAATATTTTCAACATAAGAGCTCCATTGTCTCCTAAAAGTGACTCTAATTTGATCGTACAGTTGCTCTGGGCTCTGATAAAATCAGTCCTATTTTTGGCTCAGAGCTCTGCTAAGTTTTAATGAAGGTGAACAGGAATGGTTTTTAGGATGAATATTTTATAGAGGACATTTTTGTTTTCTAAAGCCAAAGCTTTAAACACCTACAAATGTCAGTTGTCGGCAGGGATTTGTCAAGCTTTTCTTTTTTGTTGAATTGAGTGTTAATAGTTCTGGCTGCATTTGGAGGTCGAGTGTAGTGAATGTTTACATCAAGACTATTGAACAGTATTTGGATATGTGAAAGAGTGTGGTTTAGAGCACTTAAACTGTTTATATTCTTGATGTGTGTGTTTCAGAGAGCAAAGGAGAAACACAAGTGTGTATGTATCGGGCTGTTTGTTAAAGCTTTACTACCCTGGGCGTGCAGGCTGAACATGAAAGGGTCTTTGACTTGGCAAGCCTTGCCTTAGGACAACCCTCTGTGGACCATGCCAGGCCAGACTTGGCACAGAGCACTGGGCCTGAGGGACACACAAGCCCTGAATGTGTATGTGTGTTTGTGTAAGTGGGAGGTATGAGGTGTATTTGAGTCTTAAAGTGAGGTTTTGTGGGTTTAGGAAGTAAAAGTTATGGCCAGGTGGAAGGTTTGCATTTGAACATAAGCAATAGAGTGAGTGTGGATTGTAATATCTGAAAGTTTCTGTTTGGAAAGCATGATGATTATAAAGTTAGTGATACTGATGTAAAGTATGACCAAAAAAAAACACTGTCTATATCTGCTTATTGCCCTTTAAAAAAATCGGAAAGTTTGTCTGAAATTCTATTACTACTATACTATTCACACTAGTTGCCCCTTTATGTTTAATGGCTCATTCATGTCAAAATGTTACATAATAACTTACAGAAGGACAAGGGAAAGTGTTGAAATAGTTTAAATAAGAGCAGTAATATAACTGTAAAACATTTTAGTGTTTTAAAATGCTTGTCTGCTTCTGATCTCTGGGTCCACATTTTCTACAGTCTGACTGACAGCGGGGGTGTGTACTTAGGAGTAGGTATTCAGCCGTGTGCGTGCTGTCCTCAGGGCTCCTGCTTGTGCATCCAGTGTCTCCGTTTGTCTTCTAACAGCCATGGTACCACAGCCCCAGGCCATTCAGGTGGAGGCTAGTTGAAGTATGCAAACACACACACACAAAGTCAGCGTCCGCCCACTTAACCCTAACCCACAAATATACACAGACACACCTGTTCTTTTATGCCCCCAGATGCCCAGTGTGCACCCCCTCCTGCAAACCTGTGTTTTGTCTGTATTAAACACGTTGTGGCAGAGGTCCCATGAAGTGTTATGAGTTGATGAGATCTGTCAGAAACATAGGATCTGAATTTCTCCCCCTCCCTCTCTCCTTCCATTTTTTTTCTCTCCTTCCCTTCTTGTCCCCATCACTTATTCACTCGCTCAAAGCTCTACTCTAGTTGTCATCTCTTGGGACTGAAAACTCAGACTTTTGGCCACATTAGGATGTCTACACCTCTTAAAAGCTTCCAACATCCACTCGAGCTCATTCTCACTCTCTCACAGTTGGCTACAGAGCAAGACAGACACGCAAAGTCTTTTTCCATTCCTCCGTCTACCTACTGTCAAATGAGGCTATACAACAGAAACAACCTTGTTTGTCCACAGCCGCGTTGTGCAGGATGAAACAATATCCTCAGAACTAAGCCTGTCCGTGCCATCGTCCTGTCAATAGTGTGGCAGACAGTCACATCACGGGGGCAGCGGGTCATCTGACAGCGGCAGGGCCTGTCACACCAGTCGCTGGCTTCACCACCTGCAGGTTAATGACTTTATTTTTAGACAGAAAAGAAAGAAACAAGCAAGAAACTGTCTTTGACACAGCTGTAGCTTGGAAAATGGCAAACAAAAATGAGGGAGGCAGTTTATATGGCTGTTGGACAAACACCTTGTACCTTATCACTAAGTATATTTGAAAGAAAACTGTGAATTGTTAAAGTTTAAAATGTCTTCTGTTTGTTGGGAGGCGTATTAAAAGGCAGAGCAACCCGTAGATACAATTTATTTATGAAAAAAAAAAAGTATTTTTATTTAAATGTTGTATTTGTGAGCATTTTTGTCAGGCAAAAAGTATAGAGACAGGAAAAGGCAATCTGATGCTAGGGGAGCCAATGAGGTACTCTGACACCCTGAAAAGTTTTCTGGGGAATTACCTGTAATCATTCCTTCCATTTATATATGAAGCTTTATCAGAAATCAGCATGTCATCTCAACCTGTGTTATTGGTATTGTGACTGTTGCTGTGTGCATTTTGTGCTCCAACAGGACCATTGCTTTGTCTTAGTGATAGTACTGAGGCCATGGGAGAGCCGCAGCGACAAGGGCGTCATGTCAGTCTGAACCCACTGCTCCTGGTCACTATCTGCCTCAGTAGTGTTTAGTCCTTTGCACTATCTAACCCGTCACAGCTCTCAGCACTGGGCAGGGCCTGTCACTGTATGGGTGTCTGTGTGTGTGTGTGATAATACATATACGTGCGCGTCTGTTTGTATCTTTTGTATGTGTGGGTGGGTGGTCATCTACAGCTGTGTCTCACCAGCCTTATCTCTGACTGAGAGAGATATGAGACAGAGCTGGCCCCTGTCTCTGACGTTACACTCGTGAAAACTCACAGCTTTATGTTTTTATGTGTGTGGGAGATATCCTTGGACTACTTTAGTACACATGGGTACGCAAACCATATCTAGCACTGCACTTCTTCATAAATGTATACTAATAGGTGGCTGTAATCCTCGGGGGCTTTGTGTTCTCATTGTCTCCTAATAGCTCAAGTTAACTGTACATTTGATCTTAGATTTGAATCCCATGTCGTTTAAATGATGATCACAAGATAGGGCCCCCATTTATTTTTTAAGAGTGTCTTAAATTGGTTATTAGAATGACTTGAGGCAATGTGAAGCTGTTGGTGTACAGTTCTTTGCTTTCATTCTTACACAAAAAGCACGCAGGCACAAGCATGCTCGCCGCTGAGCGCAGCACACAACACAATCACTTGTGCATTCATGCATAAACACACACATACTTACACCTCCCTCACCAAACTGACCCCCAACCCTCTTGCACACACACATACACTCATAACTGCACTCTCCTGTCCCAGGCACCCTTTACTTTTGCAGGCTGAATCTCACTGATAACATGCTGGCGCCCTCATTTAAATTTGAAGCGCTTCTTTAATCTTCAAAGGCCTGATTGCTTTATGAATATGCATGCACTGAGCTGACTCTCAGTTCATTACCTTGTTGTAAATTCTAATGACCATTAGGGCCCCGCGCGGTAATTGCCAATTGTTTTGCATTTTTGATTAGCCCATTACCGGAGTGTATTCTGAACATGTCTGCCCTGCCTGCCTGCGAGGCCATGGTGAGAAGTGAAAAGAGAGAGAGGGAAGATGAAGACGAAACAGGAGCTGAGGAAGAGGAGCACAAAGGGTAGAGAAACAAAAAAAACAAAAAAAAAATGTCAGCTTCTGGCTCCAAATGATTTGTTTTGGGAGAAAGGTGAGGGGTGCTTAAAAGGGAAGATACAAAGCAAGAAATAGTTTCCCAGGCAGAGCTTGTTCCTGCAGAGCTTAAGTGCAAGAGTGTATACCTGTCGGCATACATGTGTATTTGTTGACTGTGAATGGCCCTGTTTTCTGCACTGTGTGCATATGTCCATGATTGCGTGCAATGCGCTGTGTTGGCTGCTGGGTGGAGTGGAGCAGTGATGGGGAGTTTGTTGCCAGTGCATCCCAATGTACGCCTTTATGGCCTGGACTTATGAAAGATTGATGGGTCCTAGCAGAATGGCATCGCCCTGCTACAACTTGATAACATCTAATGGATAATTTAGCGGGCTAAAACCAGCAGGCCATTCCGCCCCTCTCAGTGTAGCTCGGAAGGACAGCTGCTGGGCTTTTGGACAGCTCACTCGCTGCTGCTACGAGTGTGTGTCATAGACAGTCCCTTTCCCAACCCTGCAGCAGTCTGGCGGTGTTAAGACGTGATTAGATGTCTCTGTTGTTTGGCGTAATTAAATCTTTCCCAGAGCCGTTAACACACACCTTAACCTCTTTAAAAAAAAACACATTTATTACAGTCTTACATGAGGACATGGCCATTCACAGCCAACAAATACACATGTATCCCTACAGGTACAAACATTCTTGAACTGAAGGTGTTTACCCTAAAATGTTTAAGTCTCACATTTTCAATAGTTTTGAAATTTTGAAATTTTCTTGGAAAAGTGAGTCATTTGAGTTTTTCTAGTACTGTATACTTGTCTACCATTCATAATCTCCATAGTGTTTACACTCTGCTCCTCAGCACACTCAGCCTCTTATTCCCACACTATTAAGCTGTTGACAGTTTGGTTAATCATCCTGTAGTTTGACATCAGGGTAATCAGAGAGTGGCCACTGTCTCGAAGGTGTGGTGAAAAAGAGTGTGATCATTGCGCAAGACGAAGGATCTGTATTTGCTCCAGTCTCGCAGACAAAACAGGGAACTTGTCCATCTCAAGTTTGATGCTAAATCTAAGTTAGGGAACTGGCAGGCTGGTCTACCTCTGCTCTGTTTGTGTTCACGCTCACTCAGACGAACGGAGAGAGGGAGACACAGCAGCAGCAGCAGCAGCAGCATGGCCCACTATGGCCAAAGGAGTCTTGGACAGACAGCATGATAGATGGCTTTGTTAAAGGGTCCCTGGGTGTCCCCTGAACTTGAAGCACTCTGTTTATCTTGAATAGGAGAAGCACACAGTGTAGGGGCCAGTGTGGAGGGGAGGGAGAAAGGGAATGATATAGCTTTCAGGAGAAGGGAGCGAAAGGGAGCGAGGGTCTGTATCTGGGCAGGCCTGGCTGGGGGTTGGGGAGGTTAAGGGGGGTCGTGAGCAGGCACTGCTGTTAGAGACACACACAACAGAGGAAAAGAGGGGGATGGGCTGCCCCTCGTAGCTGTCCATTAACAGATGAACTTGGCAATGGTCCAGGCCTCAAAGGTCTGGGGAGACACACGCGCACACGCACACACACCTCTGATACCTGCTGACTGTGGATGGACTGCCACCATCAAGCTTTTTGTCCAGAGGCGAAAAAGGACACATCATGGGTTTATCTATGTCAGAATTAGTTCAGACCAGTTAGCCCGGCGGGCCGAGTGGAGGCAGATGGACAGGCCCTCTCTGGCGTTCTTCTTGCTGCTCACGCCTCTAGTCTCTCCACTGTTTGAGGAAACAGGGAGAACCTCTAACCTGAGGCCACAGGACAATGCCGAGCAGAGAAAAAAGAAGTAAGGGAGCGTGGGAACAAAGTGAAAGACGAATGTATCCGGTCGTAAACAGGGTGGGAAGAGGAGGGAAGGAGGTGTGTGCTTGTTGTTGGTGCTTTGCTCTTGATGGGGCAACATAAGCTTAACAGTGCTGCTGCTTTTGTGTACTGAAAACATTACAGCAAACGTGAGAGTTGTGAAAACTGGGGAGGAAAAAAATGGATCTGGAAGATGCACATAATAAACTGTTGTATAGAGTTGTCTAGAAGCCGTATGGAAGTGTTAAAATATATAGTATTTAATGTGGGACAGTAAAGGCAATTGTGTCTGTGAATGTTTATTTCGATGTGTGCAATATCCTAATTATGACAATGTCCCTTGGGCTTTGAGCGCAGGCGGCTTACTTTCCCACTTCAAATCATTTAAATCACACAAAGCCCACCTTGAGATGGCACCTCAGAACAGCTCAGACACGTCACTAACATCTGAGTCTGAAGTGGTTAAACAGTGGTTATTCTAGACACACTAGATAATATTTCCTCTGCAGTGTGTGGAGAACAGAAGCATCACATAGAAGTGCTACACATGATATAGTTTGATAATGTGCATTCAATACATAGATAAAACAAAGGTCATAAGACGCCCACTCTATGGTTTGTTTAAATTTATTGAAACATTTATTTAACAATTGTTTTGTTTTATTATTTATTTATTTATTTTACATTTTTGCATACTTGTCTGAGCGAGGATTCCATACACTCCACTATGATGTGTTTCTCCACTTTTCAATAACCATACCACTCTATCAATTGGTACTGCAACGGAGGGTGGCCAATGGAAATTCCTCTAAAACTGACACTGACCCAATCCAAACAGCTTTAGTAGATTTGGCCTAATGTGTTTTTGTGCCGGTAAAATTGAGCAGAAATGGTCTATGGAATAGTAAAATGGTCCAAAATCAATGTAATCTCATAGTTCACTAAACAACCAGTGTTCTAAAACACATCACATCTTCATCACAATTGTACAGCATCAATATGAACATATATTTCTAACCATTATCCAGTCCATACTCCCCAGACTCTCCTTACTTACTACAACTAGAGAGAGAGTGAAGTGATGTGTGGCCTGTCATTGCCGGAGCCTGTTCGGACCTCCTGCTTCTGTATGAAGTTACGTTTCAGGACTGTCATGATGCATCTCGTGTTGAGAGTCGCTGCTGATTGATAGAGTGGGCTCTTCTGTAGTTTATCACATGCATGCTGGGGGGCAAACATGGACAATGAATCTTTGTGTGTCTGTGTGCATGTGTTTTTATGTGGGCCCATGTAAATGCATGCAATCCCATTTGCATTTGCTTTGCATGTATTTCACACATGCTCACATTAATTTGTTATTTATAAAGAAAGGTTCTTCGTTTCATCTTCCCACTTCTTTGGTCTTTTCTTCCAGCCCTCCAGCTCTTGCTCTATTTCTGAGAAACATGTTTTCTTTTCCAAAATTCTGCATGGCTACTACATAGCTAAGGCCAACAGAATATATTGCTTGTGTGTGTTTGTGTGATGATGCCTGTTTTATAATGCCCCCCTGCAAATTTGCATATGTATATGTGCAGATTGTATGAGAAGAGCTCTCACACTTAGAGCAGTTGGAGGGTACGGTGACGGGGGCTTATGCAAGGGCCTTGTGTATGGTTTATATTCTTGTGTGTGCGAGTTAAAGGGGGGTCGTGTTTGCGCTTTCACCCCCCTAGACAAAGCCGGCCACTACTCCCAGATGGTAGTCTGCTCTCTCCGGCCATGTGTCTGGTACGTATGCGTATGTGCATTTATGGACATGTACAAAGACGGGAAAAGTAAGGGGGTGTTAATGCACATGGCACTGGTCTATATGTGAAGAGTATGTGGACAGCTCTACTGTCCATTAGATGACTTGTTTGAAAACACTAAAAGCAAAAGTCCATCTCTGGTCTGCCCTGTGGTCTGCACCTCAAAATAAATTAAATGAACTGAAAGAAAGTAAGATAGAATATTGATAATGTAGTGATGACAGACAGACCACTTTGTCTCAGTGACCTAGAAATGGTCTGGCTAAAGCATTCAGGTTATGCGCTCACAACCCTGTATAAGGATTAAAGTCCTTTTGTTCAGCTTTTAACTGGACAGCACAAAGATAAAAAAGTATAAAAGTGCATATAGTGTGATATAAGGGTTATATATCAAAACACAATACATCGTTGTTGCATTAGACAGTTAATACACTATTATTGCAGTATTCGACTGCAACATTGTATTTGTTGCTGCACTGTGTGGTTGTGGTTTAAGGAATATGCAGTTAAACTAGTTTGAGTGTGCATGCAGTGAGTTTTCACTGGTGTAAAAAACTATAAAGGGCTACAACCATAATCTTTGTCACAAGTGTTTTTTGGATGTCATGTACAGGGTATTAAGCTTTGAAGCGCGTCAAAGGTTGGACTTTTTAATACAAATTCGAGACTAAAGCTCAGCCTGAATCCTGTTGTCCCCCTGAGGCTGAATGTATCTATCGCTTAGACACACACTCTGACCTCGATGTTTGTTTTCCTTGTATAGCATACGTAAACATAGCTTTTGCAACTATCCAGGCGGGATGAAACCTGTCCGTCTTTCTATACTGGAGACATACAGTATGAGCTCCAAATTAGGAGTGCACATCCTGTGTATATAGGGTGTCCTCTCTCATACCTGCCAGACTGGTTTACTCTCTTTCATTAAAGCTAAGCCCTTCTCTTTTTTTTCTTGACCAGGTAGTATTTTGTTATCAAACGAGAAACCAGACTCCCTTATGACAGCCCTTTACCCTGCAGTTCAAAGTGCCAAGATAACTATTCTCTATTTATACCTTTATTGAGGCGAGCCCTTCGTCTGTGCCAGTAAGTGCTCGGGTCTGGCAGTGAGCGCTCTCTGTGCTGGATGTGCCCCGTTCTCCCCAGGCTCTGGTACTGCTGCTCTCTGCCAAGTGGCGGGGCCAGATTGCCTGTAATAGGCCTGCCATTTCCTTCTCATCATCTGTCAGCACTCTGGATCCAACTACAAGGTCCAAAGAGGGCTACCACTCTCCAATTAAAAAGGTTAATTTACCCTCGCCTGCCCCTCCCCCTACCACAGTTTGTTATGTCTTCATTAGCGCCCGTTAGTTTTTCTGTGTTGCTTCCTGTCAATTCCTTACTTCTTTAAAAGGGTTTTACCTGGACTAAAGATGATTTATTTTTGTATATTTGTGCAGCTGAAATTTAAATTGAATTAACAAGAGCAAACAATTGAAGAAGGGTGGTTTTAATCAGGGAAACAAATATGAATCATAAATAATTATTTGATGGCACATCCAAGTGGAGCTGAAATGTTAAAATGATGGAGATATTTTTTCTGCTTTGGGTTCTCTCTATTTGATTGGCCAAAAATTGTTACGCAAGTGAGAATACCTGGAATACAAGACATTTATTTCAGTTTAATTTCTTTTCTAAAATGAGCACAGGCTGTTGTTGCAATAATTGTCAGACCCTTTTGCAGCCCAAGATTTTTGCCACTAACAAAATAAATAGGTTTTAAGAATAAAAAGTAAACCTGACTCGACTTTCTGATCTCAGATGTTGTCCTCACGCTATGTTTTTATTCTATACTCTGTGTCAAACATTCATTCATTTTACATTTACATTTAGTTTAGCAGACGCTTTTATCCAAAGCGACTTACATTCAACAGTGTTACATTTACACATTTTAGTTGACGCTTTAATTTTTTTAAGCGTTTTTACATTAAGGTTCCATTTACCAGTGTTAATGCTGGAACACCACTGGAGGCACGGAGGGTTAAGTGTCTTGCCCAAGGACACAACGACAGTGAACTGTGGTGAGAAAGGGAATCGAACCGCCTACCTTCCGGTTGAAGGACGACCGGTCTACCACTGAGCCACTGCCGCTACCATTTAGAGACAGACAACCATTCACTCTCACATTCATTCACTAGGGACACTTTAGATTTGCCAATTAACCTATACATGCATGTCTTTTGGACGGTGGGAGGAAGCCGGAGTACCCGGAGAGAACCCACGGTAACACGTGGAGGACATGCGGCCGGGTTTTGAACTCACGACCTGTAGCACTCCTGCCTCACAGCAAGAAGGTCGTGAGGTCTGTGTCAAACATTGTGGAATAACTGACCAGAAATTGATATTTTGCTAATCTAATGTTCAGAAATACTTGGTGTGTATGCCTCTTGTCTCTCTGCTTAGTCTTTCTCATCATCCCTCAGATCCTTCCTTCCCTTCAACCATCATATTATCTGAGGGATCATAGGGACTGCTCTGTCTCATCTTCTTGTTCTTGTTCATGCAGGAGTAGTCTTTTCTTCTCAGTTTATCTGAACCATGTTCTTGGACATATATCAATCTGAGCCCAAACCCAGGAAGGAAGCTGGGGCAAACCGTTGCCTGCATGGCTGCTCTTAGTTGCCTCTGTCAGTTCCTTGCTTGTGCCTGGGCCAGTGAAAGTCATTATTGTATCTGTAGTCCACTGGTGGATTTGTTCACATTTATGTAAAATGCTTTGTTGACAAATTTAATAATAGTTCAGTCTCATTTGACAGTGGCGCAAAATGATCAATGAGACAGATTACAATTTTTTCCCTAATGGTTTTTATGTTCTACATTAAAAATCAAGAAGAATTATATGTAAAAAATATTGTATCTAATGCCACACTTAACAAACACATTTGAGCAATTATAGACATCTGTTATTAGCCTAAAATATTAGATTAGATTAGATTCAACTTTATTGTCATTACACAAGTACAGGTACAAGGCAACGAAATGCAGTTTAGGTCTAACCAGAAGTGCAATAGCAGTAAAGTGCAGGATATATACAATGGGAGATGTACAGGATTTACAGGTAATATGTACAATGAATATAAATATACAGATGGTTATTACTATAAAAAGGTGAGTGTGTGCCATAAATATAATTACAGGTGTCTCTTTTCTATAAACAGCATTTACAGGTGGATATGTACTCTAAATGTAATGTGGTACACACGCATCACACAGCACACATACACACACTCACTCACATACACACACATACACACACAACCATACACACATACACTCACAACCATACACACATGCACACACTGACATACACACATACACCCAGGGAATTAGACCGGAGAGCTATACACACACACATACACACACACACACACATACACACACTCACATACACACACCACCATACACACATACTCACAGGGGAATTAAACCGGAGAGCTATACACACAGACACTCACACACACACTCACTTACATACGTACTCACACACACACACTCACACACACACACACACACACACACACACACACACACACGTGATATACAGATGTCTCTAACTATGAACAGAATTTTACAGGTAGGTGTAAACAATTGTATGTTAGCTTAAGGTAAGCAGTAGATTTAAGGTAGTGCAAACAGTGGAATGTAAACAGTTGGTAGCAAAGGTGCAGTAGTGCAGGGGATGGTGGGATGGTGGGGGATGAGACGAGTCTGTGAGGGGAGTGGGATGGTGGTGGGGGTAGAAGAGTCTATGAGGGTAGTGGGATGGTGGGGGTGAGAGGAGAGTCTGTGAGGGGAGTGGCATGGTGGGATGGTGGGGGTGAGAGGAGAGTCTGTGAGGGGAGTGGCATGGTGGGGGGTGAGAGAGGAGTCTGTGAGAGGTGTGGGGTCAGCAATAAAATATAGACTCATTCCTGCAATTACTACTTAATATAACGATAGTAGCAGCTGCGGTGTCATCTGGTGTTAAAGTAAACTAGCATGCTAAATGAAATTGAGGGTCACTCTTCATAGTTTTAGTGATTTACATAAGCTAATGACTTGGAAGGATGAACAGGAGGTGGAGATAAAGGGAGGAGGAGAGTGAGGGTGCTGTCTGGCTACTCACTCGCCATTAAGGACCTGTGCATGGATCAGTAGAGCACGCCGCTTTCCCAATCACCAGTTTCAGGCGGGCCCTTTTTGGTTACACAAAATGTCTGCGTGTATGGCCACAGAGAGAGATATTATGAGAGTTATTTTTCCTTAGTTATCTGAGAGCGGCGTGCTTTTAGGCCCCCTTGTTTGAGTGGCTGACACACACTTGAGTCTCTGCAGCAGATTAAATGAAATTTTAGCAGCTTTTTCTTGGGACCAGGCCATAAAACCACACAAAGACGCAGCTGCCTCTAATGTAATCTAGAATGGGGTGTGAAGCTGTACACCACACTTTTGTTTTTCCCTTCTTCTCCTCTCCAAAGCTTTTTACACCATTCTTGACAGGCCCCAACTACAGCACTTCCTCTTTAGATAATATCCTTGTTCTTTCACTGCCCTTAATTCCTCTTTTCATCAGCTAGCTCTCTGTGTGCCGCAGAGGTGATGAAACCGGACGAGAGCAATAAAGGCCATGTGTTTTAAGAGCAAACATATCTTTTTATGTCTTTATACGGCTGAGTCAAAGGTACATGAGATAGCCGTTGCGTCGTCTTTAAAGTGCTCCCAGGCACTTCTTCCCACTGGGACATTCTCCAGCGCATATCAGCTGGACATGTATGGAATAATCCTATAGGGTCTTTACAGTTTGACCTTGTGCTAAGTGCTAACCCACAGTTCAGTTCTGGGAATGCAACATAAGTCCTCCGGGTTCGATGCCCCGACCTCAGTGTCAGTCAGGGTTTGTCAGGTTTGTCTCTCAATATGACAGCACGGATCTTGAGAACCTGTGTTGACAGGGAGTGGAGTTACAGTCCTGTCAGGGCTGTCACAAAATGATGCATTCTGCTGGAATCCACACATATATCACACACAAACATGTTCTTTTAAACGTAGAGTTTGCTTCAGCCCAGAAAAGTCTAAAGCTGATACTTTATGAGAAACCTCCAGCATTTCCTTGTGTAAATTAAACTTTATAGTCTGTCTTGTTGTGTGAGCTGCAATGGTACAAACATCTGGCTCATAAATCTCAGGTGATGCTGTAGAGATCTTGCTCTAATCAGCCATTAATCCACATTTCCACACTTCCATGCTGCTTCCTAGCCGCTGTCCAGACGTTCTGCCATTGTATTGAAAGCTACTGCTGCTCTATTTGATTAAGGACAGGCCATCGCCTGTTGTGGAATGTCTGTGTTTGCAGACTTTTTCTGAGCAGAAAGATTGCTCTGAGGTGGACTCAAGCTATAGCTACAGTTCAACCAGTCAGTCCAGCAGTCAGTCAGCGTGTTTATGTGTGTGTCCTGTTCTGCAGCTGCCTGCGAATAAATCCTTCTGTCACCAAAGGCACACAAGATTTTTTCACATAACACACTCATCAGCTCCTTCCCAACTGTACACAACTAGGACTGTTTAATAATCTAGTCTGTCACCTAAATTAGAAAAAAAAATCAACCAATTAAACTTGAAAAAAAATGAAAAAAATGAAAACCTATTGCATCATTTTTTTTTTTTTTCAGTTTTTCAGTTTTTGTACTTTATTGTTTGTATTTTGTGTGATTAAAATGTATTGAAGATTGGCGTCTGTGCAGCACGCACATACGCAATGCATTAAGTTAAACCCAGCGACCCACTAGAAATAGCGTTTGCTCTCCTTTGGCCACCCTCCCTCTGTGCTCCCTTACCTCTTCCCCCTCTTTCCATCCCCAGGGTAGGTGGCTATAGCCCCCCTTATAAACATAGTGATCTATAGGAGCCCTGGACCCAGACAGATTTTTGGCATGGCTGTGCAGGTAGCATTCCAGCACGGTTTGAGATCTTAGGCCCTAGCCTCGTTAAAAGCCTGATTTATGCTCTACAGCTGGCCACAAAGTAACCTACAGGTTGGTTACCTTAATTAATATCAAGCTCTCTATTGCTAGGGCCTATTCATGTTTCTGACACACCTCAAGGGAGAATAAGTGGAAGGGTCCACATGCTGTATTTTTAACAGGCCAGTGACAGTGTGGGTATATGTGCAGAGAACGGGCAGCTGTGTTAAACATTACTCTTAAGTATTTACAATGCAGCAAAGTTAACTGTACTGACATATACTTGCAAAATTTACTATGTAAATTATGTTAACCAATAATCCATAAGGTTACTGTTCTCTAGATTGACTAGACTACTTTCTATTGTCCCCCATTTATGCAGCACGGGGGGGGTTGTAGTAGATCAATCAATCGGACCACATGTTTTTAATTAGTACAGCCAGCCTCTGAGATGAAGAACTGTTTGGAACATGCCCATGCCATTAGCATAGAGCCCATTCATCTTTTGCACTGATCTTGATGGTAAATGTTCAATTTACAGTAGGTGGCATGTAAGTTGCTGACTACCACAGATGAGAGGTCCCAAATCGGAAATGTTTTTGCACTGAGGCAAACATTTGTAGGTCACGTTGGTTATGGGAACATCTCCTCACTTTGTCATGTTTCTTCCGGCTTCTGTCAGATTGTCTTGGAAGGGGTGAATTAGGACTGAACAGGAGGACATTTTGCAATTTTAATCAGGATTTGGAAAGCGTCTTGAGTTGAAAGTGTCCCAGCACTGTTTTTCTTGATGAATTAATAATGGATTTGGAACAGGGTTGGTTGAATGGAAAGGGCTCTCACGGTTAGTACTAAAAATGTGAACTTTGTTACACTATGCACCAGTACACATTATGATCATTTCTGGTGCTAGAATAGAGTGTTATCCACATAACCAGCAAAGAGTTTGACTTGACTTTTAGATGTATTTTCTAGTTACATCTGACCCAAAGATACCCTCCAATCTAAAGAGTCCAGCTATTGATGCTCCCTTAACCACTCAAAGCCCGTGTGCACAGTCACACATGGCAGATGGGACGCGTGTTCAACCCTCAGCCTCCACGGCTTCAGGCCACAGGACACTCCAACACACTGGCCCTCTTGTTTTAAAGTGCGATGTCCCTCCATAATGCCTTGAGGCCCGTATGCATAACAAGCTGCTATGGTTGGCCTGAGCTCACATGCCCTGGTCCTCTAACCCTGAGGTGGTAGGACACAGTGAAAAATAACTGCATGTTTAAAACAACCTTTGTTCACTGGTGTCTAAATGATGGGCCATGCTTGTGGACCCTCTGGGGCCATTGCGGGTGTATGAGGAACAAACAGTGAAGGTCATCAGAAGTTGCCTTTCCTAAGACTATTTCCTAATAAAAAGTATTTGTGCCTCAGAAAAGTAAAAACTGTGATTATATTTTGTTTTGGACAGACATCAAAATCTTTTATCCAGCCCTGGTTATGTCTGTTTTGTGTTGCACTCAGCTTGATTCTGTGGTCTAGGCATTCAACCATAATTTAAAAATGACTTTTTTTAATAACTATGCTTTGCCTTCCACCTTTTTGAGTTAAACCACGTAAAAATTGGAACTTTCCAACTAGCACCAATTTGCAGTATTAGCTAAAATGCATCAGAATCTAAAAGTTTTGCACTTCAAAGCAATCTGTATAAATGTTGTCTGAGTTGTACCGTGTCCCAAGCCTTTGTTATACAATGGGAGGTGTTGATTTAGTGTGCAGCGACAAAAATGTAAATAACATGAAAGTGAAAAAGTATCACATGATAATGAAAGTCAGGGTTTAGTTTAACCTCTCTGTGTTGTCATGAGAGCAGGTTCAGGAAACAGTCATATCCAAAGCATGAAATTAGTAAATTTAGATGTAGGTCCACTGCAAGCCCCTGACGTGCTCACTGGTCAACCTAGGGTCAGAGGGTGGAGTTAGGATTTAAAATGACGTACTTTAAGTGTCATTTTAAGTACCTAAATTCAATTTTTCTTTGTCAAACAATTACTATCTGCTTCAACCAAGTGGTCTGCTGCTCCTATTTTAGCAAGTGTGTGCACATCCTGCTTTTATGGTACAAGGTATCGTCTCTAATTAGTTTACTGTTAAAATAGTTTAATAAAAAAACTAAAAACTAAAAAGAAATCATTTTTGTTATTTTAAACCCTCAAGAAATATCCATCTTTCAGAAGATATATAATAGACATTCTTTTTTTAAATCGTTATTTCCTTAAAATGTATTCTATTAGCAAGTCATATTTTTTCAAATCACTATTAGAGACTTTGCTGAAGCCTTTAGAGTTAGCCTTAAGAGTTCGCTCTGCTGAGATTGAAATGCGAACATCAAATGCAAATGTGCATAGCCATTTTTCTGACTGCCTGTAAAAACGGAAGAAGTGGGAGGTCAAGCAGGAGGGTCAGATACTGGGCTCCGTATGCTCTGGTGAAGCCGAATCTTGTCCTGGCAAATGGTATGCAGGCTCATAACGCGCTCCACTCATGCAATAGCCAGAGATGAAACAGTTTTGACAGTGTTGAATGCCTTGCCCCAGGGGCCTTATCATCCTCTGCTGCTTGCCCACCTTCCTCCCTGTTTCTCCTCTCCTGATGGTATCTATCTGGAGATTTATGCAGAAATGCACCGTTAGTCGACCTCCCTGGTCCCTCTCCATCCTTTCTGCAGGGACGCTAGCCTGTCATGAGCTGAGCTATGGAGAGATAGTGGAGCTTAGGCTTCTGGCCTCATGTCTTACTGAGGCTATCTTGTCTGTGCACTTCAAACAGGGATGATGCTTAGAGGAGAGACAGCAGCTGTTCTCATCTGAATATTGCAGCTTGTTCATGGAAGCTTTTACATTCACTTTTATTTTGTTGAATTTTGTCCTCCATCTTAAAATATTTTGATCTGTTCTCCTGCCCCTAAGCTGCAATTTATTGAGATATACCTTTTCTTTGACAGAACAATTTTCACTTTTCCTCTCTGAAGAGACCTCTCTCCTATTTGGGATATTGCCTTGGTCCAAAAATACCCCTGCTTGAATACGTCTTTGTATGTACCTGGATACATGTGCTTAAACTGACACTTGGCTGTTTGCAGCTTCTTTGATTTCACTCCTTCATAGTTACTTCACCAAGTATCAGCTGTTGTTTGTCCCATGAAGCAGACCCCATTTCAATATATAATCTGTACAAATGCCCACATAAGCATCCGTCCATTTAATTAGAGTGGTTAAGCTTAGAAGCCCAGAGGTCTTTTCACTGTACCATTAGAGCTCAGATGAGGAACAACAGAGTGCGGCCTCCCACTGTTGCTTGTAAGCAGAGAACAAATAATGATCTGCATCTGAGACACGGCTGGCCTGGCTTATTATAAGGTCCGCCAGACAGGGCCTCACCCAGGCACGAAGCTGTCCAGCTGAGCTTAGTTTGAATGGATGAATGGATGAAGAGATACATAGAGGCAGAGATGGATGGATTGATGGGTGGATGGTCAGTTCAATCTCAGTTCATCTGAGAAAAGATCAAAGGGAATAAGTTTACAAAGCGAAGGAGACATACAGAGAGCAAAGCTCATTTTAAAATGATTGTACCAAGTGTGTTACGTGCGCTATTCCCTGCTAACAGTGCTAGTATGCATGCCCATTAAAGATGACAGTCGTGCTGAAGCATTCGCATATTGAAACACAAATATATCCTTCAACAAAGACAATCAAAGCTTGTCTATTGTGTGTGCTGCATGAATCGTCTGATTCCTGCATAAGTGCCATTTGTCTGTAATGGTTCAAATGGATGCCTTGGTTCCACTGTTGCTCTTATCAAATTACAGTATAAGGAGAAGGGAACGGAAAGGTAAGAAGTGTGAAAGTCTGATTGGAGACAAAGCCACAGCCAGCAGCTTACTTTATCCTGGGCACAGGCCCTCAAAGACCACCATACATCTTTATCAGGAGATCTGCACCCCTCCTCCTTGCCTTGCTCATGCCAGCTGGGTTGTATTCTCCCTCTTTTCTCACTGCCTCTCTGTGCAGTTTGTGTAGTGGTTAGTGGTCAGCTTCTTCCAATTGTGCAATGTGTGACTCAGACACTAGTCAGTGTTGTAGGCCTGGGTCCACATCAGACTGGCAAAAGGTTTCGATTCAGGCCTGTGCTCTATTTCCTGGATGGCTCTCTGTTTAGTAAAACCGTATTTCCTCCATCCAGCTTTGTCTCAGGAACAAGTGTTGGTCAAACAAGCCTTTTGTCTGTGGCCAGTGGCTCAGCACATCACAGCGAGTCTGCCCAGGACAAAGAAGTGAGTATATGAGCCAGTGAGTGTGTGGCCAAAGCAGAATAACACAGTGAAGCAGGGAGGAGGGTCAGGTATTTTACAGATGAATTCAAGATCAGTTTGAGCAGCATAGTCATGTTAAATCAGAATTTGTTCAATAGCAATGCACTATAGCCACTTATTACCTGCCATGGCTGTTGTCAGCTTTACTCAAGTGGGGCATTTTCTACTTGCTTCTCCTCCAACCTTTGTTTTCACCAATCACCTCTGTCCAATCCCTGACTGTGAATACTCTAATGACATAAACGGACTGGTAATCACATTTACTGCAGTTACGCCTGAGCCATTCTTAAAAGCCACTGTATTGACAACCCTCCATCTTGCAAAGCACTCACTCCAACACCTATAAACACTTATGAATATTGGCAAAAGCCTGCTATTAGCATATTCATTTCTCAGGTGTTTGTGTGAGTGCTGCCGAGGCGACTGATAACTTTGCAAAATGACACTGACATGCTGCAGCCCCTGTGTCTGTGCCCCTGTGATGTCCTCCTCCACTCTTCGTGTTAGAAGAGCTACAAGCTAATCCTGTTTGCCTGTTTGTCCATTAGCCAAATGACCAATATCAGAGAGAGCTACATGGTCACATCAGACCATGTAGCTCTGTTACACTCCCAGGGCTGGTCAAGGACAAAACAAAAAATGGAGGTTAAATGAGTTTAGGTTTGCTGAGAAGTTTGAGGTGTGTTTGATGAACTGTTGATGGCTTGGTGTTTGGTTTGATAAATAAGTTTAGAAATTAGCTTCTGGGCATAGATTTAAAGCTTGAAAATGTTTCATACTTCATCAATATCCAGATACCTGTTACTATGTAAGTAAAGACTTGGATTTAGTTATTCATATTCTTTATTAAGATTAGTGGGTCTTGGAGGTTTGTCACTTGCTGTTTGAGAAACAATTATTTCCCTTTATTTGGGGCTTTAGTTGGCCTTTATTCATGGTGCCTGGATCATATTCTCTGCCTGATAGCACTGTCTCTTAGACACTGTAATAGCCTCCCTCTGCTTTGCTTTGTGTTGCAATGTGCTGAAATGGCTTTGAAGGAGTTGCTAACCCCCTATTCCTCTTCCTTTCACTGCTACATGTCTTCCCTCTGTTCGGCAGCTTTCTCCTCTTTCTGATTATCCTCTACTTTTCTGACAGTAGAATCCCCCTTCTTCTTCCTCTTCTTCTTTTCTTTACCTCAATCTTTCTCTCCCACAAAGTCCCTTCTTTCAGCCATTCCCCTGAAATGGCAGCTGGGTTGTCAGTGTGGCTTCTCGTCTCTGCTGATCCTATTTCAAAGAGACCTGGAGATCCAGCATTAGCCCTAGCTCTCCTGCGCTCAAGTCCCAACTCACCATAGACTTAGAGTCACGGGAAAGGGAGAAATGGACAAAAAAAGCAAGACCACGAACATGTCCTTTAGTCCTTTAGAGGACAGCCTAGTTTAAGATCATTCTTTCTTCCGCACATCTCTGTGCTCTGCTGGAAAAAAAAATCTTCAAGGCCATCAAACGTTTTGTCAGAATGTCTTTTTGCCTTTTGAAAACGGTCTCTCTATTCCTTTGAGGATAGCTATTACAGACAATAGTGGGCTTATTTAGATATCTTCTCTGGCATTGTTATGAATGTGGGCATCCTTTGGTCAGGCTTTAGATGCCCATCAATGTGTCCACTGTCAGGATGGGGATAACAATTATTGCCGCTGCTTTGGTATGAGCACAGTTAGCCAAATGCCCACAAATGGAATGTGATTACACAAAAGCAGACACACTGCTTTTGATACATAAGAAAATAAAATCAACTAAAGGCTTTGAAGTGCTGTTTGTGGCAATGGCGTCCCTCAAATATGTGGTAGGTTGTCATTAGGTAATGTCTTCTTCATGCTACACTTCTTTCACTCGTTCGTCTCCATCCTTCTTTTCCCTTAATCCCCTGGTGCTCTCTTCTCTCTGACAGACACAGCTGTGTCCAAGCACATTGTCTCTTTTTTCTCACTTCCTTTTACAAGATGTAAAAATTCATCTATTTCACACCTTATGCATATTTGTTCTATTTTTGCACATTAAGACGAGGAAGTGTGTACAGGCTGTAAATGAAAGCAGTGAAGAGACCTGATTATTGCAATTGTTTTATTAGCAACAACAACATCAATAAGTAGTAAACATATAGTCAATGTGGTGGGCACTTTTTATTTGTGCTTTTGAAAAAGAGAGAGACCAAAATGTGTATGGGCAAATGGCTTTTTTATGATGGAAAAATTCCATAGTGGGTCAAAGCCCCTTGCAGGTGGCAGCAATTAACTGTAATTTTTGCAGATTGTAATGATCCATAATTTACCAGTATACCCCCCTCTCTACTCTTTTCAGTCAAGAGAAAAAGGTTTGTGCGGAGGTTTGATTGGGTGCACATTTTGTGCTGCGTTTTGGTCTTTAAGTAAGATTGTTCAGAGGGGGCCGTGGACACTCAATAGAAAGGACAACCACAAAACACAAGACAAACTCATCAGTTTTTACTGTCAGTTGACATCCTCTTGTCTGCCTCTTTTTCATCCCTTTGTCTTTGAGCCATAGCTTTAAACATGCATCTACCTTTGTAGGAATTGTGCATACACAAAGACTCGGCCTCTCCGCCTCTACTGCCTTCTCCTTGCAGCTCGACACAGCCATGGTTTAGGGTTCAGTGTCTTCAAATGTCTTGAGAAAAATTCCCTCCAGTAAAAAAAGGAAAAAAAAAATAGAAGAAAGGATAAAGATGAAAGAGGGAGTACATTTGCAAGTGACGGATGCTACTTATTTTGCATATCTCTCACTTCTGCTTTCCCCTTCCTCTTCTCTATTCACCTGAGAGGATTTAAATAAATCCATAAAGCGTGAAATATGAGAAACAGAAAAGTAAAGCCTGAAATGCATTTTAAAAGACCTCCCCCCCACAAACACACACAGACATTTCTTTGGTTGCTGTTAATGTGTGTGTGTGTGTGTGTTTCTTTTGTGATAAATGCTGGTACAATTTATTAACATGTGACCTCCTATTTGTATTCAAGATTAATATGCAGCATCAGATACATGTCCCACTTCAATTCTGTAAACAAAGCTTTAGATAAGGATAAATGTGTTTAAGAGATTAGGTGGGTTTTGTAAGGCAACTCCCAGGTCACTGTGTAAGTGCCATTCAAAGTCAATATTTGAATTATTCTCTAGAAATTGTGTCTTTTCCACCTAAGATTCCTGTTTAAGATCACCACACACTTTCTATTTGAGTGCTTTAGCTGTGCTGTCTGGGTAATAAAATGATTAACGTTCCTTTAGCTTTATATTTCATAAGATAATATTATATCGATTTTAAGACATTTATATATGAGACATGTAAAGCTTTGGTTATGACTTTTTTTTATTTACCAAGCATACATAGTATAAGACATAAAAATACAATATAAAACTTTTGCCTATTAACACCTTTCCTCTCTGTGTCCCTTTTCAACAGATAAAGATGAGCCCAGCAGTTACACCTGTACCACATGTAAGCAGCCCTTCACCAGTGCCTGGTTCCTCCTCCAACATGCCCAGAACACCCATGGTTTTCGCATCTACTTGGAGAGCGAGCCCGGCAGCCCCCTCACCCCCCGCGTGGCTACAGCTCCTGGGATGGGGGGCGACTGCACCTCTTCCCAACCTCCAATGCACGCCGTCCACTTGGCTGAAGGCAGTCCATACAGTCTCTTGAGGATGTCAGGTTCAGGTTCGGGCCGGGATTCGGCATCTACACCTCGTGAGGGCCGTTATCCCCGGACTCCACCATTATTTAGCCCTCCACCGCGGCATCACCTCAGCCCTGACGACGTGACTCTTGCCACTCACCATCCCAGCGCCTTTGACCGAGTCATGAGGTTAAACTCTGTGCCACTTGAAACACCGCCGAGTATGGACTTCTCTAGACGCCTTCGAGAGCTGGCTGGAAATGCCATTGGAGCGTCTCCTCCTCTTTCCCCAAACAGGCCGAACCCTATGCAACGGCTTTTACAGCCTTTCCAACCAGGATCTAAACCTCCATTCTCAGCTACCCCTCCTCTGTCCACTTCTCAGTCACCTTCTGGTTCCCATTCTACTCCTAATGCTGTATCCAACAATGTCCAACCAGGTACCCCTCTCAAGGCTAAGTCTTGTGAGTTCTGTGGGAAGACTTTTAAATTCCAGAGCAACCTAATTGTTCACCGACGTAGCCACACAGGGGAAAAGCCATTCAAGTGTCACCTGTGTAACCATGCCTGCACCCAAGCCAGCAAACTGAAACGGCATATGAAGACACACTGTCAGAACAAGTCTTTGCTGAATGCTAAGTCTGAGGACGGCCTCTCGACCACTAGCTCACCTGAGCCTGGGACCAGTGAGTTAATAAACAGTGCCACAGACGCACTCAAGTCTGTGGTGGCCAAGTTCAAGAATGAGAACAATGGTCTGATGCCTGAAAACGGAGAGGAATATGAGGAGGAGGAAGAAGAGGATGAGGAAGAAGAGGAGGAAGAAGAGGAAGAGGAGGAGGAGGAGGAAGAGGAACTAGGGGAAGAGGAGGATGAGATGGAGAGTAAGCCCAGAGTAGGAGAAGACAATGACAGGAATGATTATAAATTCAGCCTCAGATTAGAAGGGGCCCGGCACCACCAGAACAGCGAGGCTCTTCACCCTCATTGCAGGAACTCATCTCGGAATCCCGGTGATTGTGATTCAGTGATGGAGTCCGAACAGGCTGATGATGGGGCTACGACTCCCATAAATGGGCTAGGACCTCTTACCACTGACAGCCTTTCACACAAACTGTTAGGTGGAGGAGTGAGTCCACGTTCTCTTAGCCCGCTGGCCAAACGCATCAAAGTGGAGAAGGATGTTGACCCCCCCACACCCACCATCCCTAACACTGAAAACGTCTACTCCCAGTGGCTAGCTGGGTATGCAGCCTCAAGACAACTCAAAGACCCTTTCCTCAACTTTTCAGGTGGGGACTCTAGACAATCGCCCTTCGCCTCTTCATCTGAGCATTCATCGGAGAACGGTAGTTTGCGCTTCTCTACTCCACCTGGTGAGCTGGATGGAGAACGCGCTACCTCGGGACGCAGTGGCACGGGCAGTGGAGCCAGCACTCCTCATGGTGGGAGTGGAAATGGCAGGCCCAGTTCTAAAGATGGTCGGCGCAGTGACACTTGTGAGTATTGTGGCAAAGTGTTTAAAAACTGCAGTAACTTGACAGTGCACCGACGCAGTCACACAGGAGAGCGGCCATACAAGTGTGAGCTGTGCAGCTATGCCTGTGCTCAGAGCTCTAAGCTTACCCGTCACATGAAGACTCATGGACAAATGGGTAAGGATGTATACAAATGTGATATCTGCCACATGCCTTTCAGTGTCTACAGCACTCTGGAGAAACACATGAAGAAGTGGCACAGTGACCGCCCTCTGGCTAATGACATTAAGACTGAGTAGAGAAAGAGCAGCATGCTGGCAGCTCTCGCTCAGCTCCTCGGGCTAAAAAGTGACCCCTGCTAACTAGCCAGTAAGTGAGGGGAAAGGACAACAGGGTTAAACACCAGTACGCAGTACGACCCTGTTATCATCCCTAACTGGAGAAGCTGAATGCATGATCCATCACTGGGGCAATACAGTTGCATCAAAACTTTTTGAGCCTTTCTATTGTGCAATAATTTACACGTTTTGTATTTTTTGTAACTGGACAGCATGCTCGGTGTGTTTTGGCTACTTAGAGAGATAATTGTCCTTGGCTGGTGGGTTTGGTTGTACTAGTGTAGCTGTTGATTCTTTGGTTTTCTTCAACAAAAAGTTAGTTATGAGAACCCATGCTGCATACAGTGCATACTGTTTTACATATCATGTACAGTTTTGTGTTCCAACATAATAGACAGTGTCAAGTTATCAAAACATCAAACAAGCAGGGTCACACTAAAATTATCTTTGTAAAAGATTTTCCATGCAAGACTGAGAGAAATATATACCTTTATATAAAATTGGGCTGCCTACTAAATGCTAGGCACTAGCGTCATGAAATATTTCTTTCTTCAAACTGCAATGAAAATAACAATATGGTGTGAAATGACAACTAAGAGTGCCTTTACCTGAATTAGTTAACCCTCCTTATTTGCTATAAGCTCGGAGCTTCAGCTACAGATCAGGCCATTTTTGTGCACATGTGAAATAAGCAGGTCCTTGCATCAAGCACCTGTCTGACCCTGTCATGAGCAGAGCAGCAGAGGAACCAGCTGAAACAAAAGACTTAAAAAAAAATGATTATTTGTATCTCTGGTAAATCATTATCTGCCTGATCCATGTGTTCTGTTGCTCTCCACTTTATGTTTGCTGGCATGTTACATGCTCAAAGTGGTAGTAGAAGTTTCTTTAAAAGGTTTTATTTTCTGGTACGTGTGTACCATTTCTAGAGGGTACTCTTTAACGAGTCATTTAACCAACATAAAGCTCTTCATTTCTCTCTGTGAAAATTAAGGTTTTGCCGGTTTTGGTTTTTTAAATAAACTCCAAATAATTTCATTTGTGTGTGTCCCTGTCAGGCAAGCGTGCCAGCAGTCACTTGAAGACCACGGAGTGGGTTGTAGTTGCTCTAAGCTAGACGGGCTTCTTTGGTTGAGGGTCGGGTGGGAGTAGCTGGTTGAGGGTCGGGGTAGTGGGTGGTGAAGGGTTGAACAGGTGTCAATTCAAATGTTATGTCCTTATAGCGCTTACTTTTACTGCATTAGAATTTAGAAACCCTTAAGTAACTCTTTATATTGAGCCATTTTGGAAATGATCTTAAACAGAAGTCCACATCAAACGTCACAAAATCAAGAGTTTAGTTTTTGTTTTCATCAGTACATGTTTGCAAGCAAGGCTCTTGACCTCATTTTGTTAGTTGTATTTTTTATCTCCATCCCCGTCATTATTGATGATATAGCACTTGTCACTCTGCCTTGGATTCTGTATCTGTCTCTGTAATCGGAGGTACAGCCGGTCGAGTATAAATGAACACCAGATTCTGGATCTGGTACTAAATACGTGCACTGTTCAATTTTCCCTGTTTACAGTTGGACACTCAAGGGAAAACTTGCTGTTATGCTGACAGATTAGGGTGGTGTCATTGCTTTTGCATTAAAAAAATATTAAAAAGAGAGTTGAAATCTTTGCCAGCCATGTCTCATCCTGAGCCAACCCCAGTGTGGCTCAAGACGCTCTAATGCAGGAACGCCATAAAAATATCCTGCTTCATAGAGATACAATGTTCATTACAGCAAGAAATCTACAAAATGTCTTTAAAATTGGTAAAATTTGTTGCTAATTTTACCACTTCAGTTTCTCTTGGGGAGAATGTTATTTAAATGTTGTTTTTATTGTTTATTGCTGTTCTCGTTCCGATCTCGTGATGGCCATGACTTGTTCAGTGTAATGAACTGTAATGAACATGTCTCTCATCTTTTATTTTATTTTATTCTTATTTCACATGTCTTCAGGTTGAACAAAAAATTTAGCATTTGGGAGAGATTTATGAAATATAAATATATAGAGAGAACTTAAACACATAGGACACTGCACACTTTTGTATGTTCCTATGTTCAAACACATTTATGGTCTACTTCTTTCCTGTATTTAGAATGGTATTTGAAATTAATGTTCACTTAGTGTAGGCACTTATAGTATTTATGTTGGAGCCTGTATTTTTAACTGTTTGCCTGTACTCTTTCAAGGTTTCAATGTATCTTTTTTTCTGTAGTGAAAAAAACCCCAACAAGCTGCCACCGTATATTTTCTTAATTTGGCAGGATAATATAGTGTGAATAATTTGTATGCTTGAAAATAAGTATGTTTTTGAAAAATAAAAGGTTGTGGTGTTCCCCAGGGGTGAGAGGTCATGTGATGGCCTCCTCAGGCAGTCCCGCTGGAGTGACCACAGCTAGGTGAAAACAGGTGGTTGTACATATCTTTTTAGTTTGTTTTATATATATTTTTCTCTCCTGCCATTTTATATGCAGTAATACAAGCTATTGTTGGGTTTCTTGGTAGCCAACCTTTTACTGTCCTTGTACCACCTGAGACATTCCAGCCGTTCCAGATGAAAACACCTTTAGTCATATGCAATCAATCCGTCATCAATCTAAAAGGTTTTTGCTACAGTTTTTAGTTTACTTTTTTGTTTTATTGCCAAAAGAACCATGGTGCTTTGTAATTAAATTATGGTACATCTCATATGCAAGGCATATTCTAAATAAAATTGAAAAGAGACACTTGGTACATGGAGTTATTGCTGATAGCATCGAGGTACACTATGTTTCATCCTGTGTTCTGTTTTGCTCAAGCTATTTGTCCTGAACTTGAAGTTGACTAAAATCATTGGTCGGCATTATTTATTATAACACAACACGCTCTGTTCTGAACAGAGCCACTGCTAAACAAGGCGTTCACTCCCTTCTGTGAAATTCTAATGGCTTCATTTCTTTTTGATGACCAAAGGTCATTGACCAACATTTATTGCTTGACTTTACAGATTTTATTGTTATTTTTCTGTTACGGACATGCCACTCTATTTTCAGCTGTTGTCTGCATTATTCTTTTCACTCAGCCAATTTGTCTTGAAAAAATAAAAAGTATTACACACATATTTGAAATATTGTTTTCTTTCTTTGTTTATCTTTTTTATCACTGTCATAAAAGTAACAACAAAAAGACTGGACTAACGTCAGCCCAGTCTCTAAATATGTTTCTGCTGCTTTACCCTGGAACATTTTCTAGGACACATAATTAATATTTTCAACCATGTTTAATCAGACCAGCTCATTTGATTTTGAAAACCCAGGACTGGATGTGAGGGACTGGAGCTGGTGTATATGAGGAGGTTAGGTTAAAAAATAAATGAATTGGTAGGAAAATAGAAAATTCTCTTACTATTATACTCTTTATTTTTTTCTACATAATGTGAAGCTCTGCTATCTTTCACTGACCTTTATTATAAAAATTATACTGTTCTGCTAAATTACTTCAATTGTATAGTTACACCATTTACATTTTTTTATTATATGGTATTCTTAGTTACAATTGTGGCATTTTACCATTATACAGTTATCTGAAAAATATCCACACAATTCTGATCAAGAGACAGTTTTAGTACCATCCAGTTGGATTGACTTGGCTCACTCTTTGTAACCAGTTGTCAGCTCCACAGCCTTGTTAGCCAAACACTATTTCTACAGTGTATTATATCTTTTCTGAACGTCACAGGTCTTCCTGAAAGACACTCTTTCCTTTGATGTAATCCTCTCCTTTCTCATCATTGTGTCTTCTATGTGTAGTTGTGTCCACCTTTCTGAAATTTCTGTCTGTGTTTGCCTCTGACCTCTCTCTTTTTTGTTTCCTGGTCTGTGTGCCGAAGCAATGGAGGGCTACATGATGACTAATCGCTCTCCTTGTCCGAGCCTGGCACTGTTTGCCAAGCAGGGCCAGATTAAAGTTCACAGATAGAGTGAGGTTCCTGCTTAGTCCAGGTGTTGACAGTTAAGATAAAGCAAAATTGCAAGGAAGTGGGGGGTGCTTTGTGTGTCGAGGGAGGGTGGTGTTAAAGAGGGTTGTGTTTTCTCGTGCATATACACTTCTGATGTTTAAAAGAGAAGTAGCCCCCTCCCCTTTGTCTAACTACTCCCAAGTTCAATGTCAAGAGAGCAACAATGCCTGGCCACAAATCCCGCCACCAAACAACCCAAGCATAGCAGACATAGTTTTCCCATAGCAGACTGTTGGACCTTGCCTACTATCCCCAGCCCCCTTCCTTTAGTCCCTTGTGTGGACATATGTCCTTAACTCATAAAGGAAACAGTCACCACTCTTTCAATAGAAAGCTAAACAGGTTTGTCATGCAAGGCATTAAATCTCTAACCACTGAATAGCTGTCCTTTTCTCATTTGTATAACAAGATGTAGAAAAAATGTATTACCCTTATTTCTGCCTTGTCTTAGGGGGATACCAAGATTCCCAGTTGAAGGGTAAGAATTTATTAGTTCATTATGGTAATCAAAACTGGTTTACAAACAGACTAGAAGAGATAAAGATTCCCCTTCTCTTTTCTCCTCCACCTCTTTCTCTGTATTCTGTGTCCCGACCTGCCTGTGTGTTTAAAGCAGGGGAGGCCTCCCAGGCAAAGCTGGGGAAATCCTGTCCATGAGAGAGTTGCTGCGTTGAATTGACTCTACATTATTGCCCTCCCTCCAGCTTCAATCTCTTCAATCTTCTTCTTTCATCAACTGTCAGTGAACAATCTCTTTACAGCTCTACATTTATCTAACTAATGTTTCAATGTCAAAATGTTGGACTTCACTCACAAAATTTGTCTTACACTTTTCAAAACATTATGGCACTAACATATACTTCCTTAAGTTCAGTAACAAGGTTGGTAAACACATGGAGAGTTTGGGACCATTCTTCATAACAGAGCTCTCCACACATGGAGCTCAGTTTTCACATAGAGCCTACAGTAGTCTATTGCTGTAGCATCACTAAAACAGAAAGTCTTAAAAACTAAAACTCGTGGGTGTAAACAGAAAAATGTTGAAAAAACAATGAAGCAGGTACAGACATGTTTTCTGTTTGGCTCTTCCAAAGGAAAACATTGTGATATCATTGAAAACCAATTAATTCCAAATAATGTGTAGCTTTAAAGGTATTTGGACATAACCCAGCTCTCGACTTCCCTTTCCCATTTTCACTATTAGTTTCATCAGTTTAGAAACCCCTACTTGTAATGCCACAGCTTTTACATGTGCAGTATCCTTCTGGTTCTCCCTTCCCCACCTGTGATTAGTTGCTCTGTTTCAGGTTCTTTCGGTTGCCTGTGCACGAGTGTCAGTGAGTGGAGGAAGCCTCAAGAGCAGAGCCAGGGAGGCAGACTGCAGCTGTGCCGCGATGCAGTGAAGAGGGGGCCTCGTCCGGCCTCTTTGGAACAATATAAAAGCCCTAATCACCCAGGACAGCTGACACCCAGCACCTCACACATACACACGCTGTGATTCACACACACACACACACACACACACACACACACACACACACACACACACACACACACACACACACACACACACACACACACACACACACACACACACACACACGCTCACAAAGATCTAACGACTGCTTGTGTAGGGTGGAAGAAGAGAAGCTCTGCCCAGACAAGACTTGCAGGTCTAGCCCGGCTGGAAAACAAAGTCTGTGTTTTGTCTATTGGACTGCAACGCTTCAGGGCTCAAAGTGCTTTCTCACAAACACAGCAAGTGTATATATCTATTGTAGAACACACATGAATGTGACGGTCAAAACTTAAAAAAGCAGTTAAGTGCACACTTTGCTCATACACGCAGAATCAAACGCACATGCTGATATTCTGGAAAACAAACTATATAATGGACTACAGAGACACACACACACTCACACACACACACACACACACACACACACACGTGTGTACACACAAGTGTCTTTGGGAATGTGACCTTTTCCCAAAAGCCTCCCTTTCCTGCCCCCAGCTCCCCTCCCCCTCTGGCTGTGTGAAGACTGAAGGGGTCAAGGGTCAGGTTTTGGGGGACTGGAGATTAGGTTTCACATGACTGAGCACCTTTGTTGGGGCAGGCCAGCAGAAAGGAAACGTCCAGGAGGGTAGCTGTGTCTGTCTGAGGAGAAAGAGCCAAAGGGGGAAGGGAGAGAGGCCAGAGGATAGTGGCTGAAGTCTAAGTCTGGCCAGGCCAGCTCAAGTTGAAGTGCAAGATCAAGATAGAAGTGGAGAGTAATGGCAAGAATTTTTTTTTTCATGTTTTTCTCTTGTAAGTTTCCTGCTCTGACTTCTGTGTGTCCAGCCAGTGTCCTTACTGCTGCTGTTGCTGGCTGGGCTGCTCTCCTTCATGACCACACAGCAAGAAGAAAGCACTAACCAAAATAGTAAACTGGATCGCAGCAGAACTCCCCCCTCCCTCCCTTCCTTCTTCTCCTCCCCCCTCACAACATCTGAGTCGTAGTCTGCCCGCAAGACAATGTGCGCTGTAACTGGCAGTGAAAATCTTGGCACAGATCCGGATTACCTCGCTTGTGAAGTATTGCTTTTAAATATCCTTTCCCCTGATTCTAGAGAGAGCAAGTTTCTTAACAACCTCCAGTGCTTTGAGTTCACACAGATTGAGTTGAAGAGGTGGGACTGGTACCGCTGATGGCTTCCAGACAGGGTGAAAACTTTGACCCCAAAGTGAAAAAGGACAGAAGCTAATGACTGATGGGGGAGGAATGTTAAAATACTCAATAAAAATACTCAAAAATAGTCATAATTGAGGAAAGAGGGCCTTAAGGTTTTGCAGTTATTGCTAACCATGTGGCATTTCTAACTTCAGCTGAATTTGACCTGCACACAGTGCACCCTGTCATACATACATGTGGGAAAAAAGAAAAAAGAACAAACAGAAAATTATAATTTTAAGCTGTGTTTTTGGTTAAATAACCATGCTCAGTTAGTGCCAGTAAAATGTTATCTATGTATAGACTTTGGCCTATATAATCTTAAATATAGGTTTTCAACAGTGATTAACAAGATACACCAAAACCATAGGTATAACATGTTGTGAGCGTTGGTCAGTGCTTAGACACGGTATTGGTTGTAATTACTGAAATGTCTTGGAGAAGGGAAGACTTTTGTTTCATCTGTTCTTGTGATTTCCACCGGTCAGTGTTCTGCAGCCTTGTACTGTTTAGTAACTATGGTCCTGCACAGTAAGGCTTCCTGCACTGCACAGGTCAGCACTTTAAAGTCAAAGCTGCTCTGTATAGGACAGGGTTGGTCTGTAACTGAACCGGCTTCCTTTGGCATAGGGCAGGGGTGGTTCAGGCAGATCCTGGGTGGTTGGAACAGAGGGGAGGGTTCGAGTGAAGGAGGTGGAGCAGGACAGATGCACTGCTCTGACCTTGAACCGTGGTGCGTTGGACCCAGGTCTGTGCATGTGTGGGTTTCATGCTGCGTTACATGTGCACAGAAAAATGCACTTACACTATGTGCCTAAACATGGCTGGCTGTGGAGTGCATATGCTCATGTCTGTGTGGAGGCGTGCTGACCAGGTGCAGCGCCGCCGGGAGAATTTATATGACAAGTAAAACAGGGTTATATTGTCAGTAGCCTCTGACTTGTCTATGTTTGAGAGCACCTGCATATGTGTCTATATATGTAGGCTGTATGCAGACAGCATGCACAGGGGGAGACAGTTAGGTTGTCTGTTTACTGTCCAGTGATTAAAAAGGCAAAGTTCATCCCAAAGTTCATCTCTTTGTGCTACAATATTTTAGTGTCAGTTAAGGCTGGATAATAATTCAGCAAAAGAGCAAGATTCATAGCTTGTAAACTATGTCATCTATGGCAGTCGGGATTCTGAGAATGATTGATATTTGCTGTAAATATGGAAGAAATGTTCTTTTTGTAGAGCTCTTTCTGTCGTTGAAGGCAGAACTACAGCAACTTCAAACACAAAGGTTGACATATATTGGAAAACTTCAAAAAGTGGTTGAAATGTTTTTGTGTCTTTAAATAGCAATTTGAAGGGGATCCAGTCCAGTTGTATCATAACCCTGACAGAAAAGAAAGAAATGATTTGGTTGATGCATTTACCAAGCCATTAATCCAACAAAAGCTAACTTACTTCGTAAAACACTATTACAGATAATTTTACCATTAAAAATGCTTTCATTTGCTCTGTGTCATGTTGCTTGGTCTGTATTCTACTTTTAGTTTCCTAATGCATGTTTGAAAGGTGTACACTAACGTCCTTGTGGTGCCCAGCTTTACTTTCTGAGCCACTCCAGCTGCTGCAGGGGTGACAGAGGCTAAGACCAGCCGAGGCCGAGGGGTGAGAGGGCTCGGGAAGTTTCAAAAAGTTTCTCAGAACTGCCGCGCCACTCCTGGTTCACTCCAGGTTCATTCCTGAGGCCCAGGGGTCACAGAGAGCAAGAGTGAGGAGGGGGGAAGGGTTGAGGAAACGGAGAACTGCAAGACCACGGTCACATGCTTAACCTGCCATATTGACCTTATTACACATACTTTCTTCTCCCTGCAGTATGTTTGGAATATTATGTTTTTTTCCCTCTTTTCTAAAATTACTAGAAGATAATAATGTGCATGTTGCAATAAGTTTATAAGTTTTTAAACATATAAACTTAAAGAAAGAGTCTGCATGTGTAACCGTGGGTTCTCTATGTTCTCTGTCTAAATCTAAGAAATGATTTATGAATGTGAGTGTGAATGTTTGTAATTCCGTGTCATGCCTAGGACGGGGCAGGCTTCAGCACATGGGACACGACTAATGAGTTGCAGAAAGTGAATAAATGAACTTAAAGCATGAATGCTATAATTAGACAAATGAATGTGGGTGCCACTTACTGTAAGTGATCTGTGACTGTGCGAAAGGTGCCTAAGTTTATGAGGCATAAATTGGAAAGAGATCAGATTTTTGTGAAGTGATAATAAGCTACGTTCTTTGGTTAGCACCTTTAGATGGTGCACTTTTAGACTTTGCTCTACCAAGCCACAGCACTGGTCACAGAACACGCTCAGACCACGCAGCTTCAAATAGTGTGTTTTTTGTGTGGCCAACCGGTGGTCTTTAGTAGGGCCTTCATGGGCCTCCTGTCCTACAAAGTGCTTGTCAGTCATTGTGTTGAACTCGTGTTGTTTTCTACGCAGTGCTGGGCTGCACAGCTGTCGCCCCAAAAGACCCAAGGCTACTTTACCCACAGCTGAAAGAAACAAACAAACAAAGACGTAAAACAAGAAAAGGAAAAGGGTCACATATAATGAGTGTAAAAAAACATAGCGTCCCATTGCACCTTGGGAGCCCATCTTCAGGAAGGTTGTGAGTGGTCGATGTGCACAAAGGGACTTGCCCCCCCATGTTACTGTTAGCCAGGCCCTTTGGATGAACTTGTCCTTTCAAGCTGGAGCTCTTATGCCCAGGTGTGTCCTTGTGTGTGTGTGTGTCCACAGCAATGACATCGCTTTGGCCCCAAGTGC
Organism: Perccottus glenii; assembly: GCA_024416835.2. Taxonomy (NCBI): domain Eukaryota; kingdom Metazoa; phylum Chordata; class Actinopteri; order Gobiiformes; family Odontobutidae; genus Perccottus; species Perccottus glenii. The sequence continues at coordinate 24,099,349 of CM044549.2, forward strand.
TCCATTGAAAATAAGACGGAGAGCGCAGCTAATGAAAGAGAGATAAAGTGCAAAACAAGGATGAGAGGAGGTATAAAAGGAGAGTGGCTTCCTTGCTTTTCAGGGCAAGGACAATGTTGAGACCTTACTCCCACGCTCTGTTCAATGCTCTCTCTGGCCCATGGTCCACTTTAGTGTCAGAGTTTATTTCTTTTAGCAAGAGGGTTAATAGTGGGCAGTGAAGATTCAATATTCAATATTTCTATAATTAAACATCTTGTATGCCATGTACAACTTACATGATGCTTTATTCAAATGTACTGCTGCTGCTTTTGTTTTGCAATTGCTTAAAACAAAAAATTCCTCAACAATAAAATGGTAACAGTTGATTGCACACTTGATGTAACCTTACATGACTCCGATCAGACTCTGCTGAATGAACCGATTTGCTTCAGCATTCACAGCTAATGCCTTGCCCATACTTTCCCAATATTGCAATCACCATGAAGATCTCTTGGGTTGGTACCAAGCCAGTCAGGGAGCCAAGCAGCTATCCAGACAGGCCAGTGAATGGCTCTATGCCAAGGCCAATTGAGAGGTGCTATGGTGGTGGAGAGCCAGAGGGGAGATGGTCATCCATTATTCATCACTAAGCCAAATAATCCCCAAAAGAATTGGTCTGGTCTTGTCTGGCCCAACGGTCGGGGAATGGATGGGATGGTCCGGGGGCAAGAGGGGTGGGTTTCTGGTGCTTCAGAATGGCAGTTTTTTTTTTCTTTACTATGGTTTAAGTAGGATTTTTGCGCGGGGCCGAAAGGGGGTAGTAAACTCTGCATAAGGGGTGGGATGGGCCTTCTTTGAGGATTAGATGCAAATATGTCTTTGATAGCTTTCACAGTCTGGGAGTCTCATTCTGTTTATGGATATTCATATTAAGTCTAATCTTTGGAAACAATCCCTGGCACGAAGGACCGAGAAGCTGCTGGGTTGGCGATGGAGCACAGAAACAGCAGGGGGTTCTGGGTAGAGAATGGACCTGAATGGAGCCTCGGCTGACCCAGATCATGGCAGAGACCCTGATAGTGTGTGCATCTGTGTGAAAGACAGAAAAAGTTGAGAGCTCATGAATCAAATAAATGATGGTGAATCCTTACTAATAACTCTACATCTGTATGAAGTATGTGTATTTACCATTAATGCAATCACCAGCTCATGAAAACTGTCCTCATATAATGACTTTCTATCAGTATCACCAACAACTTATTCAGACACAATAAAGCCTTCACCTTTACTCCACACTTTGACTTATCTTTGTAGTTGTCCTACATCGGCCCTGCTCAACTGTTTAGTCTCTCTCTGAGCTCCACAACCAGAATCCTTTTCTCTGCAAACTAAGTAGACCCTGGCAGCACTTAGTATGGAAAAGCCTTCTGAGCCCCAAAACAGTCATAAAAGTATATGCTGCTCTATGCCATAAAGAAATTAGATATACCCACTTTGTTCTTGTTACAAGGTGTCTGATAACATTTTGCATTTTCTGCTACTGATGTAATAGACTGTATAAATTTAGTTGCAGATCAGTGTGCTATAAATCTGCCTGTTTTGTTTTAGAATATTTTTTTTAGGTTATATAATTATTCTGTTTGCTGGTGTTTGTTAATAACAACTATGAGTAAAAGGAAATTGTTAATGAAAAAAGAAAAAAACAATATCACAAACACAATAAAGTCCATCACATATAGCATACATTAAACTCAATTTAAATGTGCTTAAACACTGGGGGGCTGACTGTTTCAGAGGGTTTTGGAGTGTGGAGGACAGACTCCTAGTGAACTAGACATAGCTGGTCCTCCTCCTTGTGGCAGGTCAGAGTGCAGAGGGTGAGACAGGGAAAGAAGGGGAGGTTTTACTTCCCCCACCGCAGCTGGGCCACAGTGTCTCCCCCTGCTCGCAGCCTTGATACTTTGCTGTCCTAGTAGGCTGGACTGGGCTGCAGGTCAGGAGGTTCATAAGGATACGTATCGTAGACGATGTGTGTGTGTGTGTGAGTGTGTGGATGGGGCAGTGTCTCAGGGGCATCAGAATGAGAAAAGGAAGAGAGCCAGACAGCTGATCATCCTGTTACACACACACACATGCAAGAGACCATTAACTGTCAACATAGTGTTTTAAGCTCTATGTTTATCTACTTTGATGTAGTGGTTGTATTTATAGCAATTTCCCCTTCACTTTTTTACAATGTCAAATTAATCACGACACAGCTTAGACATACTGTAACAAATCTGCTTCTAACTTAAGGTATAAAACTTAAAAATAAATGAATTTTGCTACCTTAAATGGAATAAATTGGAAACAATTATGACATTTTGCTGTGAATTAATGTAGCATGTGCAACTAAAACTCCAGAGTCACATGACATCACTGACGGCATTGTTATCTGATGTTACAATTTCAGGTTTCTGTTTGTGGGCCAGTGTGGCTATTTACATCATATGTAGACAAAACACTGGTCACAATGGACTATGTTTTCCATTTGAATGTGTTCACTCTCTTCTTTCACTGAGTATGGAGGGAGATTGTGTCAGTGTTATGAGGGGGGGCACATTGTCTGAGTGGGGGCCCTTATAGTTGATGCTGACCAGTATTAATTTCATCTACCCCCAATCCTAATCTAAAGCTACCTCACAACCTTAATGTGTTTACTTCACCTCATGCATTGTTTTACAAATGATGTTAAATGTATCTACAATATATGCTAAACTTGCATAATGAGACTCGGCGGGCTTCAAGGATCCTGGGACTCCTTTTCGCAGACATCCACTGACCTCTCCAACCAGACAGGGATAAAGGGACAAGGAGGGAGGGTTGAGGGCATGAGGGCACTTGCAGTGTGTATAACCATGTCTGAGTGTGCATGTGTACATGTGTATGTTAGGTGATTTGCAGACTCTCTGTCCTGCTGCTTTTGGCCTGGTGCAACCAACCCCCACCCGCCAAACACCCACTACTTTTCAAATTCCCTCACTTTTTTGTCCAACTGAGTCATTGTGTTATGTTTGGAACGCTCTGTATGTATGTAAAAAAGGTGGTGGCCTTAGGGGTCGGCAGCTCTGGACCCTTGCAAATCAATTTGTCTGTGGAAAGGGGTTAGAGCAAGGAGGTGGGATTGTGGAGCACTGCGGCGTTTCAATGTCAAGACTTTGGTATGTATTGTGTACAATGTCAAAGTCTCTCCTGTTTACGTATATTCAGTAAATCAAAACATCAAAATGAAAGCATATAAAGACTTAAGCAGACACTACATTGCCAGCCTTCTATTGTAGAAAAACATGAATGTTGACTTTTGTTTTGTTATTGTTTTCGGATGTTCTTTTACTGACATATCTTATTTTACTGCTGTCAGTCAGAGTAAAAAACAAGAGGTAAATGCAGAGTGACCCTGCCGCTCTGAGTGGAGGCTCAGACATTGATTGTGGTTGTCCCTCTCTCCCTCTCCTTCCCTGCACGCAGACAGGACGCTCCCTAAAGCACAGAGGCTTGAGAGGGTCTTTGCTTGAATGGAATGACGATGATCAATACCTGTCACTTCTGTCTCGTCTGGACCCCTTTGGACCCCTTCAACAACACAGGGTGGGAGGGGTGCATGATGCACATGAAGGCACAAACAAGCTTTAATATGCTCATGCGTGTGTGCACATGCAAATAGCAGAAAAACGAACAAATAAAAAAACAGCCAACAAATAAACATAATGGATCTATATGTATGCATGACATCTTGAATGATTAAACATCCTATACTTGTAATTTGCAAGAGTTATTATGACCATGAAAAATACATTAAGTAACAAAAACCAAAACGGACCTCAGTGTTATGTAGCACAATAATTATAACAAGTCACGATTTCCTATGTTCAGGTTCAGGTAACTTTATTTCTACCCGTAGGTAGAATTGCTGTGCAGTTGGAGTTGCTTCCATCCAAATAAATAACAATAAGCAAAGCAAATCATAAATAAAGTATGCATGCCATCTTGAATGATTATGTATATGTCTATTATATCTGTCAGTGTATAGCTACAGAGTAGACATATACATAAAACCTGCAATAATAAGAGACTTCAAACATATCAAATGGACACATAGATTTTAAACATTATGGGCAGTCAAAGTATCAAATTGACACACATACAAGCTGTGACAGCAAGGTCAGACAGGGCACTCAGAGCCAGACACCAGTCTCTTCTCTGGGGTCAGACCACAACGCCAAGGTCTACTCTATGACCTCTGTGGCCCTTAGCCTGCAGACACGCATACACATGCATAAACACACACACAAGCCTGCTGACCAGAGACGAGACAACGGTTAAGGGATCACTAAGGCCGATGGGGGAGGGTTGGAAATAAAGAATTGTTGGTGATCGTCATGAAGTCATGAGTTTATATTTTCAGCATGCAAATATGAATTATGCTGGCAGATTAATTAATTAATTGTATCTTTGCCAACCAGTGTTTGAAAAGGTCCCTTAACCTTGATCTATTACTGAGTACATTTAAAATTCATCCACAAGCAAAGTGACATAAAAGTAATGTGGTAGCTGTTATAAAAGACAGGGGAGGCTAAGATGTCAGAGTAAAACCTTCTTCCTTTCAGCGTCTTGTCCATTCATTTGCTGGAGGTCTCACTGTTTTTTGCTTTTAAGTTTTTCTACTACCTCGCTGCTGTCCTCCATGCTTTTACTCAAGAGACCCTTGCTCTGCCCAGTCACTAAGATAACATATAGTGCAGGGGCCAAGTTCACAACTGTAGATAAGCTGTAATTGCAAGGTAATAAAAAGATTGAAAAAAAGAAAAGAAGACAGGTAGGAGTGGAGAGGAACAAAGAATGTACACAAGGAGTGAATAGCAGCTACACAAATGATTGATTTAAGCCATGACTCTTCTGGTTCACTGGCAGTTATCAGTGAGTTCATCTATTGCTCATACTGTATATACAGCATGTGTGCTGCATGGGACAAGTGGTAGCACTCAACAATATCTGCCAGCCTTGACCCCTCAGATACATGGCAACTGTAAAAAAGTTGAACAATCTCTTCTCTGTTTTGCAACTTTGTGCACTGAGTATGTCTGTAAAGTTGAGTTATTAACATGGATTCACACACTAAAACAGCTGTTCAAGTTTTTACAATTGGCATCATAAAGCCTTTTTCAAATGACCGTTAATGATGCAGCCAGTACTGACAAAGCAGGAGAAGGTACAGCTTCTACATGTAGCCAGGGCTGTGACCAGGGGTCATGCCCTTTGACTGTGGGCTACGCTTGGCTTCAACCAATGGATGAGTGTCTATTGCTCATTTGTTTTTGTAGATGCACCGTCTGCTCTGGCTAAGGCAGTGACTTCATATCATATGACCGTGACTATTTTATTATTAACATCATGCACAACAGCAATGGCTTTAAAAAAAAAAGAAAAAGGAAACACAAAATCTATAAATGTGAAGCTGTCTATGGGTATAGAAGATGGCAGCTTGTTATGTGACAGGCAGGTTTGCTGTTGACGTGCTGTGTGACCACTGGCCCTTACTTCCTTCCCCTCTGGCCTGGGGAAGAGTGTGTGTCCTGTTGCTCTGTTCCTCTAGTTTTCTGTACATGTGTGTATGTTTGTATTCATGTGCATGTGTTTTGGTCACACTCTGGTACTCAAGGGACGTCAGGTGAGATCGGGTCTAGTTCCTGATTCCTGGAAAAGTGGACAGCTGCAACATCTCACACAAATGCCACAGTAAACTACAAACAGAACTTGTGTGTCATTACTCACTCAATTCCTTCTTTGCGTCATTGGTTATTTTTCTATGCATTTTTTTTACAAGGCCAAAATGTTTCTTTCAGGAATTATAGACCATTTTTGTTTTCTTATAAATGTAATTTTATATAAAATGATGATCCTTTTTTATTTGATTTTAGAAAGAGATTTTGGGTAATGCTTTAATATCAAAACTTGATTCATTTCAACAGTTCAAATGAATGGTGTGATAAGTGCATGTTGATATACAGTATGGGTATGTAATATAAAACTCTCCTCAAACAATGAATAGTTGTGTAGTTTAAAAACATGTAGCATTTTATCTATTCCATTTGTGCATTCAATGTATTTTGGCTTCAAAGTAATTCCTGGTGATGACTGAGAATTTCTTGATCTTGGTTGAGATGCTGCAGTTGGGATTGGTTTCACATTAACACTAGACACAAATGATCGAAGATAAACTATACGTTCACCAGCTGCAATATGGAACAAACTATATTCCATTTTAATCTAATCAAGTGTTATCTGCCAGCCTGGCTCTCGTGTACACAGACTTATCTATGTAGCCATTATAGCAGCTTCTCCATATACCCCTATCTTCCCTGACAATGATAAGATACCTGAGAGGGAGGTAGACCAGGAAAGTGTCCAGGCAAGGCCTAGTTTAGCCCGAGACACACACATGAGCCATAAACAACTTGTCTGCGTAGTATCACAAAGTCATGGCTTAGCCGCGATGCACCGGAGGAGCTGTAGTCTCCTGCTCTCTTAGCTCTGTGTAAATACACTGCTCACTGTTTATATAGCGCGGTGTGGCTTCAGGTTCCACAGACCATCACTCTAGGTCTGGGTCAAATAGACAGAAACACGCAGGAAAATTAAGAAGTGCATACACACACACACACACATTGATACTAATGCAATCCAGACTCTTTCTCCCTCTTTCCTCAGAGGGAGAGGGAGCAGTAGTAGGGAGACCGCACAGCATTGGATCTCGGCCAAATGGACCAGCGGAGCTTGTTTGGAAAGCTTTCAGTCAGAAAGCCACTTTTTGGCAGGGGCCCTGTGAGTGCTGCTGAGCCCTCTGAAGCGGGCTGGAGTTGCTAAAATAAATAATGGTTAGGGCCGAGGGGGTAAGAGTGGCGTTGGTGCAGGGAGGTAGTGGACGAGGGGGGACACGGGAGAAGTGAGGGGAAAAAGGAATAATGGGGAAGAAGAAGTAAAATGAGGGAGGGGTACATTTTCGCGATCGTTGTAATTATATCTGTCAGTCGACACCGTGCCTCGGACCGCCAACGCTCACGTTTCCCTTTGCTCTCTTGCTGTCACCAAAGAGAGAGGCGAGAGTGAGCGCTTATGAATCCTATATGTGTGTGCAAATTTCTCTCACTGCATTCACGTTTTATGTGTGCATCAGCATGTGTCTCTGGACAGGCTTGTGGCTTGCTGGGTGGTGTGTCAGGATGCATGTGTGTGTGTTCGTGTGTGTTGGTGGGCCTGCAGGGAAACAAACCTGGTCATTCTGGGGAAGAGAGATAAGGAGGGGTTTCACATGAGAATATGTCGGCCTTTCAGTGGGGAGCAGAGTAGTGGCCCCTCTGTACACTGGTTTCTAATAAAATCGCCCAGAGCAGCTTTTCACACATTAGCACCAAAATCTAAAGATGAGCCAACATGCAATTACTATTATTCAGTTGCTCACACTGTACCATCAATGTGATCTGTCGAAGTGAGTGCATGTTGTGTCAGAACTGACCTCTGAAGGTAGCTCTCTGCAGAATACAGTATAAGGAGTCTCCGTGTAATCAATAGGAATTGTGAGTATAATGAGTTTAAAGGTCTGTGTGTTTGTCTTTCCTCGAGCAGTGAAGTAGCCAGGTAAATACATTTACACTTGGTATAATAACATTGCATATTGCACACTCAGCAGTTTCACTGATCGGTTGAAAAAGTGTGATGAATTGTTCACAGAGACGATTATAAATGATATAAATTCTCAGCAAGGTGTATGTATAATGATTTTTTTTATATAATTTTCATTAAAAAGTAATTAATATGCTAACAAGTGGATAGTGTTAATGAGAGAATCATTCTTTAAAGATGATGACTGTGTGCACTTGGCAAATAAGTCTCTTTACTGACACTGCATTGACGGTACACACACAATTTCCAGCTTTAGTTTTTCACATCTTTATGCTCCTTTATTTATGCTTTTCTCTTTGTAGTGAACCACTCTCATCTCCATCAGGATGAGGTCCAAACATCTCACCCAAGAGACACAATTACCACACCGGGCTAAATGTGCCGCCCACAAGCTACAGTGCCCATCAAAGGCCTTCCATACCCTTTCCAAATACTGTTTCCTCTGATGCAGTGTGCTTCCTCTCTCCTTCTGCTATTTGGTCTTTTTCCACTGCTTATTATTGCTCCCTTTTTTTTTTTTGTGACGCTTAAAGGAGTTTCTGTAAAATGGGTACTGTTGATCTAGTGGGAGCAGTTGCAGACCTGACTGATGAATATAATGTTGATGCACATCGTCGATAGCTGGGAACACCGCTGAAACATGGTCTGATGGTTGTGCAGCCCATTGGTGGTGGTGGTCCGAGGCAGTTCCGAGTCAGAGTCTGAGAGGTGTTGATTTAGCTGTAGGAAGGAGGATTAAATGGCTCATTGGTGAGGCTCGGAGAGGAGAAGGTGTGAAGCGATCAGCCCTCCCCTCCCTCCTTCTCTTTCTCTCTCTCCCTCAGCCAGGAGAATAAAGGCCATTGGGGCTGAACAAACAAATCACATGGCCATCAAACACTACTCACCACTGCTGCACTGGGACTTCATTCAGACAGCATTTTACTGGTCTCCGCAGTGTGCGCATACCCTCGTCCGAGCGCACACATACGCTCGCTTGCACACACACAAACACACTGCTGAGTCTCCCCATCAACATGACAGTGGTTTTACAAGTCCCCATAGTGTGAGGTCTCTTATTCCCTAAGTAGCACTAGAACAACATCTGCAGTACGAGCACTGGGAAAAGGGGAAAGAGGGACAATTCAGATAGTGAGCCGCAGTAGCTCAATGTAGCAAAGAGACCTGTCAATAAAGCTCATAAAAAACGGTTGTGAAAGTTGTAACCGTTTTGTAATGGGAAGTTGGTGTCAACTCCCTTTAAAGTTATGGCCCTTTTAAACAGAAGTGTGCTAAAACGTAACGAGGATGCACCTTGCAGGACATTAAGATTGATGGCGACAACAGAAAGTAGTGGCGCCTATGTGGTTGGGTTGGTGCGTATGTGTGTGGTACGACAACCTGCAAGCAACAGAAACCTAGGCTAGCATTTTCTTTTTAAAAACAAAACTTTTACTTTTATGTTCACTCCCTCGCCCCTCGGTTAGCCACTAAATGTCACTCTCCCCTTTCTAAAACAAACAAAGCCAGTCGAGTCTAGCATTAGCCACTATTTGAAATGGCTTTGAGCCTTCAGAAGGAGCCTGTACGATCCTTCAGAAAGTGTATCATACACTGAACATGCACCAACACCCCATTAGTCTTAAAAAATCAGATGGAAAATATCAGTGAAAATCTCAACTTGACTGGATAATCACAGCTGTTGGATATTAAAGGACTACTGTGGTATTATGGATGGATGTGGGAGAGGCTGTGAATGACACACACTGAGGCAGAGATATATAGAGAAGCAGTGGGGGAGAGAGGCACAGAGTAAATGCCATAGACTTTGGTTTGGAGCTACGTTAAATACCAGCTACCATCAAACCATACATGACATACAGCTATCGTCAAAGCTAAGTCTTCAGCGTCATAACTGTCACAATATTATCACAAGGAGCTTAAAGAGCCCCGGATGCCACTGCTTTAGAAAAACGGCCCGATATTAAATAGCGGTTTTCTGCAGTTACATTTTGGGTGGTCGCCAGCAGCAAGTACTTTGATTGTATTTTATTTCTTATTTTATTTTATTGCCTTGTGGTAATTTGCATTTATTGGGATTGGCCACCAGTGGAACATGTTGCCAGGTGACATGGTCTGTTATATTCATTCAGAGGACGCAAAACTGTAAATCAACCCTTAAACTTTATGGTTAACAATGTATTAAAAAGTGTTTTTATTTATGTATTTTAACAATTATAGTATAACTACAATCACCTGTTGTGTATTTTATTTTTGTGTGCCAAATATTATGAGCAAATCTCTCATTCAGGTGACAAGCAGACCTACCTGAATGGCACAAAAATGAATTTTGTGCCGTTGTTCTCTGCGGGTTCAAGGTGTCAAATTTCCGTCTCTGGCTGGGATGCAGTCTGACATCTATAATGCATTTTCTGTTCTTTTTGCATGATTAAGCAAACTTGGCATGCAGGTGCTACCCAGTGGACTGCACCAGTACAACAATATTCCCAGAACAAATTAAAGTAGCTGTCATATGGATCAGTCTCTCTCTTGCTCTTTGTCTCGGCTATGAGCACACACACATTTGCTTTCCATATGTTTGGGGGACTTGCATTTATTTAAGTATGGACTTAGTGACTTTTCTAAGTATAGAAAACAAAACCAATACAAACTGATAATGAAGATAGTAGTTAAGAGAAACCCAACAAGTGTATTTTCATGAGAAATTAATTAAATGAATGTGAGAGAGCTTTAATTTATTAGTTTAATGTGTCCCACCTACCTTAATGTCAGTAAATATTTTTAAGAGTATTTGCTCGTCTTTCACACGCATATGAACATGAGTGACAGCCCATTCTTAAACCCCAGGATTTAATATGATGTCGGCCCACCCTTTCAGCTATAACAACTTCAACTCTTCTAGGAAGGCTTTCCACACACTGATGTTGGACGAGAAGGCCTGGCTCACAGTCTTCGCTCTAATTCATCCCAAAGGTGTTCTATCAGGTTGAGATCAGGACTCTGGGCAGGCCAGTCAAGTTCTTCCACACCAAACTCGCTCACCCATGCCCTTACTTTGTGCACTGGTGCACAGTCATGTTGGAACAGGAAGGAGCCATCTTTAAACTGTTCCCACAAAGTTGGGAAAATTAAATTGTCCAAAATGTCTTGGTATGTATCAGCATTAACAGTTCATTTCACTGGAAATAAGAGGCTGAGCCAAACTCCTTTGCAGTGCACTTGATGATGTAAGGCTTGGAGCTGCTCGGCCGTGGAAACCCATTCCATGAAGCTTTTTACGCACTGTTCTTGAGCGAATCTGAAGATCACATGAAGTTTGGAGGTCTGTAGCTATTGACTCTGTAGAAAGGTTGGCGACCTCTGCTATGCACCTTAGTATCTGCTGATCCCACTCTGTGATTTTAGTGGCCTACCACTTTGTGGCTGAGTTGCTGTTGTTTCAATCGCTTCCACTTTGTTATAGTGCCACTAATAGTTGATTGTGGAATATTTAGTGGTGTGGAAGTTTTATAACTGGACTTATTGCACAGGTGGCATCCTACCACAGTACCACGCTGGAATTCACTGAGCAGTCGTCTGAAGTAGTCTGAATGCCTAGGTGCTTGATTTTATACATTTGTGGCTGTGGAAGTGATTGGAACACTCAATGATGTGGAAAGCTGAGTAAATACTTTTGGCAATATAGTGTAAATTAAATGGCTGTGAGGAGAGCTTTCGTTTATTAGTTGAATGTGTCCCGTCTGCCTCGATGTCGGTAACCTACACCAGCACCGCGGGCTCTCTCAGTACGTGAGGCAGTGCTGCAAATCATCATCATCCTCTGCGCCCTGCTCCAAGAGTAATAATGAAGGGGTCTTGAGTGACATCACTAATGCGCTAACTAGTTTTAGTCCTCCACACTCTCATCCCTTTTTCAGACCCAGAGAGAGGCCGAGACAGATATAGAGAGGGGACGAGGGAGACGCGACAAGCACTTCACACTCTCATTTACGCAGTGGAGCTCATCACTTGGCAATCTGTCCCGATCGCTTTAATTGGCTTGTAATATTGCCTCTGATCTTGTCCCCCAATTAACAGGCCTGTCTGGCAGTGAAGCTGGAGCGCCAGGAAGCATGTGATGCCTCCCGAACCGTGCCATATGGAACACAAACACTGACTGGCTGCTGATAATGCACTGCTCAACTCCTCTTACACCACAGGCCTGTAAACGCCTGCTCATGTGTGTGCTATGGGAGTAATAGTAGCAGTCGTTTTAAGTGGATGATGATTATTCAGTTTTGCGGCTCGGGGATGGAAGCACTAGCCAAAAGCCTTTTGGTTAAGTTGTGCTAAAGGGAGAGCATATAATTATCAACTTTATACCAACAGTCACACATAATATAACACAGTATACTGAAACAAAACACACTTTAAGTTACTTTTTATGTACACAGCTCAAAGTTTTGATTAGTAGAAGAAGATTTCATTGATTGAAACAAATTCAACTGACCTCCTTTTGTTGCAGCAGTCATTACTTTGGTCTAGTGTAAACCTTTTACGTACATTATAATATAGTCCTTCTGTAAACACCCCTAAATGTGATGTTAGTGACATTATTGTAATTTTGCCACATTGAGCTCAGTGGAAACCTTTTTTAGAATTAGAAACAAGACATTTTATGATAAAACATTTCAAACACATAAAACCATGAAAGTACAAAAAAAAAAAAAAACAACAACATTGGAGAACATTTAACAGTGCAATCAGTTTTGTACGGTCCCTAAGTACATTTGTTGAAGATAATCACATACATTATGACATCTCCAAAAAAATAGTTAAATCTGAAGTGGGACATGACAAAATGAGCAATGAGTAACAAGAACCTCTTTCACCTCAATAAAGGACTGCATTTCTATTAGTGCCCACTATTCTTTTGGGTCATTCAGAAAATCCTCTTTTCCTCCTGAAACCCAGTGCAGGAATAGGCTATAGTATCTCCCCCCCCCATAATCCCTTACCCCCTCAGGACTCTGTGACATAATATTCAGCACAGATCTTACAAGTTGAATCAGTGCGATGCCTTTGATTTCACAGTCCAAGGTGTTTAACTCCGGACTGCTCTGCCAGCTGATCAGTATGTGAGTTACAGAGAGCTGGGCAGTGTCCAGTCAGTCACTGCCAACTGAGTATCCTGGATCCTGAGCACTGGGCATTCGCTGCATGACATGAAACTCGGCCCGGTTTACCACTTTCACCTGAGAGAAAGAGGTTCAAGATTGGCGTTGTCTCTGTGTCCACTGCTTTCTTTTCTCTATTAACAGGGTCTGACATCTGTTTCTCTCATTCCAGCCGCGCTTTAAAATCCCTGAAGGTGCTGTTAAATTAGAGCCAGCACAGGTTTATAAATGTAAAATCCCCCAATAATCTAGGGCTGACATGACCCCTAATCTTCTTGCTCTAGAGGCTGAATGGGTTGAACGGTGCTAACTAACACCGACATGTGTTTGGGCCACCAGACTTTTAAGAGGTAGGTGCAGACAGGGAGGATTTCATGGGAGACAGGTCCCTATTTGCACTGGGACCTGTAGCTGGGTCAGGTATCTGCTAGTGTTTTTGTTAGAGTAAAAAAAAACAGAAATGTTGTTTGTTTCAGAAATGATATTAGGAGGTGGCATGTTTAAGTATCTTTGTACAACCATATTTTACCAAAGACTAAAGCCTAAAATAACCTGCTGCTTCTATTCACTACATGTGTATCAACAATATCCTTCAAGATCACCAGTAAAACCTAGGGGATAGAAGCAGCGTATAAAGGACAGAGAGAAGAAAAAAAGATAGAAAAACTGTGTCTCTTGGCTCCAGAGGGGGGGGTTTCACTAAACTAGCCTGTCTAATGCAATTAATCTAATTGGTGCTGGCGTAAAGTGACAAATTACTACCTTTCACACCAGGGACTACGAGGAACCTCTAGAGATGGATCTAAGAACGGATACCCAGGTAGTTAATGCCATATCTTTTAATTCCATCTTAAACTCTTTTGTAAATGGTACAAAAGTGGCTATTACACAAAAACTCATTTTCCATTATCTTTGCTGCTTCGTGTACATATGGGCAACTCTTTTCTGATATGAATTCACTGATCATTAACACACACCTCTTTGTGCCCTATAGTCTTGCCATAACTATAAGCAGGTCTGCCCTGTTTGCTTGCATCTGCATGCATTTACACTTGACATTTGAGTTTTTGATTTAATCTCAGAACATATGCACATGAACTCTGCATATTTCAGGGAAATTGTGTTAATGCGTGCCCTTTTATGTAACCCTGATTACTTGCTGCTGTATCAAAAAACCTTTTTGCGGACATTGATTTCTGCCTTGGGCCATACGAGTAAACCTGGATCTGCAGATCTCAGTGGATATAATGAACTTAAAGCGAGCTAGCTATTACTGAAACCTTTGACATTTTGACATTATCAAATGCCTTGGTTAAAACATACACAGAACTAAATGTACACTGCATATACATGTGATTTGCATGCATTTTAAAAAGTGATTGAAAGTTCCACATGATTTGTTGCTTTGCAGGTGTTGATTACATTTACTGCATCAATCTGAACAAGTGTTTTTCAAGTGTTGATGTAAAGTGGAAACAATCCACTTAAAAAAAGACAAAAAAAACATTCACTGTTGGCTGTGAAATTCTTGATTCCACTTTACTGTGATAAACATGAACTCTGAACCCAATGATTGTTCTAAATTGTGACCTTTGAACACAGAAGGAGGCATCCAGAGATGGAATGCTACTCCGCTCCCAGGGCAGGTACAAACACGCTCTAAGTGAGAGCCTTCGCAAACTCCCCAAAAATGTTCTGAATGTGGGTCCAGCTGACACCCCCTTCTTCATTTCCCTCTTCTAAACCAATTTCATTTTGTTTTTCTATCGTGTCTCAGTCTTTACCTCTCACTTCATCCTTTTCCTCTTTAGATTCTCAAAGTCCCCCACCCCTCCGTCACCTTTGCTCCAACCTCGGCCCCCCTTCCTCCTTTGCTCTCTGTCTGGAAAGGAAACGGTGGCCATTAAATGTGTCTGCTGGGGTCTGGGGGTCTGGAGAACAACCGTCACATTGTGTGACCCCGCCTTGGACCCCAGACGGACTAATGAATAAGGCTAACCATGCCCCCCTACCACCTCATTCTCCATCGTCACCCCCTTCTGTTCATACCAGATACCCGGTAGGTAATTCCCCCATTTCTTTCACAGGGTCCCAGACATGTCCCGTGGTCTTTGACTGAAGGCTTATCTTTTCACAGGGAAATGTGTGTCATTTGGGGTTTAAGTAAAAAGCAAAACAAAAACATTGTCACTATAATGTACAGTTGGACACCCCTTTGCCCCTAGCGCCTTTACCTCGTCGTCCCTCCTGTGCTTCTCTCAGGCACAAAGTGGGCTTAAGGAAATACTGTGAGACATCTCCAGAGTCTCCAATTATCATGAGGAATATTTAAATAGACGAGGAGACAGTGAGGGGATTATTTGCAACTGGCAACGGCTCATGACACCAAGTGGACAAAAGGCTGAGTGGAAAACAGGATTATCATTTACTGAGAGGCCAATAAATGAAAGAGAGGAGTTCACACTATACACAAAAACACTAAAAACACAAACACACTTTTAATGCACAAATTAAGTAATGTGCACAAAAAGAAGTAACTAACCAAATATAGTAAGAATAAAGAATGATTTATTTCAGTAACTATCTAAAAATGTCATCACAGACACTGACACACATTTCATAAAAGTGTTTTTAGACACCTACACCAGTATAGACTCTCCAATAAGCACAAGAGGAACACAAAGCACAGGTGCTCCTCTCAAAGGGAGGCATGTATTCCTTGGAGATTTAACAATGGTGACATGTGTAGGCTCAGTGCATACAAAATATTTCTCCTCTAACTACGAGCACGGCTGCAAACGGCTTTCCGTCCTGTTCTGAGTCTGTCTGTTTTCCCTGTCATGTTCGTCTTTGCCTGGCGCCTGCTCATAGCACATCTGAACATCATTTCACAACACTCAGTGATTCTGAGTGGTCTCATTATTAGTATTTCTTTAGCAGCTGTAAACGGCTAATGTATTCAGTGCACACCAAGAGTGACTGCCGCTATCAAAGGACTTGCCTGAACGGCGGTAATAACTGGAAAATTATTTCTGATAGCCTGAAACAATCTTCCAAATCATCACAGAACTTTATTAAAATAATATCAAATCAAATTAGCCAGCATACCCCTGTAATGAATTAAGTAAAGGGTTATGCCAGAATTAATCCCATCATGCTTGGAGGCATAGAGGGGAGCGGTGGGACCATTTAATAAACTAGTCAAGCCCCTTGAAGCATCAGGGCCAGCTTCGGATCCACCATTTGCCCTGATGCTTGCTCTGTGAAGGCAAACACATCAAAAGACTTCCTCCCGCCTTTCCCTCCTCCTTCTGGTCCCTGTCCTTATGCCTTTCTTCTCTCTATCCCTTTCTCTCCCTTGTCTCTCTTCTCCTCCTTTTTCTAAATACTGCCCCCCCCCCAGCTCACCATTGTGCCTTTGGCTGAGATTATTCATACAGGGTGAATCTTGGTGGAATCTCAGAAGGTTGGTGATAAGTGGTGGAGCCCGTTGGGAAGGCTCGGCTGTCCTCCCCAGTGCAGTCTCTCCTGTCGAGCATGCACAGAGAGAACAAGAGCGTGAAGTCAAATCAAATAGTTCATGCAGCTTTTGAGGAACCAACGGAAGCCTTTATATTTTAAAGGGTCAAATTCTTTTCTTCTTTTCTCAAATTGAACATTTATTCAGTTGCAAAGATGTGTCTGATAATTTAATAATGTGTGTAAACATCTATCAAAAATAATTTTCAGTAGTAAAACCCATGCAACAATTTGCAGTTCATGCTTTAGATTGTAAAACTCATAATGAAAACATAGGCTTGTAGTGATAACGACCAATGTTGTCATACTTTGTTGTTTTTCTCAAAATCTTTCTAGAATGGGAAACTGAAAGATAAATAGAAATCAAAATAGCTTTTTATATTTACCAACATTTATAAATAATATTACACTTAAACATTACGTCACTGAACACCTTCAGAAAAATCGATCAAACAGTTAAAATTGCATTTATGACCTGGACTTAGACTAACATGTTTTATAAACTAAACTATTTTATAGATTCATTTAGTGATCATCTTTGTGGAGGAATTGTGCTTCAATGTGTCTGTGCTGTGTGTTCTGTGTTTTTTTTATTGGATTGTATGTTTTTAGATTTACTAACCTGCTCTAATATTTAACTAACTTTTGCAACTTTGATGTTATGTTTTGTCCATGTGCCTTTAATTTGTCATTTTTCTTTACCATCAACCTGCGTTGGGACAACAGATGAAAATTTGCCTTCGTGGCTAAATCTGGCATATTTACATGACGGACTAATGTACTCATGTTGATTGATGTGAACTGTCCCACATTAAATAAACATAAACAAAAACATTCTTATACTTAAACTGCATCTCCTGACATTAAGAACAATTTGGACCATAACCTTTATCAAAAAAACTATAATTTCTGCCTTCATGTCAGAAAGGTCCTGAGTAAATGTTCATGTTATAATCAAACATTTATAAGACTATCATGTCATGTGCTGTGATGGCGCTTTGATTAATATGGTCACCTCTAACATAAATAGCCCACTTCATCTGATTTCACCCCCATTCATTCCTGAACCTTCCCATCTCCTGTATCTGTTTCACTGCCTGTCACCCATGACCACTGGTGCTTTTGGAGAGTGTTCTGCTTGGCTTTCATGGGTCCTGCACTATCGTAGCATGGCGCAAGTCTGGGGGCGGGTCACGGTTACCATGCAGGCGGAGGTACGATACTATCTCCAGGTAGTGGTGCGTGGATGGCAGACGACCTGAATGGGCCTTATGTTTGATGCAAGCCACTTTGCAGACGGCCCATTTTTTTTTAAAGGCTATTCAAATTCTTTCTTGTCTTAGAATATGTCAGGACATGCTTTGATATCACTACATCTCAGAAGTCGGTGCACGCACTGACGGGCATCAGCACTAACCCCAACAGCCAACCCTAAGCACCCATCCTCTCTCCATGTGTTCTCAATGTGTGAGAAAGTTTGGCTGAGAGAGGGAGGGGTCAAAACACTGTTCCCCCCTCAGGAGGGTTTGTCCTGTGCCATCTGGCTCCTCACAAGCATGGGCAGGGGAACAGGAGGGGGCCGTGTACGTACATACAGTATGTATGAGTGTGTTTCTGTGGAGCGGCATCTTGGTA
Organism: Perccottus glenii; assembly: GCA_024416835.2. Taxonomy (NCBI): domain Eukaryota; kingdom Metazoa; phylum Chordata; class Actinopteri; order Gobiiformes; family Odontobutidae; genus Perccottus; species Perccottus glenii. The sequence goes on from CM044549.2 coordinate 24,117,360, forward strand.
TTTCTCTTCTACTTGCCTGTGCCCCTGACTCATTTCTGAACGTCTTTTTTTACGCTCATGACCCGCTTTTTCCATGTGTTTTTGCTCCAATGTAGGCAAGCAAATGTTATTGTATGGCATGGAAAAGTTTAGTTTGCACGTACTTATTGCTGTTTTGTGTAATGAACATACAGCATAAACAATTATGGCTGCTATTCCTGTTCGATAAACCAAAATGTTATTCCCTCATATTGTCTTGGCTCAAAGTTCTATTCCCATTTTTTCTATAATCCTAGCCCCTATATGTCTTTGTAAACATTACATTGATAAATATAATTTGCGACATTTCTGACTGTTGTACAACAGACAAAGATTACCTTCCTTTTGCAGCTCCCCTCTACTCTGGGATTCATGGGAAAGACTCGGGCGGCTGATGAGGGCCAGTTAGAGATAGCACCCAACCTTGACACCCACAGCTGCAGTCCACACATACCCACATCCACACAAATAAAAGGAAGGATTGGGGGCATTGCGTTATGTTAAATAATCACAACAAATTTATATTCATTGTGCTGTGGATTTGTTGCTATAATAAGGCTGAAGAAATCATGAATATTCACACACACTTTAAGCAATTATGATAATCGGTATTATTCCCAGCCTCACTGCTATCTGTCAGAGGAGGCGGTTGCAGAGGCGAGAAAAGTAGGTTGGAGTAGTCCGCAGTTTTACACTCGGAAAAATTATATTACAAGTCCTTCTGCTCCTTACTTTCTCCTCTGTCGTTTCTTTTGTTTCTCGTGTATTCTTCATCTTCTTCTCGTCTCCAAGGCTTGTTCCATGCTCAGGTCCATTGTGCTGTAAACAGAGGAGGGGTACAATCCCGGAGTAGAATGGCCCCTGGGTGCTGCAGAGCTGGCAGCAGTGTTGGTCTAATCTTCCGGGTCAGGCCTGGCGCTTTCATCTTCTCTCACTCGGAGCCCCTTGTGTTTGATGTGAACTTAGCCCAGGAATAACTGTTCCTTTCTTCTTTGCTAACCTGGCCCTGGAGAAGGAGGAAAGCACTTTGTTGTTATCCTAGGAGCCAAACAATGCTGGAAGGAGTGCAAAAAAAAAAAAAACCTTAATGAAAGGCTTTTGATCCGCACTGATATTAAAGTGAGAACCTTGAGAGCAAGAGCGTGCGAGACGGGGAATACAAAAAGATTGTGCAGAAATCGCAGAAATCAAAATGCAAATTGCCCTGGAATGATCCGACGGAATTTCTTCCTTAATTCACACCCTTTGAAATTAATTATTTTAGATTTGCCTGCATTTGTTTCAAGTTTGAAGGCAAAAGAATAAAGGAGCAAGCTAATTTATTGTACAAGTGGAATTCAAATTAGCACACAGAGCCTTACAGGATTTTAGTGATTCATTTTCTCAGGTTTGTGCCGTGCAAAAAAACATCTCTCTGTAGTTCTCTGTAATTCTTGACCTATACTGTATGTGTGTGTTTTAGTACAGCACTACTCAACCTTACAACAACTGGCCAATTATTATCTTCCTTTTACCCTGTCCACTGACCTCAGCCCTTGACCCCTTGACCTTTTGTTAATTTGTGCAACAGTGACAAGAGCTTTTAAACAGGAACTAGCGAACAATTTGGTTCCCTCTACAGGGTGACTAAGATGTTCCAGAGCATTCTTTTTACACTGTCATAATTCTTCAAGGAGTCAAAGCCCAGTCTTTAAAACTAGCAGTTTTGAAGATAAATAACATGAATGAATGGCCCAAAGGCCAAAAAACAACTCACGCAAGCAAGCCTTAAGATGAAGGAAATGCACCTTGGATTTGAACATGCTTGCTGCCATGGTGATAGCCCAAACCTCTGTGCAACAGCAGCACATTAACCCCTCTTGACCCTCTATTCTCACCTGTGATAAAAGAGGAGGAAGAGAAGGCGGAGGTGCCCCCTTTCCACTGCGACGCACTTTTGAGTACCCGGGCACCAGCAGGCCCTTGAGAGCCCACGGTCATTAGGAGCGCTTTATTCTTGGAGAGGTAGAGAAAGAGGAAAGAGGAGCCCTGAGCCTGGAGGATAATGTATGGTCAAGGCTGGAGACTTGTGGGCACGGGATGAGGAGAGGGTCGAGACAGAGCGACTGTTTTTCAGACACAAGGACCAAGCAAGACAGCTGCTTAAGGCTTTTTGTTTGTCTTCCACTCTTGGTAAAAAAGGACAGAGCATTAGCTATGGGTAATTGGTGCAGGCTGCTGACTTATTCCAGGGCTGTGGACGTACAGCCTCCTTTGTTCTTTGTACTTGCAGTATTTGGACTACATCGCTTGCATAAAAATAAAGCTATCAAAATTAATTTCTGTTGTCTTCACATATGCATGCAAGGCTCTGAGCAGCACACAAGAGGGAAGCACACAGTGACACTGACAAATCAGAATGGCGCCCTTCCATTGACAAACTGTGCTGTGGGGATAACAGTGGCAGCTAATCCTGCTAATAATCAGTAAGACCAACTTTCATCCCGGTTGAGGTCTTGATAAAGTTGAGAGACCATGAATGTCTATAAAGCTCCATTGTGTTCTTGAGACCCTGAGAAGTAATAGATGAAAAAATAATAGCAAAGGCCATTCCCCCTAAATAACTGGCTGAAGCTTATGCACATTTGATGATATGATGAAAATAAATGAATAATGCATTTTCTATCAATGAGGGAGCAGAAGACACATTGCTTCAGGCCATGGCTAAGCCTCTATTCATAAAGGGAGACAGACACAAAGGCCCAAGGACTGTGGGAGTCCACCATCGTGTAGAAGAATGAGGACACATGGTTTTAGATAGAAACTGTTGTTTTTCCTCCTCCTGTGATTGCACTTATTCAATATTCCTAATAATTAGATGATTTGGAGATTGTTGTTTGTTTACAGTTGGATTAGCCTTAAGAAAACAGAATGTGGGAGTGAGGCCCCGGGATTACGGAGCAAACACATGTTTAACTCTGTTGTTATTCTCATCTCTTATCTGCATTTTCCAAATGCTCGTCTCACCCCAGGTTCATTGATTTATTTTTCTTAGTAATAAGCCCAATTTCAAAGAATTAGTGTTAAAAAAGAAAGCCATACAAATACGGCTTGATGTTTTTTGCCTAATCAAACATGTTTATATTAAAAACAATACACATATGCATGTGGAAAATGCACCACATGAAAGAATAGATGCATCACTATCAATGCATGTTGTGTGCAGAGAGATCTGAAAATGGGCTCATCATTTTTAAGCAGCATTTGAGCTGTTCCCAAATAAAGACGTCGGTCCTGTTCACAATTGATTGGTGCTTATTTGGAGAACAAAGAGTTAATCTTCACAAAGTCCCACACTGAGGACCCTCTTATTAAAGTTTGAAATGTCTTTGATTCAGGATATTTAATATTGAAACACAAATTTTAACATCAGTCAGTCTCTGTATTCAGTGCTTGTGGTTGCTAAACATTGCTTGATGTAGGGTAGAAACATTTACATTTTATTGTGTTTTGCTCATTGTAAGTGTTTTTTGTTGTGTAATTTGCTGAACCAGATTTTGTACCAATATCAACAAAATCAGCATTTAAATTGTTTCATATTGTATGGAAATCCTTTTAAATATTTAAAGGCTCTTAATGCCTTTTCTACACTGCTGCACAGCACTGACGTTATAAGCTGTGACGTTTTCATGACAATCACACAAAACTGCCACTTCCAGCAAAGCTACAAAATAGGTCTCATTATGTAATGTCAGGATGTTAAGTGTCAGAACTGACTAACATAAAACAAAACAATCCTACAGCAGTTTCACTAATACTGAAAATTACTTTAAACAAGCTTTTTACATTGATGTCACTTTTTTGTGTTGCAGGACAAAACCATGGGCAGGTGAAGAATGCAGAGGGGCCTTGAGGCCAAGGCTTGAACCTGTGTCTGTTTCATGTCAAGTTAAAGTTCTAGGGGGTCGGGGGCACCCTGGCATTTTAACTTCTGAGGGGTTTTGTTTATACGGCCGAAGGACTCTGCTCAGTCTCATCAGCCTCCAGCCAAAGAGCAGCTCTATCAAAGAGCCCGGAACTCAAACTCACACTCTTTGTTAACAAGCGCTTGAATATCACACTTTTTTATCGTCAAATTGTATTATTTATTGTCAAAAAGATTTTTTTATTCTAAACAGCACTTTCTGCCAAAGGACATTTTGCCATCAGTAACATTTCATTGTAGGGCTCCTCTAAATGTTTTGACATGTTATTACAGACATCGTGATGGAAAGGGCAGTGACATACAGTGACCATTCCACCACTGTTACAACGCGTTACTTCACCCAATCACCAAGTCATATGGACCAATGACACATCTCCTGCCAGAGCCCCTGTGTCCTAATGTCACACATGTCCCAACAGGTTTTCTTCAAACACCCCCCGCTCTTTCCCCCATGTCTTGCAAAGCCTTTCTGTCCATTCCTGCATCGCTCCCCTCCCTCCACCACTATGCTCTTTATTCTTTTCTCTCCCGCTTCTCTCTCCCTGCTATTTTATCTTTCTTATCATGTCTTTCATTAATCCCTTTGCCTCCTTGTCTCTATAGTGCCCCTTGTCTCTCCTACATGCTTTGTCTCTGTGTAACATATGCTTAGACTGGCATCCTCTGTCACAACTGCTGCAGGACCTGTCCGCTTCATGTCGTGTGAGGATGGACATTTGAACAGTCCTCCAGGCATTAGTCTTTGTCACCAGTGCTTAGCCTCAATGCTGCTGCATACTCACCACATGTAGCATCAGGTAATTTGGCCTCACTACTGCTGCAGAGATTAATGATGACATATTATATTTGTTCTTGCTCATAGACTGCAACAGGCACCAAACTGTGTGGTGCCAATGACGACACTAGTAGCTGGTCACAAATCCCTTGAAGGTGGGAGATATTTAGAGATTAGTGACAGACTGTTTCCCCTGGAACGATAGGGGTCAGGTCAGTACGGAACAGTACTCGCACCTTCACAGGACTATCTTTAAATTAATTAACGGCAACTCATCCATGTTTTTGAACTCTGCTTCAAGTATAATTGATTTCTCAAATAAAAACACAACTTGTGGCGCTTCACTGTTTACATCAGTGTTTATGTAGGAGACGCCACTATCTGCACTAAGCACAGTCAGTGGAATGCAAGCCTATGTAGGGGCTACCCACATGTACCAAACTGTGCACAAATGAGGCTTTATTCACTCCAATAGGTAATCTTCAGCACACCCTCAGTTTGGAGAAGCATACAGGAGCAATGACATAGGATAACAGGCCTTTTAAAACTACGATTAGCCCAAATGTGTATTACTCAGATATCCCTAATTTTCATTATGATCACACACACCTCCGGGTGCTTCGGTTTCCCCTACAACTAAAGACATGTACAATATAGGACTACAGCTGTAAAGATATAATCTGGTACAAGCATCTCTGCTCTGGCTTAATGTACATTGTACACTGTGTTAAAAATAGAATTAACGTTTACACAACCCCACAGCTTAGCACTTTCTTTACAAGCCCCTCAATATTTGGAATATTTAGAGGATATTGTAGAGATATTTTGTGTCTTAAAAATCACATATTTAACAAGTAAATTATCTATATCCAAAAGTAACACATTTACAAAACAATGAGCAATTCTCTACTTGCACATCACTGGCTTTATTTGGACTAATGGTTTATTGGTGGCCTATTTAGTCAATAGCTTACCTGTCATTTAACATTTCAGGCTAGCTACATACATTATATATGTATATATTATGCACAAGCCTCTATTCCAGCTTTGGCCATTTGTGAATCAAAGAAGCAAGATGTGGATGGCCTAATGCCAAAGCTGAGGCTTTTAATTGCCAGTTCAAAAAGATCTGATATAAAACAAACAGACCTTCATGTGTGCCCTTTGTGCACCCTTCACCCTAGTTTTTGGCTTTACCTACTTCCCAGCCTAACATCTCACCAGGGCTTGTGGGTTTCCTTCAGTCACAATACTGGTTTTGTCTTGAGGTTGTGCTCTGACAGTTGTCACAGAATGATCCCTGGCGATATGTTAATGGGGTTGACAACCGATGAAGCCGTATTGGAAATTAAGAGACCCTTTGTCCTGATTTGCTTAACAGCTTTTCAGACCAGCTATCTGAGGCTAAGCTATCCCAGAGATTAGGTGCTTTCTCCGTCGGCCCACAAAAGACTCTGAATATTTCCCACATATGTTATGCCATATATCCCCCTCCAGTATGTCACCATATTAATGTATTAATGCATGACAAAGACAATGATATGAGGCCAGTGGGTGCCAGGGGACATGCTAATTATGACAGTCTTTACAGTTTTATTGTTCTTTTTATCTGCTGTGAGCATGGCTCTTTTCAGTTTACATCTTGCTTTCTTATTTGTCAGAGCATTACCTTTTAGTGATTTTTCACTTTTGTAAAGTTTAAATTCACTTGTGTCATTTGGGTAAATAATACAGAACATAGTTTCTATCATTACTTTCTTGTAGTACCCTTCTAGTTCAGCTGTACGGTCCACGCTGCTTTTCTTCTCCTTTAAGCCCCACAGCCGGCTTTGCTCATACTTCTCTTTCAGAAGACTTAGTGTGAAACAAATGGACCAGTCAGTAGCTTTCTGTCCCATTTTCAAACAGACAAAACAAGGATTCTGAATTTCAGGGGCAAATCAAGTTTCCTTTCAGGCTTTACAAAACTGACACATCATCCCAGGATCAGCTGCCACAAAGAGCGAGCCATTTTTAGCAGGTTGATCATTCACTGCCAGGAAAAAGACTATCACTGAACGAATGAGGCTCTTTGAATCATATTCAAATAGTGACTCTCAGTCTGCTTTTCATCTCCATAAAGACCCGTATATAGCATTTGGGCAGTAGATGAGTGGGGAAAGAGCGTGTAGTAAAACAGAAATATTGCCGTGCTCTCTGCTTTGTCCAGTTCAGTAATGAATGTGTCTTATAGGTAAGGATCACAGCCTTGGCCATGGAGCAACAATAAACTTCTCTAGTTCTTCCTGAACACGACTTCATTCTTTTTCCAAAAAGTACAGAACACACGCATGAAACTCAAGTTTACAGATACATGCATATGTTTTGTAGTGTTTATGAGGTTGGAAATGAGGTGATATATAAAACATACACATTATACATAACTGAGTTGGAAAGATTGTTATTTCTGGGGAATACTCGAAACATACATAATGAATTTGTGTTAAATCTAAAATCAAACCTTTTTTTTCAAGATGACCTGGATGACCTGGATGACTGAGAACCTTCCCAGTTTAATCTAAACCACAGCAAAGAGCTCAACTGCAAGAACTGAAGTGAGACTCCATAAGACCAGGTTTTAGGTAGTGCTCAGAGGGCAGCTTCACTTACTGCTGCTCCATAAAACATGGCTACCATCAGTGTAGTGTAGCGCAGATGCCATTCAGAGTGAATTTGAAGTTACATCTCTGTCGCTCTGAGGTAAGCTAATTGCTAACTGCTCATCACCAAGTCTCGGTGTGTCTTTACCATCACTCACACATAACCGTCTCTGCTTGACACACTTACAAAAATAAATAAAAAGACAGCAAAAAGAAAAAAAAAATCTCTTGATTAATTGGCCTACATTTTAAAATGATCTGCTGTTTTGGGCATTAAAAATAATAAAAAATAAAAAATAATTAAATAAAATAAGCATAGTGGTGGTTGTGGATAATCAAATGGCCCCATTCCGACGGGTTCTTACATGTAGGGCAATTGAACAAAGTGCGTCTGAATTGAAATCAGGTCGTTCCTGGGGGCCACTGGTAATGAAGGTGGTGAGGAGACAGGGAGCTGAGAGAGGAAGTGAGGGGAGGGTAGCTGACCTCTCTAGAAACGCCACAGCACAAGAAACAGACTCATAGTAATGACTGTAAAAGAGGCTCTTCACTGAGTCTGAAATAAAAGCCATCTTTGGGACATTTTCTGAATTATGTACATCAGGTTAACTAAACTTAGAGAAATGCACATATTTAGATTTTTTGTTATTTCTTTTATGTTCAGCCTTGCACCACCTTTGTTTGAATTTGAATATTTGTTGGACTTGGTGTCCGTGGCCTAGAATGTTGAAATAACATCATACAGGAATAACTACACAAAAAGCAGCAAATATACATTTGTGAATATATATAGCTATGTTTTGCTGGCTTTAAGATTGATCGTGATTTTGACCAGTATCCCTCATCTCAATCCCTTGTGCATACATAACTGCCTCATCTGCTCTTCTCTCTCTTCTCCTCTGCCTGTCCGGGGGCCTAATTTAGCCTTAGTAGGCTCTCCTGGTGCCTAAGAGAATTCTCCTTTATGCAAGCCAGGTAAAATAAGAGCGCAGCACGGATGAGGCCCCTCTCCATCATGGTGGATGGGGGGAGTCACGGGTGACACCCCCTGATCAGGTGTGCATGCGTAATGGTCGTCCCAAAATAATCACTGCTTTGAATAATTTCCCCGCTCTGTCTCTCGCCCCATGATTCTTGCTGCTTCGACTCGTTTTGTGGCGGGCATCCCATAAATCCTTGCGGTAAATGTAAATCAGTGGGCCGGGTGCGTCTGACAGATGGGGGCTGCAAGGAGTCCTGGGAGATCTCTCCTCTCACCTTTCCCTTCAGCTGCAATGGATGAATCACTAGCCAGGCTAACTAAATAGCATTAGTGTTCGTCCCTCACTTAAGAAAAGAGTGAGACAGTGGGCGAAGATGTGAGATGACGCTGTGTAAAGAAAACAGGAGGTTATATGATCAGGAGATGAAGTAAGAGTATGAAGGATGGTGTTTGGTGGAGAAGGGAAGTGTGTCGGTAAACAGGAATCCTCTGTGTCGTTGTTATGGTGGGGAAATGAGGTTGTGCAGGTGGAGGAGACGCAGGCTTGCGTATCTCGGAGCTGTCAGCTCCTCCGAGGATTGGAGATCTGAGGTGGAGGGGAGGAATGAGGAGGAGGCAGCCTGGGCCCTTTCTTGGTCCCCTTGGCTGTCTGTGGAGCAGAACCCATCTCTCATTAAGGGAGAGTGCCGAGGAGACACTTGAAAGTGACATTCAGCCCCCCACCCCATCGCCCCCTCCTTTTTAGAGATGCTATGCATGACGGCCACTGCCACTCAGCCAGCAGGGTCACCTCTCCCTCTCGCTGTCTCCCTTCCTTTGCCTGGGGGAGAATATCAATGGTGATGTGCTTTTGGCATATATACATGCAACACCTATAGCCTTTAATGAAATCCATCAATTACACAGCCTTTACAGGAAGAAAAGGCAACAATTGGAGAAAAAAAATTGGAGTGAAGAAAGGGGGAAAAAAACACATGGTCATTAATGGAAATAGAGGATGGGGTGGAGTCTGATAATATGCAAGAAGATGAAACGATATGTGTTCTTGATGTGGGGATAAAGAAAGAAAAGAGAAATCAAAGACTGCAGCCTGCTGTGGGGTCAAGGGCTCAGGAGTGGGATCATCTTTGCTGTGCCAGAGTGTCAATTTTTACCCTCAAGTTTCTAACCCTGGGCCTTGACTTCTCAGCTCATATCCATCTCTTTAATCTCAGGCAGCTTCATCTAACGAGCTGCATAGTTCATCGAGTCAAGGAACAATGGATGAGCCTGTACAATATTGTCCCTGTCTGACCATCAGGCGTCGTACTCTTGTTTTACGATCAATGGATTATGACTGCCCATTTTTGGAACTACTATGTTTTTGTCTTGTTCTGTAATTACTTGACAACACATCTTTAAAAAAAGCATTTCCTGTTGACTTCCAAAGGCCACTGGTTTGTCTGTCCAGTGGTCACATTTGCCCTGTAATCGCCACCGGCTGCATGAACCTAGCTTTCAGCCAATGAGGTTGCTCTTCTCAGCCAACACAGCACATAAATAAATGACCAAAATGGCCCGTGGTACTGTCATACTTCTTAACCAAGCTGAGCACTTGTAATTAAATTCACACAGATATGCTGAAGTAAACCCACCCTGTCTGAAGATTCAAAACACTCCAGCCTGGAAGGGTGTACTGTACGCAATTCATATCCAACCATAAATCCTGATGAAACTGTGTGCTCATAAAGGCAACATAAATGGCTATAGACACATATGCTCTCAAGAAGCCAGAGTCCTGTAAGTAATTTGTCGGAGAATCCTTTCATTTGCTTAACTATCTGTTTGTCACTCTGTCTATTTTGGACGGCGTTTAAACACAGATGGGTCAGTGGTGAGACCTCAGCTATGGGTTTTGATGAGAAGGCAACACGGAGCAAAATGTTCAAATGTGCCCAAGCTTGGACGCTGCAATGGCAGAAATCACTGCATTCAATTATCTCAAGATAGCTGACTATTGCATTTCCTGTAATTACTGCAGTTAAGCTAAACATTATATATTTGATTGAATCAAAACAAATTTAACATTGATGCCTAATCCAATTTCTACAATTAAGGCAGTTCATTATAACATCTCTCTATTTGCCTGCTACATTAACAAGAAATCTGTACTTTCTGATGTGTTATTGCACACAAATCTATTCTTTTAGATTACTCTTAGTGTGGATACAAAGTGCATATTCTTGGCTATTTGCAGTCCTCATCAAACAGGCTGAGAGGGAGAATGGCCAGTGCCCGTGTGAGGGATAATTTGTACCTTCTCAATGAATGAGGAGGACAGGCAAATTACTGGCTGAATAAGGACTGCCTGTGGATCCCACTGTCAGAAAGAGAGAGGAGGGCAGAGAAGGAGAGTGTAATTATCAACTAGCAAAGTGCATTCATATCCTATCACAAAAGGAATGGGATGTGGGTGGAAGAGAAAGAGTGAAGGAGGTTGCAAAATGGAGAGAGATATGGAGAGGGGGGAGGGACATCAAGTGAAGGACTCCTGGCCAAATGGATGCAAGGCCGTAAACAGGGTTAAAAACAGCCTTCTATGGTCTGGCTCCATGAATGCAGACACATTAAGACCTTTTAGCCCAGTGCACAAGCACCTCTTTGGAGTTAAAGACGAGGAAAGCCAGGGATGGATGAGGAGGAGGAGGAGGAGAAAGAGAGGGGGGAATGGTACAGGGTTGTAGACTTCATAATGAAAAGCACCCATTTTTAATTTGAATAGACTCAGATAAGGACGGTGGGTTAGAAGCACATATTTTCCTTCTTTTCTCCCCTATTTGCTAGCTGACATTGTGGAACAAAGCTACTCTATTAGAGACCTTGGACTTTATTGACAAGCCTGCCATTACCCATACTCCTAGGGGTCTGTGGGGTCAGGGGTCACAGACGGGTGGCTTGAGAAGAGAGGGGGCTCTAGAGAACACATTTAGAGAACGGGGACACCTGTAGGGTTGCATCCAGTTCAGGATGTGACCATGAACAACACTAAAACCTTTTGAGAGGAAGAAGACAAAGCAGGCCTGGGCACTAATAAGTTCCCCACGCTTCTTCCGCTCGAAAGCTTTTCTTCTTCCCACTTGCACATTGACTGTGTGGGTTTGCATGTGTGAAGAAGGTCATGCAAATAGCTATAATGTTATAAATTAGCTGGAAATTAAATCCCAAGAAATGTCAGTTTGTGTTGAAGCAAAGCGGGGTGAGTGTCTGGTCACACGTAATCCTCAAATTCACTGATTTCACACAATCAATCATGGCATTATATCAGACTGTCGTCAATCAAAAGTCTCTTGCAGCGGGAGATAAAACCAGATTCTGGCAAACACACACAACACATGGCTGCTCAGTGTGGGAGGGTTAAGACTGTAAGGGCTAAGTGATAGCAGCATGCATTTGATATATGTGACACTGCAAATGGAGGGCATCAGTGCTGTTTGCTGGCACAGCATGGCAGCGTGTGGTGCACCATGGGCAACTGGCACCAACCAAGCCTGGCAAACACTCTTTGTGAATACAGAAATTAATCCCCAGTGGGTTTGCACTGTACATTGGGCTGTGTGTGATAAGTGTTGCAAGTGTACATAGTGCGCATGAATTAGAGGATGATCATTGCATTCAGTGGTGTAGAGGTTAGCAAGTAAGAGTTAAGAAAATGAAGACATACCTTAAAGCCCAAAAAACGGATGAGAAATTACTAAAATGGGAGCAACAATAAGTTACCTAAACATATCTATGCATTTTTAAACATTTGTTTAACACCTGTAAGTGCTTAATTAATATTTAAAGCTCTACTCTAATATCCTCGTATGTTTAATACAGTTAACTGTAGGTTTACTCATCATTGGCCATAGTTTGTTAAATTATTTTCATCCTCTGACTTAAACCTCCAAACCCCCATCACCAAATCCAAGCACCGTACCTGTTGGGACAGTGCCTTTCCCTTTGCCTGTCCTCTTGAACTCCCTCCCCCCACAGATCCAAACCTCTGACTCACTGGAAACATCTAAGAAACTGTTAAAAACTCACCTTTTCAAAATGAATACAACCTGTCATAACCTCCTTTGCAATATGTCGTTTTGTTTATTGTTTTATTTGTCCTGTGTGTATATTGTATGTATGTAAAGCAACTTTGCGTCCCCTGAAAAGTGCTATATAAATTTGATGCTGATATTATTATTATTATTATTATTATTATATTATTATTATTATTACTACTTACAATTATGTAGTAATCATTCAAGCCTAATAGTGTGGAAATGAACAAAACCATAAACATATACAAAATCCAATCCAGCCAAAAGAAATGGATAAAAATAACATCATTAATATAAATGAATAAGCCTGAAAATAAGAGCAAAAATGATGGGACAAATGTATAAACATTTTTTTTTATTTTGCCTTGGAGCCAAGAGTAGTTTCCTCACAAACATACTGATATGTAAGCGCACTTGTGTGTGTGTATCTTGCTGTGCCCCGTTGCTACTCTCTGGCAGTCAGGTCTGTGGTGGTGGCACAGCCATCAGGTGTTGCTGCATATGTTCCTGGTGTCAGCTCCCTGTTCTCCCCAGCGGGCAAGCCAACTTAGTGCCAGCCTTGTAGTAGGAGGGCTGGGCAGGGGCCATGACTACCACTTGGCACACAACACCACCAATATGGCTGGCTTTTTGTTGCACGCCCTCTGAAACTTAACCAGTACCGTGCCAAGATTGATTGCCATAAATTTGCATGGAATTGTTACTGCTGCACGTGTCACACAGTTGTCGGAAATTATTCTGTCATTAATCTAGAGACCACACATCAAGGTGTACAACGTGAGTTAAATGAACACATTGTATAAAGGACATCAATATAATAATTTAGCCTCAATTGTGTTTAATTATTTATCACATTTCATAAAATAACAATGTAAACAATTGTCAGTTCCTGCTATAATATTACAGTTTGGGCAGTGGACATGTTGATTCACTGATCTTGGCATTGGAGCCACAGAGAGTAAGCTTTTAACATCTCTCAAGGCGTTAGGCTTAGCCTGGCATTGTAGGGCTTACTTAATTGTTAGTTTAAAAGATAATAAAGATTTTATACATCATCAAGTTACATATCTCTGCTTGGATTTATTTAAACTGCTAATTTGCATTAAACTTAATAATAATAATGTTCATTACAATTAATTTTTTTAAACATCTGTTCACATGGGTTGCTTGTTCAGAACAAATAAAAAATATACACATTTTAGAATTACCGTCACCATAAATAACATGGTATAGGTCATTGGTATAGGTCAATACATTTTCTAAATACTCTGTGAGCATATTAATAAACAGCATGTACTGAGATAAGACAAAGCATTTAAGTTATTGTTTTACAATTGTAGGCACTCATCATTATCCAAAATTAAAGCTACTCATTTGCTGGTGTGTTATTCTCTACAGTTAAACCATGCGGCATGTGGAGAGAAGCCCCTTCTCTCTCTCCCCGTTCCTGATTTCTTTACAATGTGAGCTGTGTCTGAGATATTCCACAGCCCTAGGGCTTTGCCTTTGACAAAGAGAGCACAATGTTTATTTTCCCTAACTGGCCACACACACAAATATGAACACATAAAAATGTGAATATTTGAAGATCATTACTAAATTTGTATATTCAGAACAAAGACAATTATTAATGGATCAGTATAAAAATGCACACATGCTTTAAAAGTCCATCTACACAAACACACGGCATGCGGCCTGGTCAAAGCCGGCAGGGTCAGCGACAGGGCAGTCTGTACCGCTGCATTTCTCTGTTATTCATCCATGTCATTCAGGCCAGGATCATCAAGAGGAACAGAACTGGATAGAAGGAAAGGAGAGGCTCGCACAGTGCACATTCAACCCCCACCCTGATGCCCTCTGCTCACTCACTGCCATCACACACACACACACACACACACACACACACACACACACACACACACACACACACACACACACACACACACACACACACATACTGTCCCTCCTTTACCACCTCAGCCCCCAGGCCCCAGTCCCTGCTCCTCAAGCATGGGTCAGTGAAAAAAAGGATGCATGGCAAAGGACAGATAGACCCAAGGCTGCTGAGACCCATTGGACCTGACCGGGGCCAGAGGGAAGGAAGAGACGAGGAAACAGATGAGCAACAGTCCATGTGTTTGACAAGACTGAACTTTGAAAATGGCATTGATTTGTCACAGATTTATATCAGTTTAGTTTGTAAAAAAAACCTGTGCAGTCTAGGTACATTTGTCACTTGTAAGAAATCCTCTTCTTTGTTATAAAAGCTATTTTCCAGCTGTCTAATGTGAGTGTGTTACTCTATATGTATGTTATAATAAAAGTATCTTAGTGTAAACCAAATATCAGTTTAGTGTGGCAGACTGCATAGCCCACATCTCCCCCAATCTGTTGATAACTCTGTTAACAACTCTGGGAAATGGTCAAGATTGTTTCTAAACTCTCTAATTATGCTATTAGAGTATTTCACAACATACGTTAGATTAATTGTCCATGCAAATATATTGTCCAGGCTATAATATAATGAAGCAGTTTCACCCAGTTACTTGCTTGCACTGATTAATAAGGAGGCACATACAGGACATACGCTGGATTTCTCTTGAGTGTGTGTGAAAAGTGTGAGCGCGTCATTAGGGAGAGGCTCACATGCATTTCAGAAGAGAGCTACTAATCCAGCATGAAATTCAATTTAAAACTTGGAGCGCGTCTCGTCGCCTCACTTTGATTCAGTGCCAGATACCAAGCAAGGATAGAGAGCCACAGCTACCGAGAGCGGAGCGTCTCATCAGTGGTGTGTGTGTGTGTGTGTGTGTGTGTGTGTGTGTGTGTGTGTGTGTGTGTGTCAGTAGCTGTAAACACACAAGCAAACAAACACATCAAAAACACGATGACGTTTGGCTATGATCTATTTTGGTTATGTGGAAGTTCACAAAGGTTAGAAACATTTCAAAGCCTTTTATCTTTATTCAAATATTGTGAAGTGGTAGCACATTCTTCTGCTAATAATTACTATTAGAAAATAAAGTATGGAAAATATCAGTCATGATAAACCTGTTCTGAAACAGTGTTATGACACCACCAGTTAAATCAGTGAAATGCAGCGGCTTGTGGCCACACCAGTTTATGTGTCTGTGTTGAAGTCTATTATAATAAGTGTTGGTCTATATGTTTTAAGCCACCTTGGTTTGAATACTTTTGCTGCTATCTATGATTTGCATTAAACTATATTGTTAGGCCTATTATTAAATGTTACTTAATTCTAAATAATCAGTGTTGCATGGAGCAAGACCACGCCACCCCTTTCTTTGTCTATAAATGGCTTCTTGCCTCGTACACATTACTTGCTCATGCCCACACTCTCAGGTATTGCAATTACAAAGCAACAGCAACAGACCCTAACAAAGATTTTTCTTACTTAACGAAGATGCATCGTCATTTATCCCTTACTACTTTCCCATGCACAATCACTAAATAACATTGCAAATATTTTGGGATGTGCTCCATGTAAACAAGCACTTTGGAGCTATACTTTTAATGGTTGTCAAGGTGTTACTTTGCAAGACAAAATTGCTGTTTAAAAAAAAAACAATGGGTGAAAAATGAGCTGTCAGTCAGCAGCCCCCTCCAACAATACTGCCGCTGATCCCACCACTCTTTGTGCTCTGGCAGCGAGCAGGGCCCCTCTCTATCCCTGGGACTGGGGTGAAAGGTCAGTGTGGACCTCTGGACATATCCTATGATAATACCCTGGGCTGTGTCATGTGAGGGGTGGGAGTAGGGGGGTGTGATGTGCGTAAATGAAAAAAGGGAGAAAAACAGGCTGAATGATGAGAGGGAGATGAGAAGTAAAATGCTTGCATCGTGGAAGGACTGGAAGGCACAGATCATGAGATCAGCATGCAGGTCATCTGTTTTGAAATCCATTTACACGATTCATGCCCTGGGTTGTCAAGTCCACAGCGCTCCCCTCCCGCCCAGAGCCCCTCCGTATCCCCACTCTGACAGTGTTTTCCTGCTTTGCCACAGCCCTTTTCTGGCTTTCGATAATTAAAGAGGGCATTTTGACTGCGAGCTACAAGAAAATGGCTGCCAC
This sequence comes from Perccottus glenii, assembly GCA_024416835.2. Taxonomy (NCBI): domain Eukaryota; kingdom Metazoa; phylum Chordata; class Actinopteri; order Gobiiformes; family Odontobutidae; genus Perccottus; species Perccottus glenii. Next base: position 24,133,901 of record CM044549.2, read on the forward strand.
ATCTGTGGAAAAGGGCCAAGAGTGCATGATGGGTTACAGCTCTGAGGATCATTGTAAACTGCTAGTCCAGACTTGACACAGCCAGGACTTGTTGGGATCAATTAAATTATCAACAAATGTTAATGGTACAATTCACAAAATTTACAATAAAAAACTGTTGTATCTTAAGTCTGGAGAAATATTTAGGTTTTGTGGTAAGTCAAATTAGATGGTAGCTCAAGCTAGTTGATGAAGAAAACCAATCTTTATCAAATGCTCCATTCCTCTTTTAGCTAATTAGAAAAAGTTTTAAATGTTAGGCTCATATTACCAGCATAAACCTAGTGACAAATCACACATTGTATTATTTACGTGGCTGGAATTCAGTGTCTGCACCAGTGGGGTGCGCTCCGATGAGAAAGACATCCATATCTTTCACATCAGATATGGATAGGATCATTCTAAGGGCCCATGACTGACAGGGGCCCATATTAAGAATGTTGATATATTAGGAATGATATTAGAAATGTTAAGACTTTAATAATAAGTTTATTAAACTGATCTACATAAATTTATCTTATTTAAAAAAAAAAAAAATTCATTCAACTTTTATCTGAGACCCCCTCCCTCTCTTTTTAATGGTTTGGTCCCGCTGTTGAACCAGACCATTGGCGCACAAAGTGTTTCTATCTGCTGACAACTTGTTGTACAAATTCACAATGATTATCAAATTTGGACTTGTTTTCCGGTAAAGTCTTTGAAGGAGTTGATTTTACGAGCTGAGCTTTACTGTTAATGCTTGCATGTGATTGGCTTTGTGTTTAGCGTGACATGGGAAACAGCGCCAGATTCACTATGAGCTGTAAAATATTCACAACGAGAGGAGAGCTTTATTCATCTGACACAAAAATAATGTGTTAATGCACCTGTGGGACACAGAGGTTAGTGACGTGAAACTAGAGACAGACAACAGTCAGAAAAAGACCAGGTCTATTTACAGCAAGAACACTAACAGGAAGTGACTTTGCTAATGTTTAGAGCCAACACTAAGGCTAATAACACTCAGACAAGTCATAGAGAACATTATCCATCCTGTTATAAGTCCTGTCAGATTAGAGCAGAGAGAGGCAGAAGGCAAGGGTCACAGGTCAGGCTAAAGAACAGCTGCAATGATTTCCACAGTCTAAAATGTAGAAATAATATCTGTAATAATTAGACCACAAACTCATTTTAAAGATTATTTTGTCATCCATTAATGACAAATTCCTAATTGTAGGGTCTGTTAAAAGCAGGCTTAAGTCACTCACACTAATAGTTCCCAGTTCATAGTTATATATTATTATAGATAATAAAATGTAATTTCTTAACCTTAATATGCTAACAGTTCCCATAATTGTTCTTGTTCTATGGTATTAACATAACAGCTGTTAAAATACACCAGATTACAGGAAGTTACACATACATTATTAATTGTGTTTCTTACCTCCTGAGTTTACTTTTCCTTTAAAGCTTTAAACCAAGATTTACTTCTAGTTACAGTAATACATGAGTAGAAGTTGCATTGGTGGGGCCCAAAATTTCTGGTAACGTCCCTAGCTAGTGCTTTCATTTATGTAACTGTTACAGCAAAATTAAACAAAGATGACCCGATTGATTCTCAAGGTTTTAATGTTATTGTCCCTCTTATTTTTAATATGATGTTAAGAGTTCAATTGTTTCAAGTCTCAGAGAAAAGAACGGATTAAAAGAAAATAACACAAGAAACTCCCTGATGCAGCCAATGGCTTTTTAGTGCCCTTTTTTGGTTCTGCTGCCCCGAAGATGTCTGTGCACACCACTGGTCTTCACTGAGGTGATGGTGAACAATGGCCATGCTAATAAATAAAAAAGCAGGCTATCAACTGTCAGTGCCTTGCCGCGCTCCCTCACATCACATGACCCACATGCTGGACGACATGTCACGGCTAGCATAGCCTTATTTGCATAAGACAATCAGGCCTTTTTGGACGCAGAGCACAAATGTTGTCTAGACGACATGCATCAGACGGGTGAATCCCCAGACATAGCCACACGCGCTATAACCCACCCACATAGACCCCTGCATAAACATATACATGTGCATCCTTTCATTCAAACACAGCATACAGAGCTTTAGCCAGAGTACGATGATAAATCAACTCCTCTGCCTCATGCTGTTAGTATGGAGATAGTATTAAACACATCACAGACATGCAAATCCCTACTGATGGAATGACAGTATGCCCAGCCACTCATTTGGATATGTATATGGCTTCTTAGTCAGAAGATTATGCGATTATTCTACTCTATGTGCCAAAAAGGGTCAAAGGGACAATCCCTTTGATATGAGAGATCTGTTGATGTGACAACCATGAGTGTTGACAGCATGTGCAATTGCATCTATAAGTGTGTGAGTGAGCTAAATGTATGAGAGCTGATATGAGGACAGGATGTGTGGTTAGTGTATTGGACGCTGCTCTGTGGTTGTTTGATGTTTGTTTAAGTCCAGCTGTAATAATTGTGGCAGCAGCAGGATGTGTCTCTTGAGAAGTGATTATATCTGTTTGCAAGTGTGATCCTGTGACACCACTGTCTACATAGCTTCTTCCTCTAATGTGAACACCTGAAAAGTGAGTGTTGAGTCGAAACTGCTTTGCATAATCTAAAAATCATATACAGTCTGATGCAGCTGTTCCTATGCTGTTCATGTGCTTTGTTAGTGTCAGATTTCTCATGTTTTTACTCTTTTTCACTGTCCTTCTATTTTTGGCGCCACACATCTGTCTACTGTCACTGTGGCAACACTAATGGCACCCGGCATTGGTGTTAGCATTATGGCAGAGCAGTAGCAAAGAAAATGTAGCCAGTAGGGAAATATAACAAAAATTAAACAGGACAAGAGCAAGGACGGAATGATGACCAGAGAAAACACGTGGGTCACTTCAGCAGTGTCCAAAAGCCTCTCATTTACCCCCCTTTTCATTTTCCACATGACCAGAAGGCAAACTGTAGCTGTGCGGTAAGACAGCTTTACCTCTGTCAGGGCCAAAACACAAGAGAGTATGAGAACTATCACAGCAGACAGGAGTAAGTTATTGTTGGCTGAGGGTGTGTGTTACTACTCAGCAGCATTAAGTCAACCTCGCCTGGGCTACAGCTTGTCGCATCACCAATCAACACCTTGCTATTCACACACAGAGCTAGCAGTCATTAGCACATATTTGGCTTGTTTGCATATCTGTCAGCACTTTGCAATTGAGTCGATTTCATCTGCAAACAACAGACATGCAGCTGAGATGAAACTAACTGTGGTTTTGTCAAATGATGAAAATAATGTCCATCATGGTCAGCCTTGGAAAGACGACGGTGTGATGACCATGTGTTCTGCCTCGAAGCTCTTTTTACCAAATAATGTAATCCATATAAGGTCAAGGTTACATCTACACATACTGTATGTTGAGTCTTGTTGTAGTTTACAGACAATTAACTTCCTACTAAAACTGTATACCAAATTATTTATTGGTATACTTACACTACAGATATATGTATATGGAGTTTTGTTTAGAGTAATTTTATGTTCATTTACTTTTATTGCCTACCTTTCTCTAAAGTGACAAAGAAGTCACATAAATCTGTGGCTTGTTTGTTGTTCACACTGAATAAACATGTAGAAGTGGCCTGAATCTATAATAAAAAGTCCAGATCCATCTGATCCAGAATGGGCATAGGACCGTGTGACAGTGACATTATATGGGTTGACAAAAGCTCTCATATGTGGGTATGGGCCATTTTAGAGACCAGTGTGAAGTGTCCTAAGTGATTTTGGGGACGTCTAACATCCCCAAGATCAAACTGCATGTTCTGAAGCTTAACTGCAGAGCATATGGTTGCACTACACAACCAACTCTTTACTTCTTTACTGAATTTTCAGAGACAAAGGTCGGAGCTGGGAATAGCCCTGCCTGCAAACACACAAACTCAAATGACCGGGTCTATCTCCATGAAGCTATATGTGCAGCACTAGTCCTGTTTCATCTACACCCTCAGTGAGAGAAAGTGCTCTTTAATCATTTCATAAGATCATTTGCCTGGCAGATATGCCTCAGGCTTTTCCCATTACCTCTGGCTGCCTTGACCTACTTGGTGTGTGTGTTTGTGTGTGTTTGTGTGTGTGCGTATGTGTGTGTAGAGGGTATCTGGTTGAATATGGGATTGTGGAAATAGAGGTGGTGGAAAGAGCTGGACTGCATGGATGTGTCCAGCAGAGACAAATGGACAATGCTGTATTAACATTAAAAAAGAATCATAAATGTGAGCAGTATTTATGCCTTTGCAGTCTGGTCAACAGTATTATTTAAGTTTGGTTTCGGTTAGATGTCAATACTGACATAATAATGCTGCACTGCAAAAAGGCCCTGCAGTGCCACGCCCATACTTGACTCGTCGCCACTCGCCCATTTGTGCTCAAGCCAAAATATTCAAGCATTAACTTTACAAAACATTGCTAATCCTGTTTAAATGGCAAATCTTTGACTCAAATCTTAGCTTTAAGCCAAAACAACATAACAACACTTACTATTATTTTATTTTAAACACATTTTGCTGCTCATAAGACTGTTGAATGAGAAAAATAAATGATTATAATTATATTATTTATTATTTTGATAGAATAGTTAGGAGACAGACATTAATAGAGACAAAGAGGAGTTTTTATTATAGTTTTAATTCAGGGCTGACTTTACTTTTCAAGACTTTTCAGTCATAGGATTTGGCACATTAGCGATAGTAAACCTGCATCTATGGCATTGATTCTATTTGTAGTGTTTGCATCTCTTGCCCCTCAACAAATTTAAGGATAAACATTTGTTTACAGCTTCTGGGTCTGATCAGAAAAACCAAAAAACAACATCTTTTCTCTTTTTCAGGTGTGCTGATCAAATAAATATTTCCAGTATTGTATTGCACTGTATTGGTTTGGCTTTAAAACCCCAATGTGGTCCATTTTCACATATTTTCACATTCAAGAAGCCAAGAGATAATGTGGGTTTGTAATCCTATGGAATCACCTCTGGCGATACACGCATACCTGATATTTCTGATATCACTGGCTCTGTGAGATTGTGTCGAAACTGCACTTCATCCCTGGAGCCATATCATATGCTCTTGTATCTCTTCATTCCAGTTTCAATCAAATGTTGGTTGAATGTTTCTCTTGATGTGGGCGAGCGGTAGCCTTGAGCCACTAAAGGGTATGAGGGCAGTGTGCGGCTATCAGGCCTTCCGTGCATGAAAGGACATCTATTATCTGTGGACCTGAGAGCATGTTAAATTGTCATACACAAGGACAAAAGGATACAAGTTGGGACTCGTTCAAGTACACTACTTAATGGTCGCCCAATAAATGCATTTAATAAAAAACAAAAGAGTTGTAAAATTAAAATGTAATATAAATTGTAATATAATACAGAAACAGAACATTTTTTAAATTATTAGTATTATATTTGTTTTAACATTATTGAAGTGCTTTCAAGATATTTATACCACCATGTTGTTTGGTGGTGGACAAACAGCACAAATGAACCAGCTGCTAAGGGATGGGACACACCCTGAATGGCTTACCGAAGGGTGTACAATCCTGATCCTGAAGGATCCCACAAAGGGTACAGTCCCATCCAATAACCTGTCTCTCCACAACATGGAAGCTCATGTCAGGCATCATTGCGGCTAAGATAAGTGGGCACATGGATCAATACATGAGCACAGAAGGGCATCGGCAAAGAAACCAGAGGAGCTAAACACCAACTCCTGGTTGACAGAACAGTCACCCAAGACTGCAGAACCCGACACACCAACCTGTGCACTGCCTGGATTGATTACAAGAAAGCATATGACTCAATGCCACACACATGGATCACTGAATGCTTGGAGATGTACAACATCAACAGGACTCTAAGAGACTTCATTGCAAACTCGATGAGGCTGTGGAAAACCACCCTTGAGGCCAATGGTTAGCCACTTGCACAAGTATCAAATGTAGCATATACCAAGGAGATGTTCTGTCCCCACTGCTGTTCTGCATAGGCCTGAACCCCCTCAGCCAAATAATCAACAAGACTATGGCTATGGATACCAACTCAGGAATGGGGCCACCATCAGTCACCTCCTCTACATGGATGACATCAAGCTATACGTTAAAGGGCGAGCGTGACATCGACTTGCTGATCCACACCCCTGGGATCTACAGCTCTGACATTGGGATGTCATTCGGGCTTGAGAAGTGTAGTCGAATGGTGACAAAGAGAGGGAAGGTAGTCCACACAGAAGGGGTCTCACTCCCAGAAGGAACAATAGCAGACATTGAGGATGGTTACAAGTACCTTGGAATACCACAGACAAATGGCAACCTTGAAGAGGTAACAAGGAAAACAGCAACTGCCAAATACCTCCAACGAGTAAGGCAAGTCCTAAGAAGTCAGCTCTATGGCAAGAACAAGGCACGGGCAATAAACAGCTATGCCCTGCCAGTGATCAGATACCCTGCGGGAATAATAAGGTGGCCAAAGGAAGAGATACAGACCACAGACGTTAAGACACGAAAGCTCCTCACCATGCATGGAGGGTTCCATCCCAAATCCAGCACCCTGAGACTGTACGCTAGTCGTAAGGAAGGCGGCCGTGGACTAGTGTGAGAGCCAATATCCAGGATGAAACATCCAAGATCCACAAGTACATCAACGATAAGGCCCCAACAGATGACGTGCTCAGTGAATGTCTCAGGCAATGGGGAACAGAGGAAGAGGAGCTGGACGAGGGACCATCATGGGAGGACAAACCCCTACATGGGATGTACCACCGGCTGATATCAAGAAATCCTACCAATGGCTAGAACGGGCCGGACTGAAGGACAGCACAGAGGCACTCATCATGGCTGCACAGGAGCAGGCCCTGAGCACCAGAGCAATAGAGGCCCAAATCTACCACACCAGACAAGACCCAAGGTGTAGGCTGTGCAAAGAGGCCCCTGAGACAATCCAACACTTAACTGCAGGGTGTAAGATGCTGGCAGGAAAAGAATACATGGAGCGCCATAACCAAGTGGCTGGCATAGTGTACAGGAACATCTGCACGGAGTATGGACTGGAAACCCCGAGGTCAAAGTGGGAAACACCTCCAAAGGTGGTAAAGAATGACCGAGCCAAGATCCTGTGGGACTTCCAGATTCAGACTGGTTATGCGCTACAGCAGATCCCTGAAAGAACACCAGACATCTCGGTCCAGAAAAGTGCAGTACTAGGAACAGCAAAGATACTGCAGAACCTCAAGCTCCCAGGCCTCTGGTAGAGGACCCAAGCTCAAGGATGAGACCACCCATGGAGGGTGAAGGACAACGTTTTATATATATATATATATATATATATATATATATATATATATATATATATATATATATATATATATATATATATATATATATATATATATATATATATATATATGTATATGAATGAAGTTATACTTGTCCAGTTCTTTTCCATCAGACCTGTAACTAAAGTGTAAAGCAGTTTGAGCAGTCAACATTCTCCGGACATATATATCATTAAACATATGTGAACAATGTCTGTAGGATGTAACCTTTGCAGCCACATTGACACTGACTTCAGGGTTCAGTGAGACCTAATGTTGTATCTATACTCGTGTATCTGTGCATGTATGTGTATATTCTGAGCAAGGTTCTTATCTGTTTATGACCCTTTACACCTGTCTGTGTGTGCACTATGTGTAGGGAATGTACAAAAGGACACATCTTGGGGTCAGTGGTATTTACTTGAATGTACATATATAGCAGACTGCACAGTATATGTGACAGCCACAGAGGTTATTTTTGTCACGTAATATGAAGACTGGCTGGTGAAATGGGTCCCGGTCATGAGTGGAAATGAGGAGAATGGTGAGGGGGCTATAGTCCATATGTGTGTTCTGTACACACCACTTATCTGGGCTTTAACCTGGGCTCCATGTTATTAGCTTTTTATTTTTTCCTTTGAATAAAAAGTATTGAATACAGATAATTAGGCAGCTTGTATGAATGAAGCAGAACCTGAGACTCAATTATGTGCTTCATGCTGAAGAGGTAATGAAACAACAGCTTGAGGTTGATTGCATGAAGCTGGTAGGTCATTTCTGCTATGAGGAAAGCAAATATTTTTCTGCATGTTTACATTTCAGCGTAGTCAGGGCACAGCGATTGTTTTGCAGCCTACCTACATGCTTGACAAGTTTCTTCATTGTGTTTTGCTTGACTATATTCCCTTTGCAGAATGATGTTGAAATTGTTTGGTGATACTTTTTAGCATTGAGAAGCGGTGTGTTATACTGTACTTTGCACCTGCCTTCACTCTAAGGTTAGAGGCTTTAAAGGTCATTGTTAATTTTCATGTATAGATGATGATATTCAGCTTCAGGTGGTCCCAGAAGGGCTTCAAGCTGCTGTGAACCCATTCGGCGATGTGTTTACAGGCACTGTCTTTTCATATATCAACACAAGCAGCAAAACAATCATCTTCAATCACCCTTTTTCTGTCTGTCACTCCGAAAGCCTTCACCATATTGGCAGTGCTCCCAAAAGCTAACGTGGCATCACATTCTTGACTAAACATGCATAAAAACAAATTAGCCTGGCCCATACAATTTGCAAAGAGATGTGTGCAGCCAGCCAGCAAATAGATGTCATTCCAAACCAAGGTCATGATGGTATTGAGGCTGGAAATTTAGGATTGATGTTTGCACATGGCAAGCTCCACTTTTTATTCTCTGTCTGATGGGTTTGATGCAGCCTTATTAGACAAGACCAACTGGGAGCAAGATGGTGCAGACAACACAGACAATTCCCCCCAACCTTGTAATTTACAGTCGAATCATACCCCAGTTTATCGTAATTTTGATGATTGCAAAAAGTGTTGAGCAGTGGCGTTAAATTGATTGTGAGAGTGACCGCCTCTTTTGTATTTCTTTTTTTACTTGGAGGCCCAAACTATTAAAATTATTTTTAAAAATCATGTAGGATCATACAATGCAACTGAGCAGCACGGGTAGTTTGAATATTTCAGACATTGCAGTCAAATACTCAATATGAAAATTATGTTCTTTAGTCAGTCTATATTGTAATAGGACAGTAGCCTTTCTATTAATAATTCAGCCTGTGAGTAATTGACGGGTTTTAATCAATGTAATTTTGGTTGTCATTGATGCTCTGTTGATGCAGCTCTCTCTTGCACGTGCACAGAGCAGGGATGTGCACAAAACATAAAATTATAGTGTTAAAGCCCACTGTTGTACCCAAAACATTTGTTAGTATCCTTGATAATAAAGACTCATATAGACTCATAAAGACTCTCATATTTTTACAGATGACTCTTATTATGTTCTTAGGTGATTGAACTGTTTTTGGAAGAAAACAAATACTCTGCCCTACGTTTGACACTCATTAATATTTATACCCAATGTATGAAAATCTTAAAGCACTCTTGAGTTTCTAAATAAAACCTCATTAGTGTGGACATAGCCAGAACCAGCTAGGCGTAACAATTATTTTCATAACATTTCAATTTTATTACATTTATTTGATTTTGTAACCAAATACCCGACAGTTTTAAGAAATACATTTGTATATTCTATCACTCTGGCGTCATTGTCATGCATGGTAAATATACAGTATGCTTGTAGCCGAGGCTTTTTACCCTCATGGTATGCAGAGTGGGGCCTGTATGAATAGAGCAGGGCCAGTCTAATAAGTCCCCAGGCTGTGGCAGCCAGGCCTTTGGTAGTGGATGATGGATCTTAGTGCCAGGGTACATAATGGTGGGACAAGGGAGCATGGGGGTGAAGGACAACGCTGCCCTCTCTCCTTAATCAGATGCAGATCAAGCTAAAAGCAGCAGAGCAGCAAATCCCCCCTCTAACAGCAAGCTTCTAGACCCTGCACAATTCCCTCTTTTTTGCCTTTGTTGCCCCCCTCCTTCTCCATCCCTTTTCTCTCTTCTTCTGATTGTCTTAGCAACAGAGCTTAGGGAGCAGACCAGAGGAGGAGATGGATGCTCGGAGGCCTTTACCACAAAGATCATATAGGATAAGTGCAAAAGCCTCTTGTGGCTTGTTGATAAAGTATTGATTTCTCTACAAGCGGCTGTTTGTGAATCACCTTGGTGGGAATGACCCCCCAGGACCTTAGGGTGTGAGGTATGAGCATCTGAAGGAGGGCATTACAGGGAAAACAAGGGCTAATGTGCCAAATGAATAAAGGCTGTGTGTGGAGAGAGACAGACAGATAGAAGGAGAGGGAAGAGAGGCTGAGATAGGAATTGATTGAGGACAAACCTAGACGTTAATTGAAGAGGAGGATCAATGATGGTGCAATGTGAGATTTGGGGGAAATGAGGCAAGAGGTGACAATATATTTAGCTCAAGCTTTAGGATTGTGGACAGGAAAAAAACAAGCACAGAAACATGTTGAGAGTCAAGTGGACAAAATGTCTCCATTGAAATCAAGGCCTTGGCACGAGGGCTTTGAGCAATACAAGGAATCTTAATGTCATCCCCAAACTCTGATATAAAAGAAGCTAGTTCCGGGTTTACAAATAGACATAAGTCATAATCTTTTGGTGCTAAAGGTAGGGCCAGACATTCCTTCACCTTTCAGCTTTTTTGAAGAGTCTGAAAATATATTTTTCCTCTTCCATGTCAAGGTAAAGGCCTTGGCCCATCTATGAGAGTGGCCTCTCATTTCAGATAGCTGTGTTTACAGCAGATCAATGGGTCACTAGTTAAGCACAAATGAGACCTGTATGTTTTCTCTTCAGAAATTTCAGTAAGCATTTTGTGCAAAGCACTCATATTGAGACAAAGTACAACTTATTAAAAACACTACAAATGTGAGTTTTGAAGTCCAGCTCTTTGTACCTTTCCATGACCTTATAAATGTTTCCATGTAGACAACTTAAACAGAGCAGAGGTCTTTTTTTTTTTTTTACGAAGATAGCGTATTTGCCAACAAAGATCATGTTAACTCATAGAAAGAAACAAAAGGTTGGAGGTATAAAACCTGCTCACTTCCACTATTCCACTCTCTACACCTTGTTGTCAGGAAATCTAATTTGTACCCGCAGCCCACAGAGCCACCTGGCAACATATGCGGCATGCAAATCTATCTCTGTTTTTACATTGCTAGCTGTAAAGCGTGGTAGAAGCAGAGTGCGAGAGATTGCCCAGGAGGATTAATGACATCATTCTGTATGCACCTCTGGACTCCCACACCGCCAAGATATTACCCACCTCTGACATAGAGGGATAATGTTGGTTCTGTGAAGCCACAACGTTTGGGGATCTTTCTCTTCTTGCTTGCATACAAAAATAATTGTGCTGGTTCATCATAAGATTTCTGTGACAGTTTTTTTTTTTTTTTAAATGAATAAGAATGTGACATTTTCAGAATAGATGGTTCTGAGGCTGTGGGCTAGTTAGAGTGTACCGCCTGGGTCGGTGACAGTCTTGCTAACAGAACCTGCTGCAGCAGAGCACAGTGTGTGGCTGCTCTACACAATGTGAAACATTATCCACCTTGTATGCTGATTATGTTTAATGTGTTTTATTTGACTCAGTGGAACAATGTGTCCATTAAAAAAGGCACAAAGGACAATGTTGGTAAAGCCCGGTGCAGATACTAGAGTGAAGCTCCTCTGTTGGTCTGTGCTCCTGGGGAGAAGATATCAGGAAGTAAATCCATCACTGTTCCATGGAAACTGTTGCTGACCTTTCATTTTGTGGCTTTAATGCTTTGTCATTTAACATAATTTCTTTTGGTGGGATGCACAGTCCCCTTTTCTCACTGCTTTTTACACACATTTGGCTCTTTAACACAGACAATTTCCTTATATTCAGGTAATTTTTGATTGAAACTTTAAATAATTAAAAAAACATATTATTTGATTGATTATTATTTGGCAATATGGGTCCAAATATAGCTGATACAATTGTTAACAGTTAAATATATAAACTATGAAATGGCATAAGACCAGGTAGCACTTGCAAACATATTTTATATATGTTTAATAAATGTTATTCTTGCTTTGAATGCATTCGCACATGCACTTTCACTATTGCAGCCTTTTTTTATGAGCCAGCAAACTGCCAGAGCATGTTCTATTGAAAATCAACTGCTCTTGTGTAACAGCATCATGCACTACTTTGTTTTAAAGTTGCACACACCTCACACATTTCACAGTGGAGAGTCAAGCCTAAGCTTAACCAAACACAAAACAACATTTTCCATTTCACGGATTGTATTTTGTCTATATAAGTGAGACAAATCCCTGCTAGTAACAGTGTAAATGGATATATTTCCCCCTAAAGTGGTCCCAGGACACACGCACCCTCACACACATTTCTCTCCAGTTTCTGCTGTCCTCTGGACCTGAGGCCCCTGGCTTCAAGGCCAAAGAGGAGCGGGCGAGAGGCTATAGGCTGTCCTATCCTGTTTCAAGCCCCCTCATAGCAGCCACATCTGTTTAATGCATACATCCAGGCGTGAGGTCATGAGATGGGAATGTGGCAGGGAGCAGCCAGTGCCCTGGACACTGCAATCATTAACTCCTGCACCTATTGTCATGATAATGTGTCATTTTTAGAGAATTATGTATCAGTATTTATTTGAACAGGTCTTAAAAACATACATAACAACTGTGAAAATACTTTGAACTTAGACTGTGTTTGAATAAAATAAGAATCAGCTTGATCTGATTTTGGCAGGTAAATCGCCTCCCTATTTGTTTAACAGGGCATATGTCATTTCTTGTTGGGACCCAAAGGTGTGCTAAGGAAAGAACAGAGCTTTTTTCAGCCATGGGCTCTGTCATTGAGACATAATGGGACCTGTCTGGCCGAAGGCCTTTCTTGGTTTCCATCAAATCTAGAGGAGAATGGATCCCAGAGGAGGGTATCAGTGTCCGTACGATGTTCTCTGGTCCGCTGAGGTATGCCAAGAACAACACAGCGGGTTTAGTGCTTAAGACCCAGAGAGGAAATTACAAGCTAAAGACACTAGATCTGAGAACATTTCCAGGCATTTAAGACTATTAATCTGCAGAATTCCTTAATGACAACATTATGGTTAGTTGGCTACTGGTTTTACTTAGTCTGCTGATCAGTGCACAAAAGAATATTGAACATTAGACATACGTAAACATAGACTTGTGCAAGACTTCTCATATAAACACATTCACAATACAATACATGCTACTGGCTCACTGCTTGTGCACACTGTAAGCAGCAGTGTAAGGTGTGTGGCACACTGCCACACACTGGTCTGTACAAGCTGTTGCTGCAGTCTCCGCTTTTCATACTTATATTTGATCATATTTCATACCACTTTGAATGCCATCATCAACTGACAATAGTCAAAAAGAGAACTAGTCAGTAGCTCAGTCAAGATTAGATGAAACCTGAAACCTCACACTGTATATGTTCATTTACATTTTTATTAATTCAATTTCTAGATGTTTTTCTTCAGAGAAGCCTTTTTAGATCATGTAGAAACCAAATAAAAATATGTTAATTAAATAGTGGAAGGAAAAGATAATAGCATGAAGATGTGCAGAGCAAAAGGAATGAGCAAGTGAGTGACAGAACAGCACTGGTCCACAGACAGATGGTAGCTACGCTGCATGGTCAGCGAGGCACATGCGATAGCCGTGAACCATGGTAGAGCCTCCCACGCCCACGCCTCTACTGGTGACACCTCTCCCCACACTCACGCACACACTAAAGAGGAGGGAGCTTGATAGTAAAGAGACCACATTATTTGTGAAATTAGGTTAGAAATTAGGTTTGCTATAGATATACTCAATAACAGTAACAATTTAAAACCATGTGACACAATGACAAAGCAAAGGTTAAGAATATGTAAATCCACCATTATGTCTGAAGTGTGCAACGATAAATTCGGTGGAGAATTTGATCTAACAAAATTAATAAAATGAAAGGAATTTATGCAAAATGGCAGTGTTTTTTGGATTGTATCATCACTGTTTATGGATTTACTGAAATTATTAGTTGTTATTTTTGCAGTTCTTCTATTAATTTCTTTATTTTGTCTACACTGACTTTTTTCACACTGTTTCTTTTTTTCTCTCATCCCTTACAACAGGCCTTCCTGTTTCATCCTCCTTGTCCCCACCTCGTACTCATGGAGGATGATCAGCGCACTCACTGTTGTGTTGTTTAATATGCACAGTCCATTCTTGCTCCTTTATTATTGTCCCACTGTCGATGGAGGCCCTTTTCTTTGGTCAGACAATGGGCGGCGTCATGACAGAGAGCACGGTGGTCATGTCCCATTTGCCACTCTGTGCTATCTCTCTATCCTGCCCCCCTTCTCACCCGCCGACCGCTTTTCAATAGCACCCAAATACTGTTACAGGAGAGAAAGACCTGGGAGCCTTCAATACGCCCCAAGCCTCTGGGGCCACAGCTATATACATACTATTAGCATAATTATAGCCTGAGAGCGAGCGAGGGAAAGACAGATAGACAGCAAGAGAGAGAGGGGCAAGGTGTCTGACAGCAGCCCCCCAACCATCCATCCACACACACACATACTCTCTCAAAGAAAAATACATTCTTTTAAAAGGAGATTTGTATAGATTTATCCCTATTTCATCTATATTTAGATAAAAGTAGGGTCCACTCGTGGGTGGGCATGTCTCTGTTCATGCCACAGTCGCCTGTCTTTGAACTTGAACTTGGACCCTGGGAGTTGAACAGATTGAGATTGAATTGAGGAGGGCTCCCCCTGGAAAAGTGGGTTGGTAAATGCAGGCCGGAGCATCTGCGGTACCACCAGGTTTGTTTACATGTTAACATCTCCTCCCATTCAGCCATGTTATTGTGTGCCGTTCACTTGGATTCATTCATGTTCACTTGTAATGAAAGGGTATTTAAGTTGAGGCTTAACAAGTTTGTCTTTGATGTGCAGTCCAGAAAATCCTTTCCTTCAAAGTAGCCTACTGCTCAGACTTACTTAAAAGGTGTGATTATTATTATTTTTTTTTTTACAATGTTAAGATTGTAAAAAAGAGATTGTATTTTTTAACCAGGTGACTACATACAGTAGATTTGCCTGGACATCTTTTTACCCAATTATAAAACAAACATGCAGTTCTACAAAGACTTGTCAGATCATGTCACACAGTAGCAGCCCAAGTTACAGTTTAGCATTAAACATCTGTTTACAGCACACAGAAGGCATGTAAACACAGTGAGCCTTGTATGTGGCCTTTAGTATACAGCTCACAGCAGCTCCATAGAGTAAAGCAAGGATCCTATCTCCAGCCACTACATGTTTGCAGGAAGAACACCATTGCACAGGAAAAAGGCAACTTGTGTTCAGCACTGGTCCAGTCATCCTTTTTTAGGGGCGGCTTCAAAGCATGTCACAAGACCTCATGCATAGTAAACAGTGCGGCCTCCATGGCTGACTGGTGAGCAATTTGCCTCGTAGATTGCCTGGCCCCGGGGCCTTGGAGCTATGTTTATGTATGAGCCCTCCTGTTTCATATGTATCGGCCCCTGGATCATTTTCTATTCACCCTCCCCTTTTTTTCTCTCTTGCAGAAGTGATGGCATACGCATATACACAGAAATACAGACACAAATAAAACCCACACTGGATGCTACACGCACACACTCACACATGCATGCATAGAGCAGACACATAACATAAACATTAAGAGTGATGACCTGCACTAGGGCTGACGCTGTCCCAGCAGATTACACTATTGTCAATACAAATAGAAATTTACTAAACACGTGTCACAGCTGCTGCTGCTGCTTATTGTGACACTTGTGCGTTGCTGGGTGAGTGGAAATGTATTTGGTCTGTGTTTGTTGTTTGTTGTCTGTGATGGGGTTAGTATCATGCTTATTTTATATCACCTTTAATCACACTTCTTCTTTCTAAAACTAACTTACACTCTGCATTGAAGCAGGAGTTTGTGAGTCATAACATATTGATAGGGCAATCCTTACATGTAAAAATAACTCTTATCACATAAGAATTCCCAGGCTCTACTAGCATGTTGCAGGATCAAAAGTAAAACAACTACTGAATATAAGGATTCCCATTTAGTAACCCCTCATTACACCCTCTGTTATTCTTCTTTTTTCTATTTCCTGTAGTTGTGTCTCTCTCTTTTTCCTTCCACTTGCTTGCACATTTTTCCTCAAAACCCCTTACTAGATTTATATTGCTTTGATGAAAGATAGAACAGGTTTCAAAGATGCACTAAGCTCATCTTTACTGCAAAATGTAAGAAAATATTTACAGCATCAAAAGTGGGGCTGGAGATGTCCTCTATATGTCAGCTAAGGGCAAAGCATCTCCAAAGGGCCCAAAATGTAATGGGTTTCACAGGACACAATTTGTTTGATATGAAATGATCCTCTGCAGACACAAAGTGGTCCCCATTAGGAGCCAAGCAGATTAGCGTGGTCCTCTGAGGGTCCGTGGCTCAGTGTCAGTGGTGGAGGACCCTTCTTATCTTTCATTAAGCGCACACAGCAGGGCGGATTCAGTAGCCCAGAAGGGGGGAGGCTGGGAGAAGGGAAGAAAGGGAGGGAAAAAAGATTGGTAGCATTTAAGAAATCATTTCCACATATCATAGCCCCATCTCTAATTCAGAGCTGGGAGTGAAAGGGCCATGGGGAAAGCAGAGCGTCTTTCAGTCCAAATGCCAAAACTGACCAGAAGGCACAGAGGAAATGAAGCTGAACACAAATAAACACACATATACACAATCATGAACAGGTTGGGAAAATGCACAAGCTGCAAAGAAAGGCAACAAACACCAGCAACAAACACATTCACACATGCCAAGTCTTGAACACAAACCACAAAAATGAGAGCCACTCAGACAGTCGCAGGGGAATAGCATTATTCACACACATACATCCACACACTCCGGTGATGGCAGCCAGCCATACGAGTTCATGCCTAATCTGTGTTTGTTAATGGCTGGCGTGTGCTAATTACTGTCACTGTGCACCAGGGGCCTGAGCTGGCCAATCACCAAGCAGGCTAGCCTTTGACCAGCCAATCACTAGCCAGGCTAGCCTCTGAACCAAAGAGCTTCTGGGAGTGAGGGACTTTTAGCATCTGTGAAATTCGCCTTGGAAAGCCTCTCTTCTACTGGTGTGTGTAAGAGCAAAAGAGAATGGAAGGAGGATGGAAAGAAAATCATTTGTAAAAGAGCTTCCGTGTGCACATGTGGCACTACATCCAACTATGAGAGTGTGAGCAAGGCAGCAGACGACCAAGTGGAAAGGAAAACAAGGTCTGAATGTGGGCCAAGTCAACCACTCCATGGGCTCAAAGGCAGCAGTAATCCAGTGTTGACATGGTAATAGCCATGAGCTTAGTGTCAATTAGATAGAAACAATATGCTCGCTCTACTGGAGTAAGTGGAGAGTACCTTTTAAGCAGAGCAAGCCTAGCAATATCAGCTTTGATTTAAATTAGGCTACAAGAACTATATGCTTATGTGTATCAATTTCAGTTTCACTGGTCAGTTGTGACATGAGTCTTAGTCAGATTTTACCACCATTGTGCACTGCCTGGCATCATGTTCTGCCCTTAGAGGGTGGATAGCCTTGTTACATCTCAGTCGCTTAGAATGGGTTTCTGGGCCACAGCAATCTCAAACCAAGCAGGCAACCATCATTCACCGGCGGTGAAAGACAAGAGAAACAAAGGGAAAGTGTCTTTGACACAGTGGAATGGGCTCCGAGCCATTTTAGGGAGGAGGTGCATATGCGTGTTTGTATAAATGGTTGCTTTGCTCCGATAGTGCCTTAGAGCCAGTTGAGCCCAGAGGCTATGAGCGGGAAGTGGATCATACGATTGGCTGATGGAATTTTGTCATCTCAAATGATAGCAAGACCTAAAGAAGCCATAAACAAGTGCAGATTAGAGACAATAAAAAGAGCTCATGCACAAGCCTGCTGGCCCTGCACTTACTTAGCAGGTCTGTACCAATGTACACCATCCTTTGTCCACCCATCTAATTCTTACCCTTTTTCTGGGAGCTGCACTCTCATCTCACCGTTCGGGCTCCAAACGTCTGCAAGTCAGCGTATTGTTTGTCCAAATTGGAAGGTCAGTAGGGGAAGCCGACTAATGTGGCGCACCACTTCAAAAAACACATTTCATCTTTTCCCTTCTCTCTTTTTTTTTATCAGCCTCCCCATCATTTTCATTCGCCATGCAGCCTGATGCGGCTCTTTCATCTGTGTGAGATGCGCACAGAATGATGACAAAAAGGAAAGATGGAGATGACTTTGAAATGATTATATGTGAGCAGGCCTTAATGACCTCTCCTCTGACTCCTCTCTGCTTATTATGGGTCCAAACACACCACCATCTATAGAGCCTATATGACTGAAAGTTTTTATACACGGAGGAAAGGGGAGTTGCACTTTGACAAACAATGAACACAAGCTTGCCATGTTTGCCTCAAGATAACTACAGTTACAGTACAAGTACGAGCAAGCTGTAGGTTGGTGGTAAAAATGATATGTTGCAGCCTCATTTCAGCTCTGTTTATCTGGAATAAGATCCAAATCAAACCAGGCCGAGATATGTAATTCTGTATTAGTTTAAGGTTAATAGTGGCTTAAGAAAAAACACTCCCATGCAGAGGAGCTAGCCTGGCAATTCACATTTTATGCTCCTCTGTTATGTCCAAGGCCTTACTTTTAAAACAAGGTTGCTTGTTCCCTGTATTCACTTCAAAACTTAAAACACCAAAGTTCTTTTCCAGTTATTTTTCTTCTTTCTATTCTGAAATTATAAGGGGTTTCAGTGAGGTCACTGCGCTGCCATATGAATAATAGATTTTAATTGATTTAACCTGGTCCTGAAGTGGGCTAAAACGCAAGCCCTGTCACTTTCAGAGGGCAGCGAGAGGGGAGCATGGTCCAGCACACATCTTTAAAAGCTCCTTGACGTGACTCTGGGATGAAATATTTACGCTGTAGTGTGGACTGACCTCCTCCTGTAAAACCACGTTGTGATCTCCAATTGATTTCTGACAAGACAATTGGGGCGAGACAAAATGCAACTGTCCGTCCGTCTGAAGCTCTAAGTCCAAACACTGATGGCACACAGTACTTAACTCACCTTAGTGATCAATTTAACCACAAAATATTTTTAGCAGATTATGAGCTTTCAGTGCTTTGTATTTCTGATAGTCATTGATGTGAGACTTGCTTCATATGGATGACACAAGGAAGGCAACAGGACACTGAAGGAGATGAATTTTTTAAAGGTTAAGTGAAGTGTTGTCCGTGCTGGCATATTTGTACTTTACTTAGTTTGAAACCTTTTTGATGTTGTATCAGAATGAAAAAAGACAGATTAACTCTTTTGAGAAATGTTAAGGTATCATATGTTTACACCATAAGTTTAAATCTTTTTTGATCCTCAAAGCTTTTCTTTATCTTTTACATATTATTCAAATACTCATCACAAAGTGCAACATACACTCATTTGAACATTTAATGGGGATTATCCAAAGATTTTTAGTCCTGCATTTAGTTAGACAGTTTAATTACTTAATAACTTATTTTAAGAATCATCTGTGAGAAAATGAGCCCTTAAGATGTCATCTTAGCTTTATAATTAAGGATTTTAATAGATGGCATTTTGTCCAATCACAGCTTGCTTCCGGGAAAATTGAGCGCTCCCATTGGTCAACACTGTCAGTGATGAAGGCCTGAGGAAATATCTAATGAAACAGGTTATTCAGCTGCAAAATAATCATATTTTACAGCAAACCAGCTCAAAAAGTATCAAGAAAATAGAAAAAGAGCAGCAAATTAAATGTTGGCCATTCTTCAATGCAATGTATGACGAGGTGGAGATAATTACTGGTTATAGTCAAACGGTAAACTCAAAGGTAAACTTCAATTTAATGTAATTTATTAGTATTTTGTGGTGGTTTAACCTTTTATTAATAAAAGAAGCACTGCTGTTGGGGGTGAGTGGTGAGGCTGAGAGAGGGTTGGCATAAAAAATAAAAATTGTGCAATGGAGCCTTAATCCAAAAATGCATTTAAAGCTGTTACTTTTTTAGGATTTCCAAATTCAAATGGGAC